>CM062805.1:1029309222-1029790368 GCA_031772625.1 Pinus tabuliformis
TGTAATGGATATGGGGGAGGATGGTTGTGATATTCCAATCCAAGCTAGGCTAACTGTTACACACAATTAACCCGTGGCTGTAAGTGTTAGTTGTGTTGAGGAAAACTCCGACATGCATCGTAAACCCAAATACCCTTGCAGGCTTTGTAAGGGTGACCACTTCCTTGTCAATTGTCCTGGTATTCCAAAGGTCTTGGAAGTATGGTCAGAAAAATCTCATCAACTTTCCATTGATCCATCAACCAGTGATAGTCAGGTTCTTGGGAAAAAGGGTAAAGTTAGGTTTCCTTGTAAGTTATGCAAAGGGAGTCATCAAACTCACATTTTCCCTCACATGGATGAAGCCTCAACATTGTTGGAAAACCTTACTGTTCCACAGCAAGAATTTCCAACTGGTTACTGTAAACTTTCTCCCAACCTACCGTCAACTGACGGAGTGATTGATCTAAATTAAAGTACAGTCGATCACACTCTCCCATTGGAGAGTGAAACTCATGTCACTCAGGTTGATGATCCATTAGTTGATCAAGTGGTCGATTCAATTTCACATTCAGTCGATCCCACTTTCCATTTAGATAGTGAACTTCATACTGCTCAGGTTCTTCTTGTTACATCAGATTCTTCTATGCCGGGGGGCATTTCACCTATTTCTACAGAACCCCCTCCAAGTACTGAGGTCTTTTCCTTTGATTGGAATAGACTGACAGAACCTCGTCTTCCTTCCTCCATCCCTTTCCAAATCATTGTCAAGGCTGGTGGTAGAGACATGCATCGCACACAGGTAGATGAAGGTGCTTCTGTTAGTATTTTATCCTCAACTGCTTGGAAAGCTTTGGGTTCCCCTCAGCGTGCACCTATTACGCAGAATCTGAAAGCTTTTAACAGAACCATTAGTGAACCTTTAGGGATCCTTCCAAAGTTTTCTATTACCTTGGAAGGTAAAACTGTCTGTATTGATCTTATGGTAGTTCGAGGTCCCTTGGATTTCAATTTACTCCTTGGGTGAGACTATGTTTATGCAATGAAAGCTGTCGTATCGACACTCTTTCGCGTGATGTCTTTCCCTCACAATGGCAGTATTGTGACTGTAGACCAGCTTTCGTTCCCTGGTCTCGTTTCAACTACCAATAATATGACACCCCTAAATGTTCCTGATTCTAAAGTGGTATCTACCCTGCCACGGGTTAATTATGTGGCAACTGGTCCCATGTTTTCAGTTACCGATGTAAGTGAGCCTCTCACTGTTTTCTCATCTTCCTTTGATTTAGATCCGGTAATTGACATGGAAAACTCTATGGGATTACTTGAACACGATGTTCTTATCCCTTTTGAGTCCCTTGACATGTGTTCCTTCCAGAGAAGTATTCTTCCTTCTGATGAAGACCTCTTGGAAGCCATGATCAAGGTGTGTCCATTGACATGTCTTTCTTCCATTTGGAAGCCATGATCAGTGAGAAACGAGGATAGTTTTTTCCTGTCTCAACCTCGTTAAAAAATGAAACAGGCTAGCATGAGGATAGTTCTTTTACTGAGTCAACCTCATTAAAAAATGAATCAGGTAGAATTTAGGATATGTAGGTAGATTGTAGAAAGTAGGGTATTCAGGATAGTTCCTGTTACTGAGTCAACCTCGTTAAAAAATGAATCAGGTATGAGGATAGTTCTTTTCTTGTGTCAACCTCCTTAAAAATGAAACAACTCCCTTTTCAAGTTAAATATTGAAAGTAAACCTTCATTCCATCCATATGGTTGAAAGAAATGAAGCCTGGGGGGCATGTACCTCACTTTGCATCATTATACTGGGGGCATGCGAATTTTTTGAGCATAGTTCCTTGTCTTGTGTCAAGCTCCCTAAAAATGAAACAAGGGTAGGTTAAGTAGGTAGACTGTAGAGAGTAGTTAAGAGCATAGTTCCTTGTCTTGTATCAAGCTCATTAAAAAATGAATCAAGGATTTTAGAGCATAGTTCCTTGTCTTGTGTCAAGCTCGTTAAAAAATGAATCAAGGTTTTTAGAGTAAAGTTTTTTGTTAGGTAGATTGTAGAGAGTAGTTATGAGCATAGTTCCTTGTCTTGTGTCAAGCTCATTAAAAAATGAAACAGCTCCCACAAGTCTTTCCAAGATCTTGAAAGTAAATCTTCATTCCATCCACCTCATTGAATGCAATGAAGCTTGGGGGCATGTACCTCGTTTTGCGTCATTATGCTGGGGGCATGTGAACTTATAACAAGCATAGTTTTTCGTTTCAAGCTTGTGTAAACATGAAACCGAATCTGAGCATAGTTCTTTTCCTGTGTCAAGCTCGTTAAAAAATGAAACAAATCCTCCTCTAATTAAGTCGAGAGTTCGACTAGATCTCATAAATGTTAAGTTGTATATTTAGGTTAGTTATTTTAGTTTTTGCATCTTTTCTTACAATTTTAGGTCGAGTCTTTCAATGATCTCGTAACTCAACCTTCATTTCATCCAACTCGTTGAATGAAATGAAGTTGGGGGGGCATGCGCTCTAGCAGTTATGCTTAGGGGGCATCAAGCACAGTTTTTTCTTTGTTTCAAGCTTGTGTAAAAATGAAACTACTTTGAAGCATAGTTTTTCTCTGTTTCAAGCTTTTGTAAAAATGAAACCTATCTCGAGTCAATTCCAGTTATTTTCAAGACTCGTTAAACTCATGAAAATCCCGAGATTATTTTGCTATCTTTCATTCTCGTAAAACAAATGAAAATGCCGAGTTCTTTCCGTCTTTTCCTGCTTGTAAATTAAATTTAAAGTCGGCCATATGAGTACATTTTTATCATTTTTTCGAACTCATTAAAACTTACGAAAAAGTGAAAACCAGGAGTACATTTTTGTCATTTTTTCGAACTCGTTAAAACTTACGAAAAAAATGAATCCTTAGAGTTCTCTTTTAAGCCCTTTTTCAGACTCTCAAAATATGAAAAGATTGCCGAGTTTTTCTTTTTAAACTCGTTAAAACGGAACTAAAAAGACGGTCCCCTTATAGCCCTTTTCTGACCGTAAAAACAGGAAAAGATTGCCAGATTTTTGTCGTTTCAAATTCAATACTGGAAATAAAACGACGTGTCCTTGATCGCTTTTTACTTTTCAGGTCAAAGGCACTAATCATGAAAGTACCCCTTGGTCGCAAGATCAAGCGGTTCTCTCAAGTATTATTTTATACTTTTTTCGGGCTTGGGAGACACAAATTTACGAAAAAGTTCAACCCTGGAGTCTTCTTAAGTTTTTTCAGACTCTCTAAAATTGAAAAACGCCTAGTTTCTCCTATACTGGACTCGTTAAAATTTCACAGTAAAGGACCTGTTCGATTACAAACAGGAACGAACCACTCCTTCTTAGGGTTCGAATCAAAACTAAGTTGGACTCATCCGAAGGATGAGCTTAGAATCAAGCATATGTTATCCTCCTCAAGCTTGTAAAAAAAATAAAGAGGTACTTGCCAGAAATGGTGGGGGAAAAGAGAGAAAAATGAGCCTATTTGTTATCCTTTGTCTCAGAAGAAGCCTTATCACCACTCTTGAACACGACACTTTCCATTCACCTGGGTTGGGAAATCCTTTGCCTCACAGTTGATCAAACCACATTGAAAGTCTTCAATCGGGTATTAACTTTGGGTCAAATGTCACCAAGCCATCTGTTGTGTCGTTATGTGTTCAAGAGGTCACTGCAAATAAACCATTCATCTGCAAAATACCCATCATCCATCTCGACCATCCCTGAGTCAGTCCTTACAGCTATGTTTCTTCAACTTGATCTATGATTTCGTGTTATGGGCTTGCCTGCAACAGGTCGCTTTCTATCAACATCAGCACATTATCTAGAAAGATGACCTAGAAATCGTCAGTACCTTGAAATCTGCATGCATCAATGGCAGGTTTCTCGCCTTTGACAACGGTTTACATCATTGACTTTCGATCGAAGGACTCCGTGAAATGTTCGACATCAATTCATTCATTCACATCTCATGGTTTGTATTGGGTACTTTGAGAACCATTGACATCACTGGTGGTCTCTCTCACACTTGTTAACAGTTTACATCATCGACTGGTAATCAAGTGGTTTCTACCATGCTCAACATCAACTCATTTATTCGCATGGATAGAATCGTACTATTTCGGGAAGTAGAAATGAAGACCCTGGATCTAGTTTCCACCATCCAGGCTGCAAGGAGTTTTGTATTCATTATATAGTAGACTAATCATAAACAGATGGCTGCGTCCATACTGTGTCTACAAAAGTCTATGATTATGATGTACTGCGAAATCATTCCTGTATCAGAGCAGTAGTTAGTTTGTTAGTTAAAGTTTTTGATCTGAGTATGGGAATGCCTACCTCAGCGATGATATGATCTTATATATGTATTTTGTGTTGAATACTTGCAGGTTCCGACTGGGCTCTCCACAAGATAATCCTTGAAATGATAAAGTACTTCACCCTTCCTAGATGATATGAAACCCTAATCTACTACAGGCTTCGCACTTTAGGGGGCAATCTGTTACACTAAAATTTGTCACCATGACTATTTGCAGTTAGTATGGCTCCACCAACTGTCATACTATCCTCCTTGGCAAGTCTCATACCTCTGCTCCTCATGTCAAACTCCAAGAAAGAGAGAAAGTCTTTAAAATCTATATAACTCTGAGTACGCAGTTTCTCTTAGGCTTACCTGCGTGTACGCACCTCAAGTTCACAATGCCTGCGTACTTGTACGCTCTGTCTGTAAAAGGGTGGGTGTGTACTCCTGTAAAGGTCAAAAGGCGCAAGTTTCACTTCAAAAAAGTTACTTGTGGTCATTTCTAGAGCATTCTAGAAGCTTGTTTGACGTGTATTGAGCGCCTCCAGATGGTTCATGTATCCCTATGAAAGAGGAACTTATCCCATCAAGAGGGGAGCTATCCCATTCAAAGAGGGGCTTATCCCATTAATGGTGGACCTGATTAACTTCCTCTAGAGCACTATAAATACAGGCATTGGGCCAGAAGGAGGGGAGGTTGAAAGCTGAACATTCCTAAGGGTAGATGCTGCTGGAATTAGGACTCCCTTATAGAGCTTGAGAGGAGAGATTCCCATCCTTTCCTAGCCTTATTTGGAAGTGGGTGAGCTGATCAAAGTAAAGGAAAACTCTTGCTGGACCCTAGGAGGGACCTGCACAACACCAAGGCTCAGGTTGTAATGGTTTCTTTTGTTTCCACTTAATACAAATGAACTCATTTTTCTCAACAGATTGTTATTCATGATTTGTTTCATATACTCCTTGGTCTGTATGATGAATATGTCTTATTTTATAAGTTTATCAGGTGCTATGTAATATTTTGACTTGTTAGTGAATGCAGGTTTCGAAGAGAAGGAGGAGCTCATCCGGATCGACGAGGCTGGACTACTACAAAGCGTTGGACTAAAGGTATGTTATAAACACCTGTTTACTTGTATTCTAAATGCATATTTAGAGAAAGGTAGGGTTTACTTGTCTTGTTTGTCACTAGAAAGCCTTAGCTTCTAGGGAGGTCGGTTTTGTCTGCAAAATTGACTCTTTCCGCATGACACTAACCAATTATTCAACTATGAAGTTATCTTATGCAATAGAATCAAATAGACCATCCACTTTTTTCTTATTAACTTATATCTTAATATGGATGAGTTTAGTGATTTCCTTCTTTTCCTTCGGATGGAGAGGCCTCCATCTATAATGTAGCGTATACAATAATATCATCTACATCTAATTTTCTTTGTAACTAGTTGCATGAATCCATGGCTAGCATTTTCTTCTTCCTAGTATTCTTCTTGCAATTCTTTGGATTAAATACTTAATGAATACATTTGGGTTTTAGGGAGACATACCCAACATAGTGGGATGCTTTTTTAAATCGGTATTTTACTCTTGCACACTCTACCATTACTTTTGCCAAAAGTATTGCCAACAACTTTGGTCCTATTTCTATCCAATAGGGTAGAAATAAGAATTAATGGGAGTTTTAAACACCTCCCACTTAGTTCCCTAGGGATCACCGTCTAACCTAACCATATCCATGTGATTTTCCCACCAAATTTGGCCATGGCCCTATAATTTCATTCAAGTAAATGAAATATTTTTCTCTTCTCCTATGTTATGGACATTGAAATATACATCTAACTATTGTAACCAATTCAACTTAACAACCTCAATATCACCTTGGATGGTTGTGATGTTCACTTTGATTCAACTTTAAATAGATATTAGAAAGAAATGATGGAACTTGAGCTTAGTATCTCTTTCTCGAGATACTTTTTTTCAAAAAATTTCTTGGTCTTCAATATCGTTAGATTTATTTTCTAAGATATCTTCTAAGCTTGAGCTACCAAACTCTTTGAAATATCCAGACTTGTTTTATATAGTTTCCATGAGAATGACCATGTTGTGAGAGGTATCAACAACTTTTGCTTCCAACTTTGAAAATATCTCCTCTAACTCATCCCACGGATTGATATTATTATACTTATGCACCATGGATCCCCATATTATACCAAATCTTGGATCCTTTCTCCCCAACAAAACATACTATAATATCACTATCGACTATAAACTATCATCGATATTTGATTTGACCAATTCATCCCAATAGATCTAACAATATTTTAAAATCCCTTATTATGCAATGTTTTACTTTAGATTCATATTTAATGTTACTAGTTCAATGCATGAAATGCTAGAATAAACAGAAACTAAAACAAAAGAAGCTAAGAAAATAACAAACCGTCCATAAAATAAACACATGATGTGCCCTGGAAAATCCAATATAGGAAAAACCTAGTTATAATATGAGTCCTATGCTCTTCTCTTTTCTTCTCATTTATTAAATGTAAAGTACAAATAAAGTAACATTCATCTTAGAATTGACATGGAAATTATGGCTAGTATGCCTACTACAAGATCTTCTACTTCTTTTGTTATGCTCAATATCATACTAACTGTAGAAATTATGGTGTAGATTTGCAAATTCTCGTGAATTTTTAATCAAATTCACAAGACACAAACCTACTCTACTACTCTACAAAATTCAATTCACAATTAGAAAAAAAAAAATCCCAGACATGCAATAAGAAATAACACACATGCACACATTATTTTTCCCGGGGAAACAATATGTTAAAAACCCCAATGCCTACTTGCATTAATTTGATGAATAAAAATGTATTATCCACCATATCTAGGGAACTCAAATTCTATAAATACACTAGCTATTTTGGGCTAAGTGATCAGTTAACTGGATGATCACTAAGTTTGATTGAAGTCCCACTACATAACTGACCTTCCACTAATTCCTCCAATAGTTGGTACTAGTTTAACTGAAAACAACTTGAAATAACTGACCTTGGTTGATACAAATTAGCAATCACACATTCTTAACTGAACTATAACTCCTCCAAGTCAAATTTACTGAGTAAAATGGGTGACATAATCCATGTCACACAAGTTAACTGCACCCAAGTTGTCTGTTGATGTAGAAATTTGAATTTTCTCAATTTAATCAAGGAAAAATCAAATTGAAAATTTCTTGCTGCATTTTTCAACACTCCCTCTCAGCAAGAAAGGGATTATCAACCACCCCTATCCTGCACTTGTGGAACTCGAACTTCCCTCTTGACAAGGCCTTTGTCAAAATTTCAGCATCTTGTTCCTCTGTCGGAATGTATTGTAGCAACATTATTCGTCTCTGCACATAGTCTCGTAAATGGTGATACCATATATCTATATGATTGGAGCGATCGTGAAATACATGATTGTTAGAGAGCTTTATGCAACTCTTATTGTCATAGCAGATCATAGTTGGATCCATCATCTTACCAAATAGTCCAACAAGTATCTTTCTCATCCAGATTGCCTCACATGTTGCTTGAATTGCAACCATGTATTATGCTTATGCTGAGATGAGTGCCACGGATCTTGCTTCCTGATGTTCCAAGAAACAACTGCAGACCCAACATTGAAAATTCCACCTGATGTACTCATGTGGTCTGATGGAATCCCCACCCAATATGCATATGTGAATCCACACAAATTCACTCCCTTTTTCCGTCTGTACCATAGTCCAAACCAGGTAGTGCTTTTGAGGTACCATAAAACATGCTTAGCTGCATTCCAAAATAATTTGGTTGGCCTAACCATAGCTTGGATTAGATGGTTGACTTCATAATTCATATCTAGTCATGTGTTCACAAGGTACATTAGTGAATCTACTAGTTGCAGATAAATGGTAGCATCCACTTCTTCACCTGAAGTGGCATCCTCCTTCCTCTAGTTGGTTGCTAGAGGTGTCTCAATGGGTTTACAACTCTGCATGCAGAACTTCTATAATATCTGATTTTCATACTTTCCTTGAGACACAAACAATTTCCCATCACCTTGCCATACTTCCAACCCAAGGAAGTAGTGCATGAGACCCATGCCATTCATTTCAAATTCCCTTGCAAGGTCCTCCTTGCAAGATCTGATCAGTTGCTCATCACTAGTTAAAATAAAATCATCAACATATAAGAGAATAATAAGAAATTTACCTTCTACCAAGATATGATAGAGGTTTGCATCCGCTTCACTTTTGGTGAAGCCCAAACTGGTGAGATAGCTGTCGATCCTAGTGTACCAAGCATGGGTGTTTGTTTGAGACTGTACAACATTTGCTTAAGTTTGTACACATGAGACTCTCGATCAAATGTATCAAAACCTTTTCGTTTCTTGATGTACAGCTCCTCCTCAATAACTCCATTGAGAAATGATGTTTTTACATACATCTAGTGTATCTTCCACCCCATTTATGTAGCCAGTGCAAGAATTGATCTAATGGATGAGTACCTTGCTACAAGAGTAAAGTTCTCCTCATACTTGATTCCCTCAACTTGAGAGTACCTGTTGGCCACAAATTTGGCCTTATACTTATCTATGCTTCTATCTATTGCATGCTTTACCTTGAAGATCCATCTCGAACCCACAACTGATTTATCTGTTAGTCTTGGGACCACTTACCAAACACTGTTCTTTACAATGGATTTGTATTCTTCCACCATTGCGTCAACCCATATAGGTTTCTCAAATGCTTCCTTGAAAGAGGATGGCTTAGTCTCTACAAGCTCAATCATTAGAGCCATGTAGCTAATGTACAGATCAGGTGACCTTCTTTACCTGCTCAAATTTTAAGGAGCTCCCACATTCTCCCTTGCATCCTGCACAAGTCTATCATCTTCCCTAGTTATTTTTCTGCCTTCTCTGGATGGTTCTACTTGAGTGGATCTTTCCAATATTTTCTCCTCAATTTTTGGCTACTCCACAACTTCTTGAGGCTCCTCCTTTGGAGCTAAAATACCCTCTTCTAGTGGGATTTGAATCTCCCTCTCAAGAGAGCACCACATTGCTTTCTCCTAATCAAACTTTACACCCCTTCGCACAATTGTCATTCTAAGGGATGGAAAGTACACACAGTAGTTGTGGGGAGTTTCTATGTAACCCACAAATACCCCTAATTTTTTGTTGTCGACTCAATATTCTTCCATGATTCTTTGGATACATGGAAGTAAACAAAGGCTCCAAAAATCCTAAAGTGTGACACATCCAACTTCCTCCCTGAGAAATCCTCCTCCAATGTATTCATACCAAGAATCCGATGAGGACTCAATTGATGCAAATACACGGTTATGTTGCATGCCTCGGCCCAAAAATGTAGAGGTAGAACTTGGTCATGCAACATCACCCTCACTTCTCCCACAATGCTACGTTTCTTTCTCTCAGCCACCCCATTTTGTTGTAGGTTGTGGGGTGTTGTCAACTCTCGTTGAATTCCTTCTTTCACATAGAATTTTTGAATTCATTTGACATGTACTCACCTCCATTATTTCTCTTAACAACGTTCACCTTCTTGTCAGTTTCTTTCTTAACCAGTGCCTTGAATTCTACGAACTTGGAGAATGTATCATCTTTCTTCCACATGAAGAAGATCCAACACTTTCATGAGAAGTCATAGAAAAAATGATAAAATATTTGTGTATGACAGTGGAAGCTATCAAGGAAGGTCCACAAACATCAGAGCGGTTCCTTTCCAATACTGCATGTGCTTTGCTATCTCTATATTTTATGTACTTCCCCAAGGTACATAATTTTCATACATCTTACTTCTTCAGTGCTCCTTTGGGGAGTTCAACAGTTATTTGCTGCATAATATTCAAGGTGCCATGATGAAAATGGCCAAGTCTTTTGTGCCAAATTTCACCATCATCATGGCCTTACACTTTCTCTTCCTTAGTGATTAATGCAACGCAATCTTCCACATATAGCTTATAAATGTCCTTCACAAGAACCCCAATCGACTTCACCTGTCTCATGGCTATGTGTCTCATGAATTCTTTTCCTTTTCTTAAGATCACATCATACCCACGGTCTTCCATAATTGCAATAGAGATGAGATTTTTCTTTAGGCTCGGAATGAACATGACATCCTTGAGCCTGAGAGGGGAGCCTGACTCCCTCTGAAAGGTGGATGTACCAACCCCAGTCACGTTGTACCTACTGTCATCCCCTAGATTGATATGCATCTGGAGATCTTCCTCCTCCAGGTCACTAAAAAAATATCTACATCTTGTCATGTGGAATGATGCACCTAAGTCCAAGTGCCATATGCTCCCCATCATTGTTCTAGCCATGCATGCGATAAGGGCAAATTCAAGCTCGAACTATGAAGCCAAAGATTCACCTATTTCTCCTCCTAAGGTATTCTTGATCGACTTTTTCTGTGTACATTCCGTGGCATAATCCCTGAATTCATGACAATTGGAGCATTTAATTTTGGACAAATATTTCTTTTTTCCCCCTTGGTTGGATTCTGGTTTGGTTTGGGATTTCTTCCCTTTTCCTTCCTTTCCTTTTCCAACCAATGCAAATTTTTCTTCATCCTCACCCTTGGATGAAGTCCCATCTCTGGTATTGTTCCTTATTTCCTCTTGCACCAAATCAAACCATAATCATTCCCAATTCAATAGTTTATCCATCCCATTCACCAAATCTTGGTAGTTATGCCAACTCTTGGGAAGGCCTAGAAGGGATAAGCTTACCAAATCATCATCTGAAACAATAACACCAACTCCTGCAATCTCATCACGAACTTGTGTGAGCTTGCTTAGATACCACTCAATAGTTTCATTCTTCTGCATCTTGATATTTTGAAGTTTATCCTTGAGCACCCATTTCCTATTGTCACTGCTATTCTGGAATAGATATGTCAGTGCCTACCACATTGCATAAGTATTTTCTTTCCCATGGATATTTTTCACAATGTTGTCCCATACTCCCTCCAATATTATTCTTCTCACCTTGGCTACATATTTCTTCCACTGAACAAGGTTTTGGACATCAGATTTTGTTGGTTTTACAACATCTCTCTTGATGTATTCCAGTATTCCATTGTCATCCAATACTGCCTCCATGTGATCCTTCCATGAGATGAAATTAGAGTTTCCTTCCCATGAATACTCTAGCCTCAGCTTGTTGAAGGTCATCTTCTCATCTCTAAAGAGATCCTGCTACACTAAACTGCAAATTCGAACCTCCTGAAAAACAACTTTGAAATTCCTGCTCTAATGTGAATCTTGCTCTGATACCATGTAGAAATTATGGTGTATATTAGCAACCACTCATGAATTTTTAGTCAGAATCACAAGACACAAACCTACTCTACTTCTCTACATAATTCAATTCACAATTTAGAATAAAAATCTCAAACATGCAATAAGAAATAACACACATGCACACAATATTTTTTCCTGCGAAAGCAATCTCCTAAAAAACCTAACGCCTGCTTGAATTAATCTGATGAATAAAGATGTATTACAATTACTTTGCTCAACTCAGCACAACCTGTAAGTGGATAATCTATCTCTCTACTCACTGAGAAGCTCTAACCCAGGCTCTATCAATTTCTACCTCTACTTGAGCCCTTATTTCCTTGCACAATTCCTTGAGAAATTAGGCCCCTATTATTTAAGAAATTCCTCAAATTGATTTCACAATTCCCAAGGTTGATCATATGACTGCATGCAACACATGTACACTCAAGACTAGTCTACAACTAATGTTACACTACCTTGGAATCTCCACCACAACTGGGAAACTCGAATTCTCAGCATGCACTAGCTATTTTGAGTTGATTGATAAGTTAACTGGACGATCACTGAGTTTGACTAAAGTCCCACTGCATAACTGACCTTCCACTAGTTCCTCCAATAGTTGGAACTAGTTTAAATGAAAACAACTTGAAATAACTGACCTTGATTGCTACGAATTAACAATCACACATTCTTAATTGAACTCTAACTCCTTCAACATGAATTTAATGAGTAAATTGGGTGACACAAACCATGTCACACAAGTTAACTGCATCGTGGAAATTAAAATTTTCTAAATTTAACTAAGTCAAAATCAAATTGATAATTTCTTGCTGTATTTTTCGACACTCACAAATGCTCTATTCAACTAAGGAGTAATAGCAATATAGTAAGAATGGAACCCTTCATATCCAAGCGACCTAGTATTTAACATGGCTCAATAGTCATTCAATGTTAGGTTATGGTTTTTACATTGCTCAAATCCTAATTATTGTTATGGCTTTGGAGCCTCGAAAATATTCTTGATAGTACATATGTGATTAATTGCAATGATGTGAGTAATGTGATCTAATGTGGCATCCACTCAATATTTTGGTGGTTAACAAGATAGGTCAACTTGTGGGAGGTATAAATTCCCTATATGAGCTTTGGTTTAGGTCATCTTCACATGATTGGAAATCTCTCGATGTGTAGAACAATAATAAAGATATTATAAATATTTTTGCAAAGTTTCAACCGCAAAAACTTCCATTTAAGTCCTCAAACAAGCTTTGAAAGGTTTTGGACCCCATATCACCAAAGTGGGACCAACCCTTAAAATGAGTCCTACAAGCCAATTACACCAGTTTTTCCACCCAAAAAGTACTAAAATGGATGAAAAACTATGTGATGATCCATTACATATAAAAAATTATATCCCACAAGACGGGTGAAAGCATGAAGATGGGTTACACTTTTGGGCCAAAAAAAGTACTAAAATGGATGAAAAACTATGTGATGATCCATTACATATAAAAAATTATATACCATAAGACGAGCGAAAGCATGAAGATGGGTTACACTTTTGGGCCAAATGAGGTGATGAAATTTTAGGTTTTTCCTCTTTTATTGAATTGCAACCCTCAAAATTCATATAAGCATTGTGAATTTTGATTCGGAGTAAAAAGACAATATGTGGAGAATTATGTTGTTCTTCTAATGATATTTTTTGAAAAACAATTTAGTGTCATATAATCTCTTAATTTTTCATTAAACGCAATAAATGCCCTTGCAAATTTTCACAAAACTTAAGAGGTATGTGTGTATTCATGTAGCATAAATTAGTCTAAATTGTATAATTTAATATATATATATATATATATATATATATATATATATATATATATATATATATATACGGGAAAACTAAGTTTTATGCAAAATTATATTTTTTTTATTATTTTTCGATTTGACAAAGTAATATTTCAATTGATTTTTGGACACACATATGTTCACAAAAAACCAATATTACCCTTTTGAAGGGGACTTGTAAATGAAGGTAGTGATATTTTTTGAATTTTTTTCATTGTGTATAATATATGTTATTGACTTTTTATTCAACCCTTTTGAAACTATCCAAAAAAATTTCAAGCATTATGTTTAAAATAAATTAGATAGAAAATATCATATGAATTCGAAAATGTCAAACGCATATGCCATTGGATATAGAATTTCTTCATGAATCAAACATGATCAACTCCGCCACTTAAGGACAAATTCTATTTAAAGTACGATATGGTACAAAATGGTGTTGCAGAAAAACCTATAGAAGAAGATCTAAAAATTTGTTTTCTAGGGCCTCAACAACTTGATCAAGTGTTTAAAGCACTCGATCGAGAATTTGAAATTCGAATTTCAAATATCTCATTTGAGGGTTTAAGAAACCCTCTATCAAGCCCTTAACATGATTAAACAGAGGCTCGATCGAGCTATCGTAATTATCTTAAAAAAAAAGAAGTCTCTCAATACTTGTCTTTAAGTTGATTATAAAATGTATTTATTCCACAAAAATAACTTTTATAAATATTCAAATATATTCCAAACTCTAAGTTTCCTTAATTATAAACCCAATTTTTATTTTTATTTTACCAAGAAAAAGAAAATAATTATAATAATATATAGATAACTTTCAATAAAATATTTTAACTTTGATTTTTAAATTTGAAATTCTTAAAAATGACCCTTTGTTTATTGTTTTGATTTTAAATATAACATATTATTATACTTAATCATTTAAAAAAAAATTATGCAGAAATTTTCAATAAAAATAAATCAAATTATAATAATAAAAAAAAAAACAAACTAAACTAAACTAAATTTAATAATATTATTATTTTAAAAATAATTTCATATGCATATTTAAATCTAGATTACTCAAATTCAAATTAGTCAAATAATATTTTAAAATGTATGGTTTCCTAAGGCTTTTATTATTTTAAAAATATATATTGCAAACTTAAGTCAGAGTAATTTTTTTTATATATATTTCGCACATATGCAAACTGAAGACAAAATTGAGTGCAATCGCATTTTACAGGTTGAGAGAGATTTATAACAACAAATATTATTGCATTCATTACAACTATATTAATTATAACTTACAACTATTACAACTATGTTAATTATTACTGCACTCATTTTTTTACCTAAACGAGTGGATATTACTGCTATCTATCTATATATATATATATATATATATAGTGAAATTCACATTTTTGAGTTACACTTATTCATATAAAAAATTATAATATTTATTAAAATCAAATTGATAAATTTTCTTATGTTTAATCAATTTATTATTTAAATTATAAAATTCAAAATTTAAATCATATTAAAAACTAATTTTTAAGTTACCAAATTATAAATATAAGAATATTACAATTTCAATTGCAAGTGTGATAGAATCATTTTTCAAATCTATACACCAAAATGCTAGAAATGTAATGAGAAATTAATCCACACCATTGTTAATTACTTATGCGCATGTGATTAGTAATTAAATTTAATATATATTTTTTTACTATCGAATAGATACAATTTTAAAGTATGCATATTTCTAGCTTTAGGGCTTGATCAAGCCTTAAAGTTTGACCAAGCTCCTAACTTGGGGTTACACAGGAGCTCAATCGAGAGTTAGTTTTAATGCTCGGTCAAACACTTAAATGTTGCTCAATCAAGCATCCCTTTTTCACCAAAACAAACCCTCATTTTGCCAAAATGTGTAACCCAACTCCATGATTTCACCCACGCATGCATCACTAAAATAAACCATATTATATCTAATCCAGGATAATACATACTAATAACATTAAACATTAGATAAATAAGGCACTAATTCATAGTATCCAAGGTCTATGAGGGAATCCCTATTTAAACATAAGTCTTTTCCATCATGATAAGAAATGTATTCCCATTTAGGGACACCATTTTCTAAAAAGGGAATTCTTTTGTAATCTTCTTTGCACCTCGACCATTCCTCCCTTTTGTAGTCACTTTGTAGTAAACTAGGGAACCTTTATTGTGACTAGTCATTTCAAATAGTAACTATCAATACATAGCATTCCAAACATTACAAAAACCATTCACAAAATATGCATGCATATAAAATATCAAATGACCAGAATTTGCATAAAAAACTAGGAGTAAGTGAAATGATGATAATATATGATTCAATAGGTTATAAAAAGGTGGTCTTGAAAGCTATTGGTAAGAAAAATACCACATAAGGATTTATGTAAACATGTTTTCCTTTTGCTCCATCCCTTGGATATACCACCTTTTAAATATGTTTACAAGATCATTCCTAAACTAACTGTGCATGTTATCCATCAAACAACCTAAATAGCATAAAAAGGGAAGTGACTCCATGCTTGAGAATGAGATAAAAGACTAAATTTTAGGTCCCTATACTACTAGTGTAACCGCTTATTGTTATTAGTACAACCCCCTTATTATATTGTTGTGCCCATGTAGTCCCCATATTCTTATTATTATGCCACATAGAAGCCCAATATTGTTATTATTGTTCCCTTACATTATTATTGTTATGTCAGCTCTGATTATATTATGACCCATTAGACTCCTATATATAGAAAGGAGGTCTTGTCATTTGTATCATCCAAGAATTGTTCATTTTTGTAATGTAAAGGAGGTTTCCCTCTCGAAGAGGCTGATTTCTAAGGTGTTGATCTATCTTTTCTATCTTTTTGTGAGCTGGTTTCATAACATTTGGTACCAGAGCTTTGGATTCTAGGCTTTCACTGCTCCAAACAAGTCCTCATGGAATTTTTGCTATAAGTTTTTTGTTATGAAGTTTCAGAAGCTAAAAACAAAACCCATTTGATACAAGATCGTTCTGAACCTCGGGTCCAAATTTTAGATCTTGTCTCACTATATTTTCGGAGATATGATCTGAGGACGTTAGGGTTTTTGCAAGTTCCAAAATTTCATCTCAAACAAGTCATTGTGGAATTTTCTCTATAACATTTTTTCTACAAATGTTCAGACTCTAAAATTCAAACCCATTTGAGCCGAAATATTGGTGAAGGTCAGGTCTGAATCTTAGATCTTTTCTCACTATATTTTCAAAGATATAATCTAAGGAAGTTAGGGTTTTTGCAGACTCCCAAATTACATTCTAAACAGGTGACCTTGGGAAAATCGTCATAGCTTTCTCTCTAAGCAACAAATTGAAATTCCGTAAGAATTTAAAAAAAGAGGACATGCTGTAGTTTTCTGTGTATATTGTTCAGATCCGAAGGTAGAAATAGTGACACGTGGCACGTAGTACATGTTCGCTCTACTAAAACATTATATAATTAGGTCATCTTAGGAGATTGGGCATAACTCTTTCTTGGAGAATCAAATTCTGATCAAACTTGCGGGGTTAGAAAGAGGACTTAGAGGGCTACTGCGGGACGCAATTTCAGAACTTGGAGATCTAAAATTACCGAGTTATAGCCGTTTCAAGATCAAGCTTCTAAAATCAAGAAAAGACGATATGAGGAAGTTTGATCACAAGGATCCGGTAAATTGGATACTACAGATGGAGCAATATTTTGATCTACATGAGGTTCAACTATTACAAAAGGTAAATATTGCATCTTTATATTTAGAACCAAATCAATTTTTATGGTATAAAGGGCTTTGTTCTCGTAAAGAACTTGTCACATAGTCAATTTTCACGAAAGAAATGATAGAACATTATGAGGATACAAAGAGTAAAACCTTCTTTAGCCAATTGATAAATCTCGAACAAAAGGGTTCAATGGCAGAGCACATTGAGGAATTTCAAAAATTGAATATAAGGGTAAATTATATTGCAGAGAAGCAAAGGATTGATGTCTTCATAGGGACTTTAAAGGATAACATCCAACATGAGGTTTGTCTTTGGGAACCTGATTCATTGGGGAAGGCATTCAGGTTCCTTCCACAACCTACAAGGTTTACACCACAACAATTGGAAGAAAAAAGAGAAAAAGGGCTTCGTTACAATTGTGATAGAAAATACACTAAAGGAAGAAAAGGATCAATAAACATCAAAAGAAGAGGATATACACCAGGAACCAACCCCAGAGAAAGAATAAATGAATCCGACCATATCTTGTAAAGCATTGGCAAGAATTACCATTCCTCAAACTCTCAAGATAGACGTACATATCAAGAAGAAAAAGGTTCAAGAAGTGAAAGATCAGATCGACAAAGAAGAAATGAATCAGACCATATATTGTAATGCATTGGCTAGAATTACCACTCCTCAAACTATCAAGATAGAAGGACATATCAAGAAGAAAAATGTTCAAGAAGTGAAAGATCACATCGAGCACCAAGAAATGAATCCGACCATATTTTGTATTGCAATGGAAGAAATTACCACTCCTCAAAATCTCAAGATAGAAAGACATATCAAGAATAAAAAGATTCAAGCAGTGAAATATCACATCGAGCATCAACAACAAGTTCTCCAAATTTTAAAAGATAACGCCACTTTGGTGCAGAATCGAATGAAACAACAGGCCGATCAACATCATAGTGAAAGAAGTTTTGATGTAGGTTATTGGGTATTTTTACAACTGCATCTCAAGCAAGCTATTTATGAGAAGGAAATGTTGTCAATACTACATACACTTAAGAAATGGCGACCTTACCTAATGGGAAGACACTTCAAGATAAAAATGGATCATGATAGTCTTAAATACTTTTTAGAACAAAGATTATCTTTACAAGAACAGAAAAAATGGGTCACAAATATGTTGGGTTATGACTTTGAAATACTCTACAAAAAAGGGAAGAAAAATGTTGTTGCAGATCCACTCTCAAGAAAGGATGAGGATGTGGAAGAATTGTTTTGTGCTATTTCTATTATCCAACCAAATTGGATAAATGAATCAAGGGATGATAGTAGAATGATGAAGAAGTGTGGCCACTCATTCAAAAGTTGCAAAAGATCCCAGTTCAAACAATATTTCCAGAACTTAACGAGGAAGGAAAAATCATATTGGAACCTGGAGCAGTCACAGAAACAAGAACCCAACAACTACGAAATTGATGAATTTCATAGTATCTCATAAAGTGGAATATCTTACCCGCTGAAGACTCCACATGGGAGGACAAGAATTTTATACAAAAGCATCAAGAACTACTCAAGCATTGAGGACAACACTTTTTTAAGGAGAGGGGCATGTTAGGTCCATATACTACTAGTGTAACCCCTTATTGTTAATAGTACAATCCCCTTATTATATTGTTGTGCCCATGTAGTCCCCATATTGTTATTATTGTGCCCCATAGAAGCCCACTATTGTTATTATTGTTCCCTTACATTATCTTTGTTATGTCGGCTCTGATTATATTATGACCCCTTAGACTCCTATATATAGAATGGAGGTCTTGTCATTTGTATCATCCAAGAATTGTATATTTGTGTAATGTAAAGGAGGTTGCCCCCTCGAAGAGGCTGATTTCTAAGGCGTTGATCTATCTTTTCTATCTTTTTGTGAGTTGGTTTCATAACAATAAATGCAAAGCTTTTTCAAGGGGAAAACACCCCTTTTATAATAAAACAAATGTACAAGATGAGATGATTTCAAAAAATAGGCCTTTTTGGTAGATATAGGAGTCAAAGGGTACAATTACAATTGAAGTTTCTAATTAACAACACTTATATAATAGTAGAATTATAATAACTCAATATATAGGAATTTGTATATGGCTTAATAGTGCAAACCCATATTATTTTCTAGGCTATCATAGCATGTGTCTATAGGAATGTGAGTTTAAATTTCATATCCCAAAACACACACATAAGTAAACCTCAAATTTAAGTTCACTCACATGTACAAGTTGTTACTAGGCATTACTAGCATACCAACTTAGATTTAGTATGGTTGTAATATCATGATAGAAATAGAGTTTGTATTTTGTATCTTGGGTAAAATAAAGGTTTGGTGAAACTTTAGATTTGCAACATATATGTGCAATGGCATATCCACCTTATATAATATATGGAACCCTAAACAATATTGTTGCAATGCTTTTATCATATATATTGGTAGGTAGAAATCTACAAGAAGAAATAATTCTTTGATTTATATGTCACATGGTCATTGAAGAAAATTTACACCTATCATGGCCTGAGTTAAATTTTCATAGGGCTAAATTGTTCTTCGCTTTAATAATTTATTTTCATCATTAATACATTAATATTACCCTATATCATCATTAAATTATTCAGATCTACACCATTATATATTGACATCTGCAATTATATAGAAAGAACATCATCATCATCATCATCAATGAAACTAAACATAAAAGGAACAATAGAATAAAAGCATGCACACACATAGAGACATCAGGATTGGTCTAATACCAGGGAAAAACCAACTATGGTGAAAACCCTTGCAAACCTGCTTCTTCTTAGATCGTCATCAAATGATTCAGCAAAAGAGAGTACAATGATCCACAACTTTATCTATGCAACAAAACAACTATGATATCCATGAAACATATCTAATCATGCTTGAAAATAAAACCCTAATTATGATGACTGTAATATGTTGTCACTGACCGTAGATGACCATTGGATAATGTTGTCACTGTGCCAAACATTGCTGAACATTGAGAAGAAACTTCATTATACTGAAATCTCATCTTTGAGTGTCGAACGTAGGGAGGAAGAGTTGTGCCAGCATCTATAGGAGATTTGGATGCTCTCTATGAACTATATGCCAGCGTTTATGGTAGCCCGGATGCTCACAGACCATTTTGTGCATGCTTCTGGAGAGAAAATCACCAGATCTGCTCAAAAACCCTTGGACACTCTCTTATAGTTACTGTGCATGCATCCAAGAGCTCCTGAATGCTCTCAGGACCACTTTGTGTGAGCATCCGGGGACCGACACCTCCAGATTTACCTCTGGAACCCTGGGCGCTCTCATAAGATTTTGTGCCAACACTTATGGGCTCTAGATGCTCTCGTAGACTTGTGTTCCAGCATCTAGGGACTAAAATGCTCAGTTCTATGCCATCGTCCAAGGCTAAAAATCCCTAGATCAGTGTGAGCTTCAACCCTGAGATTGCGGACCCTTGTACGAACTTTCCTCCAACAGAGCTACGTGAACCAAGACAATAAGATAATATAGGATGGCTTGATCAAATGTCTCTAAATGAACTTGAGGTATCTTCTATTTATAGGATTTCATGAGGGTCCACTTGGGGTTAAGCAGTTACCCATGTGGTTAGGGCTAACCCATTTCATAATACATGTATGAATAAAATAATTCATAACTCAACTTTCGCTTGACCAAATTGGGTGATATTTATGTCAATTTTGGTCCTCTCGAAAATAGAAACCTAATGCAATCATTATCTTGTTCATTTGAGATTTTTAAGGTGGAATTTGACCGCATTGAAAAAATCACACCCCCCCTCAACTAGGGAGAATTCCACCTGCCAATATTTGTCCATCGATCAATAAAACATTATGGAATCTTCAAGTGTCATCATGTATCATCACAGATCATCTCTGTCATGTTGACATTGTGCCATGTCCATCTCAAATGTCTTAACATCAAAAAACATCATTGTACATCTCGATCTATTCTTTGCATATTCTTTCTTATCCCTTGATTGTTCCTGCTCGTATGTTGAACATTCTTGAATATAGAAGAATAAGAATTTGTTATCGGAGGGGAGATTAATCGACCACCCTCTATCCATCAAGTTGCTACCTGGAATCTCTACCAGTGGGATGCTACCCGAAATATCATCATTGATCGTCATCGGAGAGCATAACATCAGGAAGCACATCTCAACCCGGAACCACATGAGGGAGTAATAGCTTCCACCCATACCAAGAAATAAGATAACTCATCATATAGAGGAGTACACCCTCGACCCTAAAGTCTCATCAGGGAGCTTACCCTCAACCCAGAATTTCATTAAGAATCTTACCCTCGACATGAAATCCTATTGCCTACTGATATTCCCAACAATGACTCTCAGTAGTCACGTGGTAGAACACCTGTATCATAACCACCTTGGGTTGTACACCCCAAGTACACTCTCAACTCGTTGGCCAGATGAGGAGCAGTCTTCCCAACAAGCCTTTCTTGTGGGTATGATGCCAACTGGGGTATACTCTGCAAAGACTAGACAAGGGAGTAGCACCCTCAACCCTATGGGTAACAGATATGGGTCATGCCCTACTGTCCCAAGTTCCATCAAACCCAGGAGCCCTTCTCCCTCAATTCCTCACCCTGGGAGGTTAAACAAGGGGAAGAGTTGGCTCAGTGTCCTCAATCAACGCTGCTCTCATTATACTCATATCTGGTAACATCTTGTCTCAATAGAATATAGAACATCAAATCAAATATCATGTTAGAACATAAATAATCATATAAATCACAAAAGGATACCATAATCATCCTCCCTCTCAAGGAGGTGCCAACCACAAGCATGCACTTGTTTCAAATAGTTGCATTGTCTCAATATATGAGAGTATCTTGGTCCCAACTATAAATATGGGACTTTATGCTAATCGTATCTCAATGTATCCATGTCATATCCAAATCATGCTCAAATAGCTCTATAAGGAGCTTCTTCATCTTGCCTCACAGCTAGCCATGCTAGCAACATCATGTTCAACCTCGGTCATGCTATGGACCTCTCGTCCAAGATATCATGGCAGATCTCATACTAAAGTAGCATCCAAATGTGCTTAACAATAGTCTCTATCAATAACAATACATCCATGCAATCACATATCATAGGAGAAATATCTCAGTCTCAAAAATAGAATATCTCATGCAGATATTTCAAAGGATGCTTGGTGGAAACTCTATGTGAGTGAAGCAACTCAATCATGAATTTATTCAGGTTCTATGCACATCATACATATACAGATGGATGTTCAAAACAGAACATCAATGCTTCAATCAACTGTCGGGTGTCATGTCAAGTTCAACAACATCTTGAACTTCAAATCGAAGTATCCAAGGATTTGCATTTTCATTATTAAAAAAAAACATTTTCCAATAGCTTTGCAATATGGAATTTCTTTTCCAAATTCCAAAAATCGATTCATCATGCCATGATACATCATTCCAAGCTTCAGAGGCCATCTCCCTCTTACTTAGATCATCAAAGGCTCATCACCTGTCAAGAGTAGACCATCAAGTTATAAAACCAAAACCATAATAAAAATCAAAGCCATACCTTGGAACTCATCATCCTGATTTCATCAGATAATTTCCAAATATAGACATATCTAGATCGAAGAGCTTGCTTCATGCAATTCTCTCTACAAGCATAATGATTTACTAATCAGCCTTACATACATCAACGTTGTATCATCACATCAACAAAGTCAACTCATCAAATTTTAGAAGTCATATCACAATCATGGTTAAAGTCATCAATATCACAGTATCAATTCTTTCAACCAGGAGACAGGTGGAGCTCATATCAAAACATGACTTAGTCATGCCAACAATTTGTAATAAGTCATGCAATATCAATCCAAACTTCATCAAGTCATAATCATAAGTCACTTCTGTCGCTAGGTGCAAATGCATACATCAAGGATGAGTGATGCAGGTTTCAATTTCATGCTAAATGAAAACTATCATTACTTCAACCATTTTTCTAGGAACGAGGAGGCCAATACAAAATCATTTTTCTGAATATAACTCATGGACATCAGGGTAAATCATCTATCATCAAGTCAAAGAATTAGACGTCAGGTCAAGTCCAAATTAGCTATCTTAGAGAGATCTATAGTCAAAGCATATCTATATTCATCTATATCAATCATCGAAATCATGCCAACCTCTAGTAGTACAAACATAGTGACATATCTATATGTATGTCTCGGTCACCTACAAACACAAGTTTAGTTTGCATGTTCATATTATGATAAACATTCAACGTTTTCCAACTTGCAAATCTAGCTGTCATCTGCAACACATTTGTGGTACTGACATCTTCCAAGTGAACAACTGATTTCATGCAAGATACTTCATTCTTATGTGATCAACAATTTTAACCCAACAACTTCAGAAATCATATTACCGTGGCATAATATTTCAGAAACACCTTGGTTCAGAGTTCAGATAGTTTATAAAGCTTCAAATGATGGTCAAATGTAGTCAAACCCATGGACACTCCCTTTAGGTTAGCATGGGAGTGTCTTTAGCTGCCTAGACGCTCTCTGGGACTTAGCATGCGAGCATCTAGGGACGAGATCTCCTAGATCTGTGACTGCGTCTGGAGTAGAAACCCTAATTTATCTATGGGTTTTAGATCTGAGACTCTACTGCAAATAATTACTATCAGGTGCACATAAATCATACTTTAGCAACACATAATGCAATAGTAATATGAGTAGGAGTCTTGAGAAGAGATTCTCCCTCTGACTCGGGATCTACTTCATTCATATTTATTCATGTCATCAACATGTCTCTACTAGATTCAAGCAACAACAGATCTGTTAGATCATAAACATATATCTATCATGGTTATCAACATCATGACATCAATCTTTCATCAAAGGTTTAGACTCAAAGCAACAAATAGATGAAACATCATATTTCAGAGTTTATGAACACAATAACACTTTCTATCAAGTCACTCCATCAAGTTAGGACATTCAACTTAACCATATTCCATCAAGACATGACCATAGTTAGTAAGAGATCTACTTATCAATCTTACACTTATACCTCTCACATCAAGGTTACCATGCTCTTCATGACCAATGAGATCAAATTAGGTCATGTCAATCTCTCATATGATTTCATCATGCTTATCGCAAGCATTATCAATAGATTCATGTATAGGAGTCAATGAGCTATCTTTATATATGAAATCCATCATGACAAGTATCAAGAGTATCATTTACTAGAGTCAAGGTGCTAACCTTCTTTATAGGATCAAGATATCCAACAAATAGATCATAGATGTTAGCCAAACATCAAGTGTATCAATGTATCAACATTAGATAGCCTCATAGAATTCAACAAGATCAAATTGTTCAACACCAGGTGCATCATTTCATCATAGGAAACATAGATCCAAGTCACTTTCATATGCATGTATGATCCATTAAAGAAAGATACATTCTCATCATACCTTAGGGCTTACCGAGCCAATAGCTGAAACACATCATACCAAGAATACCTTGTGGTATTCAAATACCTATGCACCTTCTTATTAGACATAAGCCGCTTGAAATACTTTTTCATGTTTTCATCAAGCACCTCTTTATCTCTTTCCAGATCTACATCTCAAAATGATACTCAAGAAGGATCTACTCATCACATCTCATCAACGAGGTTAGAAACATCCATATACTCAAATACATATGCAAGAAATACAAGCAATAAACATAATCATCATATCTATAAGTCTAACAAGTAAGAAGCATCATAAGTCAAGAAATACTTATGTTCAATGAGAGTTGATCCTCTCCCTATTGAAACAATCTTCAAGAGGCATCAATGTCCATGGTCCATATACCAATGTTTCCTTCAAGTATTCAACCAGGTCTGTTAGGGATTATCCCATATAGGGCTTCATCAAATCTCCACAAGTGCTTGAGCATATTTACATTGACCATAATAGGTTTCATATCTCATATCATTTCCATAAATTAGGGTTTCTCTCCAACCCTAACCTCATAGAATCCATAAAACCCTAATAATCAAGTTTCCTAGGGTTTTCTTCAAACCCTAGAATTCTTTTAGGTCTCCACCATCCTCTTGTTTCTTCCATCAAAGATGTCATCATCGAGGTGATCTCCATGGCTTTTCTTCAACCCAACTCTGATACCAAGTTAAATTTTCATAGGGCTACATTGTTCTTTTCTTTGATAATTGCTTTTCATCTTTAATACATTAAATTTACCCCAGATCATCATTAAATTATTCAGATCTACACCATTATACATCATCATATGCAATTATATATAAAGAACAACAACATCATCATCATCATCAATGCAACGGAACATAAAAGGAACAATAGAAGAAAAGCATGCACACACATAGAGACATCAGGATTGGTTTGAGACCAAGGCAAAACCCAATATGGGGAAAAACCTTGCAAATATTTTTCTTCTTAGATCATCATCAAATGATTCAACAAAAGAGAGTACAATGATCCATAACTTTATCTATGCAACAAAACAACTATGATATCCATGAAACATATCTAATGATGCTTGAAAATAAAAACCTTGATTCTGATGACTATAATATGTTGTCACTGACTGTAGATGACTGCTGGATACTATTTTCATTGTGTTGAACATTGAGCGGAAACTTTAGAATACTGAAATCTCATCTTTGAGTCTTAGACACAGGGAGGAGGAGCTGTGTGAGCATCTATAGTAGACCTGGACAATCTCTGTGGTAGCCCAGACGCTCCCAGACCATTCTGTGCATGTGTATGGAGACCAACTCACCAAATTTGATAAAAAACTCTTGGACGCTCTCTTATAGTTACTGTGCATGCATCCAGGACATCCCAGACGTTCTCAGGACTACTCTGTGCAAGCATTTGCGGACCGACACCTCCAGATCTGCCTCTAGAACCCTGGATGCTCTCATAAGATTTTGTGCCAATGTTTATGGGTCTTTGGACACTATCATAGGCTTGTGTTCCAACGTCTAGGGACTAAAATGCCTAGTTCTGTGCCAGCGTCCAGGGCTAGAAAGCCCTAGATCAGTGTGAGCTTCGACCTTGAGATATTGGACCCTTGTGTGAACTTTCCTCCGACAGAATTGTGTGAACCAAGACAATAAGAGAAGAGAAGATGACTTGATCAAATGTGTATAAATTAGCTTGAGGTCTCTTCTATTTATAGGCTTTCATGAGGGTCCACTTGGGGTTAAGCAGTTACCCATGTGGTTAGGGCCGACCAATTCCATAATACATGTATGAATAAAATAATTCATAACTCAACTTCCGCTTGACCAAATTGGGTGATATTTAGGTTGATTTTGGTCCTATCGAAAAGAGGAATCTAATACAATCATTATATCGATCATTTGAGCTATCCAAGGTAGAATTTTATGACAGTTTCAAAAATTAACAACCTGCACTTCAAACTCAATGGGAAAATTCTATAATGATTACAAATTACAACCAACAACTCTTTGTCAAAATAAGTATTGAGAAGACCCTCAATAATAATGGAATATAGTCTAAAACCTTGTTAAGAAAATACAAGAAATGCTACCAATAAGTTTCATTTGAGGGATAATTTCTTTAAACCATAAAGATGTTGATATGAAAAGGTGGGGTAATCATATTACTTGCAAAAGGAAACATAGATAAATGTATCACAATCTTATTTGAAATAACTAAAAAAATGATGAATTACAATGCTATCCATGGACATTCTTATTTAAATGCATGACAAATAAAGAGGAGTACATGCAAAACCACTTGCAAAAGGAATTGCAAATTGGACTTTGAGGAATGAAGGAATTTGTAAAAGTTTGAAGCATACTAATAAAAAACCAAGCCATATTTTCTCATGCAACATACACACAAGATAAGGGCATACTAGTGATTACTTTTATTAGTTGTACTTACCCCATTTCTAACATTCTTTGACCTCAATGGTTGAATGACATCCATGCTTGTTTTCCCTCTAGATTGTACGATGAACTATGCCCAATTTGAAGATCCTTTAACTAGAAAATACAAGGAAGAAGGACTCAAGGCAAGTGGTCAATATGATGTTTCATAAAATTTTCAAGGCTAAGAAACTAAGCCGAGACATATATCCAAAGTCCTAAACCCTCTCACTTCTCTCTCAAAGACTCAAAACAAACTCAAGACTCAATTCCTTCCTTTCCCACAATGCATGTAGCATAACAATAGATTATAGTATGAATTAGGTTAATCTACATGAGTTTCTCTCCTTCAATATTAATGTTGGATCACAAGGAAAATCTTGCTTTGTTGGTGTAAATTAAAATTAAAATTATCATTCAATGATTTCACAAGGTGGATGTTTGTGCACATGTCCCTCTTAAAAATGTAGGATTTTCCTTTTTCCAAGTGAATAATCATAGTTAATGGCCAAGCCTTTAGAAACTTTCTACAAATGCTTTGCAATGTTGACCAATATCTGACTTTCCTTTCATTTCACTTTAACAAAAGAACATGCTTTAAGAGCTAAACTACTTATTGGCCTTCTTAACTATGTTTCATTATGTTATAAGTGCAATAGATCAAAATTAAAAATAGAGCATACAAGCCATGCAAAGGTTATGAACATGTACATGTTTAAAACAAGGCTATGAGATCTAACATGAGTAGTTTAGCTACCTAGGTGCACACATTATCATATTAGTTCTAAATATTATCATGAAAATTGATGATACGCATATCCCTTTACACTATATTATTCCAATATCATTAAATTTTAGGGATTGAGTTTAGTAGATAGACTATTTTTTCATACTTTTTTTAAGAAAACCAATTTCCTTTTTCCTAAAAATGATTCACCCCTATTTTATAGGAAACAATTTGTTAAAATTCCATACAAACTATTTAAAATCATTAGAAATTTGAATATTTTCACAAAAATATCATTCACATTTTACAATTTGCATATTAGGTATTAGTAAAATTCACTAATGTTTCTACACTTATAAATTTTCATCCTTGATTTTTCCCCTAAATATCATAAGTTACCATGAGTCATAAGATGACATGTCAAACATGAAAATAAGCCATAAATTGCGTAAAAAACCAACCATGAAATGATCACACCTCAGTTACGTATCAAACAACTAGGGTGATCTGTAAACTGTTATGGATATTTCACAGAATAGTTTGTCACAACACATCTACTAAAATATATTAGAAAAATTGAAATACAGGGTTTATTTCTCATTACATTTCTAGATTTGTTAATTAACGTTTTTTGTGTATGAATGAAAATTATAATTATGTATAAAATAGAGAACAAAAAGAAAACTCATTAATAAACCACACTAACACAAGATATGGCCTAGAAAACCTTTTGGGAGAAAACCGAACTGGAAGGTGAGGTTGCTCTAGTCTCTCTTTTTTTCAAACACGAATGGATGCAAATACAAAAAAGTGAGACTTGTGGCTCATAAGATGCTACAATGCGCAAACCCTTTTTGTTTGTCCTTTCCTTGTCCAATCTTGGCTATTGCTCATATGTGGAACACAAATGCACCTGAATAGAATGTAACCCCTTTTCCTCCTAGTGGACTAGTTATAACATAGCTTGATAGATTACTAGTGGTTAAGTTTGACTCCAACTCTTAATTAGAGTTACAATATTGACTCTTATAGAGTCTTCTTTACAATGATCACATGGACAACACCTTTTTCATGAATAATGGGTGTTGGCATGGAATCATCTCGAATCATGGTGGTCAAAATAGAAAGGTCAACTTCTAGGTGGCATAACTTTTGCATACAAGCTCTGATTGAGGTTATTCTTGCATTGTTGGAAAGGAATATGTGTGAAGAATAACACTAGGGGTTGCAACACTTATGAGGAAAAATTTTACACCCCCAAAAAACATTGTCTGATGCCTCAAACTGCTTTTGGAAGGTTTCAAACCCCAATTTTCCAAACTTTGACTCACTAGTAAAGATAGTCCTTTGAGTTGGTCCCTCCACTTTTTTCACTATAAAAGCATAAAAATTGATGAGAAATAATATAATGATCCAATCCGAATCACATAGACTAGTCAAGTATAACATATTCATCAACTTAACTTGATTTTAATGCAGACTAGGAAGACACCATATAGTACCTAAGAAGAATGTGAGCTATTAAGCATTAACTAAAGTGAAATTGGTGTTTATTAAAGCTAAGGGCACTATTAAATTTGTTAATAAACATTCTTATTAAAACGCTTCACAATTGAGTAATGATCACCATTATCCAGCTTTATGTAGGATTATTGAAACTATTTTTACTATTGATGAACTTAAAATTATTGAAACTATTTTTACTATTGATAAACTTAAAATTGAATTTTGAGTAAAATAAAAAACTTCATCAAATAACGAATTTAAGTGGTATAAAAGATCTATTTCTAGATTTAAATCTTCCATATTACTTATCATTCATGTTGATGTCTATCAACACATTAAAAATTAAATTTTGAAAACATGTTTCATAATCTTTAAACTCTGGCCAAAGAGACTCTAAGCACTTTTCTATATATTTTTGGATAGAAATCACTATTTAGTAATGGTAATCCAATTTTGAAAACATGTTTCATAATCTTTAAACTCTGGCCAAAGAGACTCTAAGCACATTTCTATATATTTTTAGATAGAAATCACTATTTAGTAATGGTAATCCAGTTTTAAAAGTTTGACATAGTATATAATACCCCATAAAGGGAGAATTTCCACTCTGCTATTAGTCCCATGCAGGCTTCGTGCCAAAAAAATTGAAAAATGTGATCTTCATTTATGTATATACTTGTGCCACAACCACAGATGTCATTCTGGGCTGCACCATCAAAATATCCGACCATAGATGTCATTTTGGGTTGCACCATCAAAATATTCGACAGGGAAGGTTGTTTAAGAGTTTTTGTACTCCAAAACTCCATGTGTTTTTATGGCATCAACCCTCTGATATTCCAGATAGAGGGCCCAGATACTTAATCGAAAACGTCCTTAAAATGTTGAGGCATTTCTCCCCTTCCACATTCACCAAACAATATAAAAGGGAAGTTTACATACTTCTAATTCAGACCAGTATCTGAAGCATTCTTCAAGGGATGTGAACCTCGAACTCTCGTTGATATGAAGCTCCTGCAAAACATAAAACCAAGTACCCATTGCAAAAAGACACTTGATCAACGAATGTAAAGCATTTTCAGAGTCGTTGTGGCATAAACTGCATCTTCCAGGTCTTTGAAAGCCCCTCTTGCATAAGTTATTCCAGGTGAGAATTTTTTTCATGCATACCAGCCATCCAAATAGCAATAGCTTCCTGGGCATATGCCACTTCCATCCTTTGTTGAACCAACACTTTTCCTGTGATTCGTCTATTGTGTAGAGATATATGAGTATATACCTTTGACAGTAGCGTTCCCAAACAACTTGTTGAATTTCCAACATATTTTTTCCCCATCTTGATTTAAAGAAATACCATCCCAAGATAAATGTTGAATGTGCCTGTTCCAAACCATGGAAGAGGCATTATCAATGCCCATATCCTCAACATCCTTGCATATTGGGTATAACTGTAAAGGATCGGCTACCCTTCCGAATTTGTGCAATGTAATAGATCCCTTGTTCATGTAAAAAGTTAATGATCGATTCTGACATCTTGTACACATCCTCCAACCCATATATATGGTTTATTCCAATCAGAACATCATCCCCTAAACCGATATGCCATCTGATATTATTAATGTTCCATCAACTAGTCATCAATTTTTTTTTCCATATGTAAGATCCGAACCGAATAATAGAGTCACCCATCCTAATCCAATCATGCCTGCTCTTGTTCCTCAGGTATTTGATTTTGATAAGATCTGTCCATATGTCGATTCTAGAAATAACCCTCTAGAAGTTCTTTGATAGCAGAGCCCCACCAAAAAATGAGGTCTTTTTTATTCCCCATCCACCAATTTTTTTCTCCCTAGTAGTAGAGTTCAAACTAGTAAGAGGGATCTTCCGCCCTCCAGACCATATAAAATTTGCAATCAAAGAATCAATGTGCTTGATAATTGATTTTGGAAGCCTGTACAAGTGCATCCAGTATACTGCAATGTTTTGTAAAACTGATTGGGCCATTATCAATATGCCTCTGAGAGGCAACCATTTATGTGTTCATCTACATAATCGACTCCTAAATTTGTCTATCAACCATTGCCAATCTGCCATAAGATATTTATTTAGTTTCATCCAGAAATCCAGGTACTTGGGAAGCCAATCTGCCATAAGATATTTATTTAGTTTCGTCCAGAAATCCAGGTACTTAAATCCCAATTCCATTGGGTGAACCTTAACACCCAAATCTCTAGTGATCTCCTCAACAATTTCCAACTCAGCCGATGCAAATATAAGATCAGATTTGTGTGTGTTCATGATAATTCTAGTGGCCTCTCCAAAGGACGAGATGATGTGTTGAAAATGATCCCACATTTCAACATATACTTGCCAAAAAAAACATCATCCACGAACATTAAATGAGTTAATGATAGATGTCTTTTGATGTGTAACCTAGGGATAATGACGTTAGCTTTGTCTACTGAGACCTCAATAACCAGTAAGAACAACAGAGGGGACAGTGAAAAACTTTGTCTGAAACTTCTATAGGTAGTAAAGAAGGCATAAGGAACATTATTAATAATAAAAACATATGTCGTAGAAGATATATTGTTGGAGAAACTAATTTCAAACAGTTTCTAGGTGTTAATACAAGTGTCATACTTAGTACTAGTTCAGTTTCGGTTAGTTGAGTTTCAGTTGAATTTGACTTGAGTCATTTATTGTTGTTATCTCCTATGTGTCTCCTATGTAATCTATTTAGATGTTTATAATATTGAGAAGTGTACTTTGCTCTACATGTTTCATTCTTTAATAGATACATGTCATTATCCAATTGTTAGAAATATAGAAGAGAGCAGAGAGATTGTGTACACAACACAAAAACACACTTCAATATCTTTATTGATCACAACAGTTAAACATATATACGACATAAATCTTTGAATTCTACACTTCTATATCATGACTACAACTCATACATAGGAGAAAACAACTTCTACATTAACGATTGGGAACTCTCAATGACAACTCATGACAACACATGGAAGCATTACTTCCAATTCCCTCCCTTAATGCTTACATGGAAAACATTGAAAAACATATTACAGCAACAAGGACATATATGTATGACTGGACTTCATCAGTGTCCACATCCACTCTAGAATCTCGCAAACGCCGTCATTTCACCACCACATATTCGAGTTGTCACTTTACCTCCATGTAAAGTGTAACTGGCTCTAACCATTGTTGGTGAACTTTGCAAGATCAACAATATTAACACTTTGGTTCGTCAAGGCTTCCACGATAAGAGTCGTAAAGTAATGAACCATCCTATGGACCAACCACCATCTGTTGGATATTTTTCATTCGAATATCCATCAGTTGCAAGGATGGAGGTTTAGACACTGAATGTGTTCAAAAGTTGATCAAACAAGTTAACCTTACTACACACAAGAATTGATGCTTAAGACACCGAAGCTTCCAGTTTAAGAATCACCAACCCTTTTTATAACCATAATTGAAATAAATAAAAAACTACTTCACCTCACACTACAAACATATAAACATATAAACAAGAGAAATACCATATATTAATTTTACCATTTGCACTCCTCTCTTTCATTTGCACTCCTCTCTTTTTACTTTATGGATAGATCTAAGCACGACTGATTTGTTTCACTTCCCTCTTTTTCATATATGTCAAAACTAGAAATAAATCTGGGAGGACCTCCCAAGAGGCTTCGTGTAACGACTATGGTGTGCATCCTGTCTCCAATGAGCATAATACATCTTTGAAAACTTGAATCTGCTCAGCGTATGATCATGCTTTAACATGTATTACGCATCTACCACTACTTCTACCTAGAGTGATTTTTTACTGCTTCAGTGACGATGTTCTAATTCCCTCTCCCATTTTTGGCCACCACTGCATTTGCTTGTATACCAGTCGTTGGGGCCTGAAGAAGTCCGCGATCAGCTGGAGAAAAAAAAAACATGATGGGAAATTGTCGTCGACTGATAACAATTCGTCGGTGGAGGAAATAAGGAAATCGATTAAGAGATGTCGGTCACGCACGTGAAAGGGAGAAATAACATTGACCGAGTTAGAAATTTGACACAGAATGGCTAAATGGCCGAGCAGGCATGGAATTTGACGGGCATTTTTGCCTTTTTAAGGCCTATAATTTTTAGATAATTGTTTTTCCATACGTGCTTGATATGGTTGAAAAAGTATTTTTAACCGGAAACCATTTTTCGAAAACGTCACTAATGCCTATTTATTTTCACGATATTTTCTAGCTACCAGTACGTTGGCATTGGACATCTTGGCATCTACTTGGGGTTGGCATAAATGCTTAAGTTCCTCACTGAACGGCGCCCCGTGCAAGGACAATCGGCACTAGGCATCTATAAGATGTGTTCATTGTTCATAGTTGTGATACAAGTACAACCTGTAGGTATTCCTTTACACATGGCATTGTTGACACATGTCATTGTTGACTCTTGAGTCTTGAAGGTTTAGATCGAAATTAGAAGTTCTAATTAGGCCATCGTTGACCAACCCATTTCAAACGATTGATAAACTTTCATGCAAAACACTATTGATAAACTCTAATGCAAAACATAACGTAATTGTGAGTTAATTAAAACACAACGTAACTGTGACTTAATTAAATGCATGGTAGTGATCAGCCTGGAAAGATTGAAAAAAAAATCCAAGACATGAAAATCCATGTCAAACTTGAAACCAAATCACACTCCAAGAAGGATTAAAGTAAATAATGGAAATAATTCTATTATCATTATTTACTTTAATCCTTCTGTGAGCATAGAGGGCTAATTTTCTCTCGTCTCCTGGGACATCACTAAGAAGAGGCAACGTGTATCTGTAGTTGTCCGACAGCAAGATTCAATACGGTGAAAACCAGTGAAGCCTAAGCAGAATGAACTGACGTTGAAGTGCTATTGCTTTTCATTGAGCGGTAGGTTGTTTATCAACGGTTCAAGATATATAAAAATGGCTACAGGCCCCGAAGCCCCTTCTGGATTTGACAAAGATAAGTTTATCGGTACGGTAGATTTGGAAATGGAGCACAAAGTTGAGCTTTTCAATAAGCTTACTCAGACTTGCTATGCCAAATGCATTTCAAGGAGATATAAAGAAGGTGAACTGAACATAGGAGAATGCAATTGTGTTGATCACTGTGTTGCCAAATACTCACAGGTTACTGTTATTATAGGGCAAGTTATTAGTTCAAGCAGACCACATAAATAAATTCAACTACCAATAAATGTCTTGGCCAATTGATAATTTAGGAGAAGGGAACGTCCAGTTTTTATTACTAGAGATATTATGTGTGTAGTTTGATTCTTTCTTTCTGATGTACTAATAAATCTATGCCTGTATTGTTTTGAACCATAATGAAATGCATATGTGGTTTTTTTGTTGCTTTCTAAAAAGTTACTTGAAGTAATTTCTCCTCATTAATATATTTTCTCTATTTTGGGACAAGAACTTGTGACACAAATAATGGAAATAATTCAATTCAAGAATGAGAAAATCCATTTGGGTGTTGGGTGGTTTTAAATTTGGGTTCCAATAGAATTGAAGGTTCACAGCATATTGAAATCGATGCTTGTTGGAACTTGGATTGGAGGTTAGAGTTCACACTTTTTAACCTATTTTATTTTTTACAGTTGAAAATACTAATTAGGTTTGAAATCATACCATAAAATGATTGAGCAATTTTATAATTACCATAATTTTTTAGAGAAGTCATGCAAAATAGTTGTAATCTATGGTTGCAAATTCTATAATAATGAAAATAAAGTATACATCGCTTTACAAGAGGTGAAAAATAATTCAAATTAGGACTTAGTAACCTATTAGTTGAGGGGAAAGAGAATTAATTTTTGCATCCTTGTACTTTTTTATAATGGAATTGATGACAATAATTGATGCCTCAAGATTCAATTAATCTTAATCATCCACAAATTTGATCTCAATTGCATATGTAGTAAAATAATGATAAGAATTGAAAAACTAATCAATGGTTACTCTTTTCTTCCAAGAATAGAATATTTCATTATTTACGAGAACTACAAAACAAACATCTCCTTCTCATGACTAATAGGTTCATTCACTTTGGTTATGTATTAATCTATCCATTCAAAAATCATAGGGCATTTTTCCAATCATAGGACATTTTCAGTTTTATTATTTTAACCATTTCATCCATGTGGTTAAAATATGTAAAAATAGTAAAGTTGAAATTAAAATTGATAAAAATTGGAAGAACATTAAACATTGCATTGGTAAATCACATAAAGAAAAGTTTCAATAAGCTTACTCAGACTTGCTATGCCAAATGCATTTCAAGGAGATATAAAGGAGGTGAACTGAACATAGGAGAAATGCAATTGTGTTGATCACTATGTTGCCAAATACTCACAGGTTACTGTTATTATAGGGAAAGTTAAGTTTTTAGTTCAGGCAGACCACCTAAATAAATTCAACTACCAATAAATGTCTTGGCTAATTGATAATTTAAGAGAAGGAACGTCCAGTTTTTATTACTAGAGATATTATGTGTGTAGTTTGATGCTTTCTTTCTGATGTACTAATAAATCTATGCCTTGTATTGTTTTGAACCATAATGGAATGCATATGTGGTTTTTTAGTTGCTTTCTAAAAAGTTACTTGAAGTAACTTCTCCTCATTAACATATTTTCTCTATTTTGGGACAGGAACTTGTGACACAAATAATGGAAATAATTCAATTCAAGAATGAGAAAATCCATTTGGGTGTTGGGTGGTTTTAAATTTGGGTTCCAATAGAATTGAAGGTTCACAACATATTGAAATCGATGCTTGTTGGAACTTGGATTGGAGGTTAGTGTTCACACTTTTTAACCTATTTTATTTTTACCTTTAGGAAATACCATACAGTTGAAAATACTAATTAGGTTTGAAAGCATACCATAAAATGATTGAGCAATTTTATAATTACCATAATTTTTTAGAGAAGTCATACAAAATAGTTGTAACCTATGGTTGCAAATTCTATAATAATGAAAATAAAGTATACATGGCTCTACAAGAGGTGAAAAATAATTCAAACTAGGACTTAGTAATCTATTTGTTGAGGGGAAAGAGAATTAATTTTTGCATCCTTGTACTTTTTTATAATGGAATTGATGACAATAATTGATGCCTCAAGATTCAATTAATCTTAACCATCCACAAATTTGATCTCAATTGCATATGTAGTAAAATAATGATAAGAATTGAACAACTACTGAATGGTTACTCTTTTCTTCCAAGAATAGAATATTTCATTATTCACGAGAACTAGAAAACAAACCTCTCCTTCTCATGACTAATAGGTCCATTCACTTTGGTTATGCCTTAATCTATCCATTCAAAAATCATAGGGCATTTTGCCAATCATAGGACATTTTCAACTTTATTATTTTTAACCATTCCATCCTTGTGGTTAAAATATGTAAAAATAGTAAAGTTGAAATTAAAATTGATAAAAATTGGAAGAACATTAAACATTACATTGGTAAATCATATAAAGAAAATTTTTAACAATGATTAAAATAAATAATAATAAAAAAGCTATATCGAATTAATGAAGAACAATTTAAATTAATAATAAAAATAATAATCAAATTAAAATTAAAATAAGAATCATACAAAATATGTGAAAATTTGTTTTTTTTGCTTGTCATAAATATGTGATTTTTTTAAAGATAATTAGGCTATTCAAAGGTAATTTTTTAATCAAGCCTTTATTGGTGAAGGGTTAATTTGTTATGAAAACATAAATTTTGAAGGGCAAAATTTTAAACATAACATTTATTCACATGCAACATAAAGACCTTAAACATAAAAATAAATAAATTAGTATGACGGGCAACATAAAGACCTTAAACGTAAAAATAAATAAATTAATATGACGGGTAAAGAGAAACCCAAATTCAAACCATGTGTCCAAGTGACCTTTTAAACACAAAGCGGCCATGTCATGTGCATGAGCTTCCATTTTTGTTGTTAGGAAGGAGACGATCTAGATACAAGATTTTTTTCCTTAAGTCTCTTATTTCCGAGACTGGTATTCCTTTAATATGATTTTGATTAATTTTTTACCGATTGGATCTTACAATCTTCACAATCGATTATGCATCCGCTGAACCACTCCAACAGCTTAAACAAAAAAATAAGCACCAACAAACCCATATTGCACCCTCTGTAATAATTTAGATCTAGAATAGATATCTTTGATATCGACCTCCGACACACAAAATATGCTCACGATCCTTCACATATTCTTGACTCTCAAGACCTTGTCTCGAGACAGTTATTCTTGACTCTCAAGACCTTCCCTTGACAGAGTTAAGGCAATATCAACTCTAATACCATGTTATAAATATAGAATAGGGCAGAGAGAGATTGTGTACACAACACAAAAACACACTTTGATATCTTTATTGATCACAATAATTACACATATATAGGACATAAATCTCTGACTTCCACACTTCTAGATCATGACTACAACTCATACATGGGAAACAACGACTTCTAGATTGATGGGAACTCTCAACGAAAACTCATGACAACACATGGAAGCATTACTTCCAATACCGGTAGACCACTCATAGTCCAATCTTGTGCAAAATCAACTATAGATACATCCAATCTATACAATCATATACTTGTTGAAGATCCAGTTTCAAAATGATGGTATCCTTGTTGTGACATGTGAATGAATATACAGCTTCTTGGATAATTGCAGCTACATCATGTATGTCTATGTTTAAAAAATCCAAATTGTTCAGGGGAGATATGTGCTAGAGGCAACTCTTCATCTTGTTTTCTATAATCTTAGATATCCTCCTAAAATTGGCCTAAAACACTGAAATGGATACTTATAATTTGATTTTATTATAACGTCCATTGAATCCTTGTTGCGACATGTGACTGAATATAAAACTTCTTGGATGATTGCAACTACATCTTGTATGTCTATGTTTAAAAAAGCCAAAATTTTCAGGGGAGATATGGGTTAGAGGCATCTCTTCATCTTGTTTGCTATAATATTAGATATCCTCCTAAAAATGGCATAAAATACTAAAATGGATACTTATAATTTGATTTTATTATAACGTCTGTTGAATGGCCTGAAGTTATTAATACCATGATACGAACGGTAATTCCATTTGATGACACTTTTCCTTCAATTTATTTTCTACTTTACTGCACAAGAAACTAGTTGGAAACCCTCTATTCGGCAAACAATTGATGATAATGTTCCTACAGGCTCAAATCACCTTAACAAAGATGACAGTTATGCATGACACCCAAGGTAGTGCCAAGCACAATCCTAGGCTTAGTTGAGGAATATATGTAATGATGGCATTTAAGGTTGCTAAGGATGTTGTGGATGCTTTGTGGGATAAACACACAAATTAAGCACAAAATTAGGGCATTAGTTCAAGATTCATCCGTGAATTTCCAACTTCCTGTTGTAATGCACACATTGCTCCACTGATATTATAAATATCCTATTGCCACAACAATATATATTTCTCAGTCCTGAGGATGTGGTCTAATTGTTAGGGGTGTCAGATTTCTTAGTCCCAAGGATGTGGTCTAATGGTTAGGGGTCTCACAGGTTTTGTTGTCCAATCTCAAAATAGAGATTTGTTAGTCCCGAGGATGTGGTCCAATGGTTAGGGGTCTTAGATTTCTTAGTCTCGACGATGTGGTCCAATGGTTAGGGATCTCACAAGTTTTGTTGTCAATCTCAAAGAAGACTATATATGCCTGATAATTGATAACTACTCCAGACACGATTTCTTCAGTTTAAAAAAAAAATTGATCCTTTGATCTTTCAAGATTGGGTTTTTAAATCCCGAACAATTTCTTTTCCATAATCAATGCCAATAATATATCTTATGTCCAGAATCTGGAATAAAAATAAAAATAATTTGAACATTCAAGTAGAGCTTTGAACAAATTCTTATGAACTTTCAATAAATAAATCTTTCAAGGAATACCTATGAAACTTTCAACAACGTATTAATTTAAAGAAGAGCTGAACTTTCAATAAATAAAGCTTTCAATGAATACCTCTGAAACTTTCAACATCGTCTTAATTTAAAGAAGAGTAGGAGGCAGCAATAGTCCTTGCCCAGCAAGTCAAGAGCTAGATAATCATGAATAATCATGGGTAGAGTTATAATTTTATGTTCTTTACTGCGCCAAAGTATGAGAAAAATAAAAGTTTCCTTAATTGAAATATGTAAAGCATTTAGGTACTGTTGTTGCTTTCAGGTGATGCTGCTTCTTTTGTGTAATAAAAATAATCTGTATGTCTGCTCAAGGAGAAACAATGTTGAACTTTTCATCAAAAACATATATTCCAAACAATGTTGAACGTGTGAAAGAAATGTATCATTCTTGCACAACAAAGGTATACATAGTTATATGTGTATGCATATTTTTCTTTGAGAAAGAGCCAAAAAGGGTGAAAGAAATGTATCCTTCTCAGTAGCATTCCATTCTCCGAGGAACGAACTTAATCAAGTATATACGTGTTTTAGTGTTGTTTTATTCTCAGTAGCATTCCATTCTCCGAGGAACGAACTTAATCAAGTATATACGTGTTTTAGTGTTGTTTTATTCTCAATAGCATTCCATTCTCCGAGGAACGAACTTAATCAAGTATATACACAACATGTGCACACATTAGAACATGAAATATTTTTTTCCAATTAAAATTTCATCGTTAATTAACAAAGAAAAGTAAAATCAAAAGACAAGTTCAATAATTTTTTTGAATTAAAATTTCATCGTTAATTAAGAAAGAAAAGTAAAATCAAAAGATAAGTTCAAAGCCTTGGAAATTCCTATAACATTTGCTTGACCAAAATAACCATAAATTGGAAGAATCACTAACCCTAAGGTGAAATAATCACAACATGGAACACCATGTGAATGAATCCTTCCTAGAAATGTTTCCAACATTGATGGGTCAAGTGCCCAAAGGACCTCCAATAACAAATGATAAAAAAAATGAATCATATCCAAGACATGTTTTGCTTTCTCTTTCCATTCTTTTTATCATATCCAAGACATGTTTTTCATTCTCTTTCCATCCTTTTTATCATATCTAAGACATGGTTTTCATTCTCTTCCCATCCTTTTTCCTATCCCATTTCTTGTAACGTTCCCATACTGAAGGTAATAACTAAACAAAGGAATTGACATTTCTTCTCTTCTACTATATCTATAAACTTTGGATATGATGAACACACTGCAACCAGAGCAATTGTGGAATTAGTTTGGCTAATTCATTCACTATATTTCCAACCTTGTTGCACCAAGAAAGGTAAGTTTCTCTAAAGCTTGGTTGGAGGTGGGGATCCATCAACACTTCATGCGTGCAATGATGCATTGGGTGCAATGTATATGTTCATTGGAAAAAAGCTATCTAAGCCCATTTTTTATTTACACTAAGTAATTAAGCTTTAGGATGCATATCTGAAATCGGCTCATATTCCCACGTATAAGTATTGAAATTTGACATATGTAATCTACAACGCCACAAGGTACATATCAAACACAAGTTTAGATGCACATGTGCTAATTTTATTTGTTTGAGGGCAAAATATGATTCAATTTTCTTCACAAACATAATCTAATTAAAAAAATTCAAATAAATGCACACACGGCTCTGAATATCTTGAATTTGCTATTTTTCAATAGCCAACGAAAGAAAGCTCCACATAAATGCACGCAGAGCTCTGAATTTCTTGAACTTATTGTTTGTCAAATAGGATTTGGATTAAACATTGAATATAAACCCTGAGAAATTTTTGGAGAAATTTTGGATAAAACATTGAATATAAAACTCCAGAAATAAAATGCATTACCTTTGTCAAATGGGATTTGGATTAAACTTGACAAATGGGATTTGGATTAAACATTGAATATAAAACTCGAGAAATAAAATGCATTACCTCACAATCTATAATATTACAGTTGAACACCAAAGAGCCTTAAGATTCCAGGGTAATTTAAACTCAAATTGGATACGGAAAGGTACATTAATGACCAAAACAGGGAAACATATGTAATACAACAAAGATAAAAAATAGATAGCCATTGCACTTTTTTCCATTCAAACTTAGGTCACTTTGTGGAAGCACAATGATTAAACCAATTGCATGCATTTCAGAAGATTTTTTTTAAACAATCGATTGTTACAATCTAAGTGAAAATACCATATGATGGTCAAGACATTTCTAAGTGACATCATGAAAATTAGGAACTAGATATTCATAGAAATATCCGGTGGGGGGGGGGATGAAGAATAAACAAAGTGCAGAGTCCCAAAGTTTTTTCCTGCATGAGATGATAAAAGAAACATATCGTATCATGTGGATCATTTCATATATTTCTATTTGAAAGGAAAACATTTTGTTCGAACTACCTTTATCTAATCAAAATTGGGAGAAATAAAATGCATTACCTCACAATCTATCATATTACAGCTGAACACCAAAGAGCCCTGAGATTGTAGGGCAATTTAAACTCAAATTGAATATTGAAAGGTACACTTAAACTCAAATTATGACCAAGTACAGGAAAATATCTATAATACAAATAATGTCCAAGAACAGATAGCGGGTGCACTTCTAAGCAATTTGAACCTGGGTCACTTCCCCAAATGATTCACTACCTTCATCTTCCACCATTTTTTGAATTTACTACAGTATGCATACATAGTGTGCACTAGATATATGAACGATTATGATGACCTACCAGGTCTATACTCCACAATCACTCAAAATCTTTTTGACCAACCGCAACGCTTCTAATTGAAGATGGAAAACTCAAGTTTTAGAGGCCTTCTACTGGGTATTTTGTTGAGTTTGATGGCTCATTGGGAAGTAGACACGTGGGCTATTTAACCTAGTTTCCAGAATTCAAAATGGGCTGCTAAAAGTTGGTAAAAAAAAACAACCCTGAACCGGCGCGATGCTTCTGCAGGTTGGTGCGACCCTTCTTCCACTTGAGAACACAACTAGTTCTTTGTTACAAGTCCTCTCAGTTGTCTTTTCTACTAACACCATTTTTGTCTGCAACCTAAAATCTGCAAAAACAATCCTCAAAACCAAAGTTAAAAATAAAAACATGCCATATCACCTTCAAGATCTCTGCATGATCTTGTTCCACCATTCATCTACACTTTGAATGGACTATTCCTTGTTCATTTTCCTTTGTAAATTCTCCTTAAGAGTATCACTTACTTTCCAATAACCTACCACACTTTATCTCTGTGTGTATGTTGCCTGTCAAATTTAAAATTAGATCCTTTCTTCCTATGTAATATCTTTAACAAATGCACACAAAGCACACTAGCTTTGTTTTCCTACTTTGTTCTGTTAGTCTTTATTGATCTCCTATTTTTGAAATCACAATTGTATCTGCTTATACAACTTCAAGAGCATAACTTTGTTCTAGTTTTCCCCAAAGAGCTTTAACTTGCTCTGATACCAAAAATAATGACCTACCAAGTCTATACTCCACAATCACTCAAAATATTTTTGACCAAGCACAGTGCTTCTGAGTGAGGATGGAAAACTCAATTTTTAGAGGCCTTATCCTGGGTATTATGTCGAGTTTGATGGCTCATTGGGAAGTAGACACGTGGGCTATTTAACCTAGTTTCCATAATTCAAAATGGGCTCCTAAAAGTTGGTAAAAAAAAACAACCTTGAACTGGTGCGACGCTTCTGCAAGCTGGTGCGACCCTTCTATCACTTGGCACGACCCACAATGCGACCTTTCTGTCTGATGTGTGACACTTTTGTTCCAGGCATGACCCATGGCAAAACCTTTTTGTCAAATGCGCGACCCTTCTGTTCCACTCTATAATTGGTAATCAAATCAACTTGACTTGACATGCAAGGAATTTTCCCCTTCAACGCAGACTAAGTTTTCCTCCTATGCGTTTAAATATGTATTCCTTTAACACTTAGAGCCATCTTCTTGTGAAATATGATACTGCACTTCTCCAAATATTCACACTACTTCTTGACCGCCCAACTCTATAACTTCATTACGCTTGGCAACTCATATCCTCACCCTTTGAGGATTTACTAATGTACAGTTTTAAATCCTCCATATCACTTTCTAGAATGAAATTGATCTTACTCCATTGACACAAAGTTTTCCTCTTCAAAACTCGTCCTAAGTACCATTCCTATACTTAGTTTCACACACAACCTTTATGTTCTCTCGGTTCATTCTAAAACAGAGAATTTCATTCTCTAATTCTCAATAGTGAATTTACCCTCATTTGTGCATGATAAATACACATGAATTTCTCACTTAAATTCTCTCCTCTTCTATTTGTCTCAAATACACTACAGGATTTACCTTCTTTCACATGACATATTTGTCCTATTCTGTAATCAATTTCAATTACACACAGCTATTCAAATTCTATTAATTCCAAACTACACATCAACTAGAATTCTTCACAGAGACAATCCATAATATGAAGACTTCATTTCATTAATAATTATGTACATACATTTGCTCAGATCTTTCGTTCCTATCTATGACCAGATTTGCATTATTTGGCCATTCTTCTCTATCTAACCACACACACCTACTCTCTGCCTCTTCTCTACATGCCCATAGGTTTACAATTATAGGAACAATTACATAATTATGGATCATTCTAGGTCCATGATCTTCTCCATAGATCTCTCAACTAGTTCCTAAAATCTCTTAATGATCCCTTGAGGATCTCAACAACAATTCTATATCTAAATTCTGCCTTTATGAGCAAATTATACCAAATCTCTCAATCCACTTTTAACTCAACTAATTTCCTATTCTAGGATCTCCTAATCTCCAAGATTTTTATGAGATCTTCACAAGTCTAACATCTCTCATATTCTCACATAATTGAGAATATTTACATTTAAAATCTCACACACATATTTCTCACTCAAATTAAAAATATATACAAAATTTCCTATTAAGAAATCAAAACCATCAGATCCCCTAAGTCAACCAAATATATAATTTTTAGTTGAGAAAGATGCTCTTGGATCAGACTCCCACAGTAGAAAGAAAATTATTCATACTCTTGTCTATGAGGTCTGTCACTTTTTTGTAGTAATGTCTACAACTCTTAATGACTTGCTACCTCCAGGATCCCAAGCCTTAATTTGTAATTGTCCAAATGCTCTGCACCTTTGCTATTGTTGCATGTTTGTTGTCTTCTGGTTCATTTTCCTTTCTTCAATCCGTTTCATATTATGATTGATCATCCCTTCAACTGTCAGTTGTCTCCATCTAGACTATCTCATCATCAATTTCCATAGTTCTTCAGTCACAGAATCATTTTTTTCTTTCTCATGGAATCCTTTTATCTCAACAACTTACCTGAAATCGTTTCTCTGTTGTAATTTTGCACGTTCATTTTTAATCTCTTGGTTGCTCTTTTAAACTTTTTCTGCTATCCATACATCCTTAATGTATTTGAAAACATCTTCCTCTGCAATTTCCATTTACTGCTTCTTATCTTCAAATTTACTTTCAAGAAGTAAATTGTATGTCATCTGTTTGACTGCATACTCATATACCTCTTCTTCTTTGTTAGCCAGTACATTAGAAACTTGGCAACTAACACATATCTCTGTCCCAATCAAAGCTTGAGACACTCCCTCATTTCTGACTATAGTTACACTCTCATACTCCTGTTCTTTCAGCAAATACTCCAGCAACTCAATTTCTCTTTGACACCTCACAAGTACTTCATCATGATGTTGTTTATAGTCTTCAATAGGTTCTTCTTCTTTCTGTAGTTTCCATTCCTCATCATTTAGTTCTATGATTGTCTTCTTTTTGTCTTGAGACAAATCTGCCTCACCACATTTTGCATTATTGTCTTTTTGTAAGCCCTCTTCAAGAGCTATCCTTGTTGTTGAATTTTCTAAGTCTATCCATTAGAAAATTAATCTGTATTTTGTTGGTTCATTTCTTCTACTTGTAAATTTTGAGAAAGTTATTTAAAACATTTAAATATCAAAATAAACACAATACAGTCACAACATCTACAGATCATCAACAGAAAGAAAACAAGCACACAAGCGACATCGTTATTTTTGGACAAATGTCCCCGGAAAAACCCAATGCCGGAAACCCGTTGCAACTATTCTGAGGGTTTATTATTATGCAGTATTTCCTTAAGTTCAACTGGTTGCGTAACCAGCTCACCCGACAAACAAAAATACACCGTAGCAATAACTCTATATTCGGAAACAAGTATTCAGAAAACATGTCCCACGAAACCCTCTCTGGCACAACTAAAGATCAGCATTAGCCATTCTGGCCTCTGTGTCATCCTCCTGCTAACCTGCGTCAGCCCCAGGACCCTCTACATCAGCCCTTCGAGGCACTACGCAACCTCTGGGACCCTCTACGTCACTCCAGCAACCCCTGCGTGGATGAAGTAGTCCCTATGGCCTCTGCGCTGTCTCTACTGGACTCTGCATGGCCTGAACTGGCTACTGCTCTCGCTCTCCCTACTTTTGCACTGGTCTCTTAGTACTATCTCTGCCTCTCTTTCCAGTACTCACTGCCCCTCACTGCTGATCACTGATTCACTTTTTCTTAGCAACCCCACTCTAGCAAAATGAATGACTGATGAGTCTGGTGTCTTGTCCAACTGACCCTCAAGCCTCCTATTATACTTCTCTCATTGGTCCTTCAATGGGCGAGATTAAATCTCTAATTAATGGATAATATTAGATTTGGCTTGATCCATGACTTTTGGAACCTTATAAACCTGTTTTATATTAATACCCATTAATATTTTATTTTTCCTAAATTTAGACTTAGGAATTCCATTAAAAATATTAATTATTTTAATATATCCCAAACCAAGTACCATCTGTCCAAACCATTTTTGGGTCTTGGAGATCTCATGTTCTTTAACCTCTCTGCCAATTTTGATGGCTAGAGCACATATGATGCTACCCAAAATCAACACTCCCTCTTAGCAAGGACTATGCTCTAGTAATACTCCTCACTGAGCATCCGGCACTAGTACCTTTGCTAATTCTAGGCCTCCCTGCCCAACATCCTCTGCACTACTGCATCTTGTACTACTGCCCATGGCCCAGACACTGCCACTGCTACATCTGTATGACAGCTCCCTCTGCATCCGTGCTGATGTTGGTCCATCCTCCCAACACTACATCTGCACTACATCCCCCTCTCATCAAGTTGCATCGTGCTACTACAAACGGCTACTGCACTGTAACTCAGTTACTGAGAAGTGAGTAACTGATCCACCCAAATTTTGACATCCCTATCAGGCTAAAAACACTCCCAATGTTGAATCTCTCTCTGCTGCTAACAAGTGCTACCTATACTGACCTCTGTGCTACTGCAACAACTCCCTGCATCTCGCACTGTTGCACACCTCTCTGTTCCATCCTGCACTGTTGCAAAACTCCCGTGCCTCTCGCACTATTGCAGCCTGCTAGTCTCGCACTGCCCGGCGACTCCTGCATTGTAGCACTCTCTATCGCTTCATCTACATTTGTCTCTACCAACATCTGCCAGTCCTGCTACTACTCTTCGGGGCTCCTGTAGCAAGGTATAATCCAAGAGGTTGGGTACCTCAAGGATCCTGCCCCTAATCGCCTATAGTCCTCCTAACTACAACTCGATGTCTCCCCACTTCTTCTCAAGTGGCACATGAGCACTCATGGCACAATCATCATCCTTGACTTATTTCTATACCTTCGCTGGTGCTTCCTTCGAGTCAAAAGCCTCTCCCTTACTCTTCTTCCTCAGAAACTGGTTCGCATAGTGACCCAGTTCCCCACAATGGAAGCACTTGACCTTGGAGAGGTCCTTCTTCTTCCTCTTTTCCTGCATTCCCACAGATGCCAGAGCCGCATCCTCTTCCTCTTCCTTCTTGATCTTAACCCCTTTACTACTACTCCTTGTCTTGGTCAACCATATGATCTCTTCTTGACGAAGAGACGCCCACAGTTCTTCCCAATCTAGAAGACTTGCCCTGCCCATTATGCTCTAGAAAAATGTCTCCAATCCTTGGATACTACATTAAGTGCGGTCCTCACCATCAACTCCTCATCCAGTGTGGCCCCTATGGAAGTCAGTTGGTCACGGATCTCCTTCAACCGACCAAGGAAGACATTTATTTTCTCTCCCTTCTGCATTTGGTATGACCTTAGCTGATTCTCTAGGAGCATCTTCCTCTGCACGAAAGTATGTTGGTACAATGTCTTCAAAGTGTCCCACATCTCCTTTGTCATTTCCTTCTTGGCAATATGTGGGACCACATGATCCTTGACCCCATCAAGGATGATGCACTTTTCCTTAGCCATTGCCTCCTTGTACCTTTCATTAGCTACTGGGTCAACTAGGATAACCATTACTCTCAAGGAAAAGCCCTTGATACAATGTCTGTCTAGAATGGACAAGATCCTGGCCTTCCAGACCACAAATTTGGACGCTCCATCCAGCCTGTCCTGATCTCTCAGCCCATTCACAACCATCTCTTTACTCCTCTATCGACTCATTCGAGTCTCTCTACTTCCCTCCTAGAAGTTCTCTGTTCGAATCCTGTTGAGTCTCTCTACTTCCCATCTGGAAGTTCTCGGTTCAACTCTTTTTGAGTCTCTCTACTTCTCGTCTGTAAGTTCTCTTCTGGACTCCCTCTGAGTACCGATTTCCCTCCTAGAAATCCTTCTACCAACCGTCAAGTTTCCCCTCTCCAATCATCTATGCAATTGCAACACTGATCCGGATTCTTTGGCTAGAAATCCTCCTCAACAGCAACTTCCCCTACCTTGGTCTTGCCCTGTTAAGTATTGTTCTAACCACAGTACCCCACCAGCTTCGCTCCCGCAAACTACCCACAGCTTCCTTCACCCCAACAACTGAAGGACTCAGCCTTTGGGCTCTACGCAATCTTGGATATAGCAAAAATAGCTCCCTCAGCCACTGCGTCAACCCTCCTGGTCTCTGTGTGAGCTTTTCTCTATCCTCCTCAGCCTCTGCGCGGACCTCTCTCTGGCCTGGACAGGTGATGCATTCCCTCTACGCCAACCCTTCCTCTGTTGCTTCTGCAAGGATCAACTACTGTCACTCGGGACAGTTGATTCTGTTGCAAATGGTTTGCTTAGTTGATGCCTTCATCTCTCTTGTGATCTACAACCACACTTCGATACCATGTTGAATTTTCTAAGTCTATATGTTAGAAAATTAATCTATATTCTGCTGGTTTATTTCTTCTACTTGTAAATTCTAAACAAGTTATTTAAAACATTTAAATACCGAAATAAATAGAATACAATCACAACATCTACAGATCATCAACTGAAAGAAAGCAAGCACACAAGTGACACCGTTATTTTTGGGCAAATGTCCTCGGAAAAACCCAATGCGGGAAAACCGATGCATCTATTCTGAGGGTTTATTATTATGCAGTATTTCCTTGAGTACAACTGGAGGCCTAACCAGCTCACCTGACAGAGAAAAATACACGGCAACAATACCTCTATATTCGAAAAGAGTTATTCAGAAAACTTGTCCCATGAAACCCTCTTTGGCACAACTGAAGCTCAGCGCTGGCCCTTTTGACCTCTGCGTCAGCCTCCTGTTGACCTACGTCAGCCCTAGGACCCTCTGCATCAACCCTTTGAGGCACTACGCAGCTTCTCAGACCCTCTACATCACTCCACCAGCCTCTTCGTGCATGACGCAGTCCCTCTGGCCTCTACGTTGCCTCTATTGGTCTCTGTGTGGCCTGAACTAGCTCCTGCTCTCACTCTCCCTTCTTCTGTGTTGGTCTCTTAGTACTGTCTCTGCCTCTCTGTCCAGTACTCACTGCCTGTCACTGCTGATCACTGATTCACTTTTGCTTAACAACCCCGCTCTAGCAAAATGAATCATTGATCAATCTGGTGTCTTCTCCAACTGACCCTCAAGCCTCCTCTTATACTTTTCTCATTGGTCCTTCAATGACCGAGATTAAATCTCTAGTCAATGGCTAAGGTTAGATTTGGCTTGATCCATGACTTTTGGAACCTTCTAACCCAGTTTTATATTAATACCCATTAATATTTTATTTTTCCTAAGTTTAGACTTAGGAACTCCATTAAAATTATTAATTATTTTAATATCTCCCAAATTGGGTACCATCTGTCAAACCATTTTTGGGTCTTGGAGATCTCATGTGCTTTAGCATATTCACCAATTTTCATGGCTGGAGAACATCTGATGCTGCCCCAAATCAACACTTTCCTTGTCTTCTACCTTAGCATTCTCCCGCAATTTTTTTTCATCAATTACTTTAGTCAAATTCATTAGCTTACCTCTCTGAGATAGTGTCCTTTCATTCTTCATCAGAATAATACTCTGATCTTCCATCTCCATGATAACTTCAGATGATCCAGGAGGATCTGTCTGATTAATGCATCCAGAGAAGTCAGGTTGTCGTTAGTCTCATCAATTGTCGCCAGAGTTTTCAGTTCTCTCAGGGTTGTTTCATCGATAAGGTTTCGTGGTGAAATGTCACAATGTGACAAATTGGTTTGATATGGTTCTTTTAAAAGGACATGAGCTATGGTATATAAATATGATTTAAAATCTATTAAAAAACCTAAGCCTAACCTACCACATTAATCCTAAACCTAAAAACCTAATCCAAGCATCACTTACCTAAGGCTAAACCCCTAAAAACCTAAGTTAATAAACCCTCGGCCTTATTCATTTGCAATGAAAAACATTACAAAACATAATAAATAGGCTCCTAACCGCGTCCTTAGACCGCAGCGGAACCATGGTAATGTGACCAGGTGATGTTGACCGTAAGGGTTCGGAACCACAGACAAGCCGCTAGTTGTAAACCATATTGGAGATGGTTGTGGCAGTCTACATGTGAACAGTGCATGGATTGACCACCGGGGTTAGCATTAACCACAACATTTACCGTGGTAGTGTAACATGTGAGTGGTCAGAGTTCACCGTAACCTTATCGGAACCGCGCAAAGAAAACCGCGGAGTTAGCGGTCAGCAACGATTGTCACATGCAGTCAGTTGACCGCAACCGTCGGGATTGACATGCAAGGTGGCCACTTATGACAAGACCGCAACACCTCCGCCTGTTCACATGCGGACAGTTATCCAACTCCACCCGGTTAGCTGACCACCAGCGGTCAAGAATTTATTATAAAGTTATTTTGGGTTTTAAAAGGTTTAGTTTGTTAAAAACTAATTCGAAGGTCATGAAACCCTAGCCTATGTGGCAAATGGCAACTAGACCGAGCTTGTAAACTCATCCTAAAGCAAAAAATTCACCATGGATTCAAAAAAAGTGGTTTTCATGAACCTGGAGGCCTTTAAAAGGCGGATTTAGTTCTTTGAAGACATTAGAGTGGTTTTGGTTTTTCATTTGCAGTTTCTGGAGGTCATAGGCAGTTTTGTTTTCAGTGTAACAAGGGCATCCGGGGTCGGTTTTGGAAACTGTAAGAGGCATTGGAAAGCTGGTTCAGAGGGCTATCTGATGAAAGTGATCAAAAGTGCCTACATGCACATTTAGTTTGGTCTTTTCTCTGTGTAATCAACTTCTCCTGTTTCAATCCTAATAAAGCGGTCGCCCATCTTGAAAGCGGACCTGGAGATGTAGTCCATCAGGGACGAACTCCGTAATCAATTTTGTTGTCTGGTATCGTTGTGTTTTTCTTTTTATACTTCTGTTATGCATCGATTTTATGTTTAATCAACTGTCGTAAAGTGTTCTTATCAAGCATTTTTCCTCGATTTTGCATGCTTTCAGCTAACATTCAAATCAATAATGGTTAATCAATTCTACATCAGTTTTTAGTTTATGATCTTTTCAGATGATCAAATGATTGTCTTCTCCCATTAAGTAACTCATCAATGAACTCCTTCTGTTGCAACCATTCAAAGCCTTCCTCATCTAAGAGGTTTTCTTCATCATATTTTACTTCAAGATCTTCATCCATCCTGAAGACATCTTCAAAAGTCTGCCTATCTCCTACAATACCTGCAATCATACACAAATTGTCAGTTTTAAAAACATAAGACCTTGCAGTCTCACTCGATGCTTCAGCCACCAGGTCTTCTTGCTGCTCTGAATCCTTCATATGATTTAGAAGATCCTCTGTAGATTTCTCCTTTGTATCTTCATTACTTTCAAAAATCAATGGGCCATGTTCTGGTTCACATACCAAAACTTCCTCCTCATACTCATTTACTCTGAGTAATTCTTCCTTCAGTTGAGCATTCAATCTATGCTCCCACTTCACTTGCAATCTATGCCATTTGAATTTTCTTTTCATAATCCAACCATACCTCTGGTCTTCCTTATTCCTCTATAACATCTCCATCAATAACTCAAGATGGAATTTTATCTCAACTTTATCTCTGTCAATCTCTTCTTGACTCTTCCTCATGTCATTTGCCTTGGCATTTTCCTTCACCTTTTTGTGGCTTCTCCTTGAACCTTTGCAATGACTATCAAAAGTCAACTTCTCCTCCTCTATGAACTCCATCTATTCACTTATGGACTGCATTCAATCCCCTTTTCAGCAAACCTTCATACTTGCCATCCAATAATGCAAGCTTTCTCTCTACTCTTGACCTCTTGATATCTTTTGGTTCTCTTTCTTGGAACCATCTTTTGAACAACTCTCTTGCTCCTCTTTAGGCTCTACAGCTTCCACTTCCTTTGAGAACATTCACTTGTCCTCCTTATCCAACCTCTGTTGGAATTCTTCAAGGTTCTACCACTGTTTAAGAGCTCACATGCTCTTCCACTTGAGAACACAACTAGTTCTTTGTTACAGCTCCTCTCAGCTGTCTTTGCTGCTAACACCCTTTTTGTTTGCAACCTAAAATTTGCAAACACAATCCTCAAAACCAAAGTTAAAAATAAAAGCATGCCATATCACCTTTAAGATCTCTGCATGATCTTGTTCCACCATTCATCTGCACTTTTAATGGACTATTCCTTTTTTATTTTCCTCTGTAAATTATCCTTAAGAGTATCAATTACGTTCCAATATTTTGCAACCCTTTATCTCTGTGTGCTTGCTGCCTGTCAGATTTAAAATCTGATCCTTTCTTCCTGTGTAATATCTTTAACAAATGCACACAAAGCACACTAGCTTTGTTTTCCTACTTTGTTCTATCAGTCTTTACTGATCTCCTCTTTCTGCAATAACAATTGTATCTCCATATACAACGTCAAGAGCATAACTATGTTCTATTTTTCCCCAAAGAGCTTTAACTTGCTTCGATACCAAAAAGGATGACCTATCAGTTCTATACTCCACAATCGCTCAAAATATTTTTCACCAAGGGCAATGCTTCTGAGTGAGGATGGAAAACTCAAGTTTTGGAGGCCTTCTCCTGGGTATTTTGTCGAGTTTGATGGCTCATTAGGAAGTAGACACGTGGGCTACTTGACCTAGTTTCCAAAATTCAAAATGGACTCCTAAAAGTTGGTAAAAAAAACAACCCTGAACCGGTGCGACACTTCTGCAGGCTGGTGCGACCCTTCTGTCACTAGGCGCGACCCTTCAGCTATAGGCGCGACGCATGGGGTGACCTTTATGTCTAATGTAAAACCCTTTTGTTCCAGGCGCAACCCATGGCGTGACCTTTTTGTCAGATGTGTGACCCTTCTGTTCCACTCTATAATTGGCAATCAAATCGATTCCACTTGACATGCATGGATTTTTCCCCTTCAATGCAGACTAAGTTTTCCTCCTATGCGTTTAACTATGTATTCCTTTAACACTTATAGCCATATTCTTGTGAAATATGATATTGCGCTTCTCCAGATATTCACACTAATTCTTGACCGCCCAACTCTATAACTTCATTATGCTCGACAGATCATCTCCTCATCCTTTGAGGATTTACTAATGCACAGTTTTAAATCCTCCATATCAAATTCTAGAATGAAATTGATCTTACTCCATTGACACAGAGTTTTCCTCTTCAAAACTCGTCCTCAGTACCATTCCTATACTTAGTTTCACACACAACCTTTTTGTTCTCTCGGTTCATTCTAAAAAGAGAGAATTTCATTCTCTAATTCTCAATAGTGAATTTACCCTCATTGTGCATGGTAAATACACATGAATTTCTCACTTAAATTCTCTCCTCTTCTATTTGTCTCAAATAAACTACAAGATTTACCTTCTTTCACATGACATATTTGTCCTATTCTGTAATCAATTTCAATTACACCAGCTATTCAAATTCTATTAATTCCGGAGTACTCATCGATTAGAATTTTTCACAAAGACAAACCATAATACAAAGACTTCATTTCATTGATATTTATGTACATACATTTGCTCATATCTTTCGTTCCTATCTATGACCTGCTTTTCATTATTTGGCCATTCTTCTCTATCTAACCACACACACCTACTCTCTGCATCTTCTCTACATGCCCGTTGGTTTACAATTATAGGAACAATTACATAATTATGGATCATTCTAAGTCCATGATCTTCTCCATAGATCTCTCAACTAGCTCCTAAAATCTCTTAATGATCCCTTGAGGAATTCAACAATAGTTCCATGTCTAAATTCTGCCTTTATGAGCAGATTACACCAAATCTCTCAATCCACTTTTAACTCAACTAATTTCCTATTCTAGGATCTCGTAATCTCCAAGATTTTTATGAGATCTGCATAAGTCTAACATCTCTCATATTCTCGCATAATTGAGAATATTTACATTTAAAATCTCACACACATATTTCTCACTCAAATTAAAAAATATACAAAATTTCCTATTAAGAAATCAAAAAATCAGGTCCCCTAAGTCAACCAAATATACAATGATTTTCTTGAGCAGGATGCTCCTGCATCAAATTCACCGCTTCCATCTTCCACCTTTTTTTGATTTATTGTAGTATGCATACACAATATGCACCAGATAATCAAAATAAACATAATTTGCAACAAATAATCAGAACAAACATCCAATTTTTTAATTTCCTCCTATGAATAAAATATTATTTTTGCAGGAAGAAGTAGAGGCAGGAATTGGAAGCCACAGACGCAGGATGCAGTTAGAAGCAGTGTGATATAAGGAAAAGTAGTGTGAAGACGTGTGGACAATATTTGGCATCAAAAAATCATGGGAAGTGACAAGTGCCAACAAGTGCTAGCCAACATGAAATCTATTAAACTTAAAAGAAAATCCAGTGTAAACTTTGGATATAAAAAGCTATTGGATATAAACTTCTAATATATACATCCCAGAAAAATGAATCGTGCAAAAACATTGGATATGTATTCAACCAGGGAGAAAACTTTGGATATGCATTGAACATGGGAAAATGAATGATTGAGGAAAGTTGTTTATAAAAACTCTTTTACCCATTTATCCAAAGTTACAAAATCTCTGCAATAAGAGCTCAAACTTGATTACCCAATCATGTTTAAAATAAAAATAGTTTATTTTTATTATATAAATGAAATATATTATCGTCTCATGTTGAAAAATCAAACCTGATTACCCAATCATTTTTATAGTTTATTTTTATTATATAAATGAACTATATTATCATCTTATTTTAAAAGATTAACGATAATATAATTTTAAAAATCAATATTGCGATCAATGTTCTATCAAACACTATAGTCCCAGGCAAGGACTAATAATTACATTGACATTTACTACCCATAAAACTTTGATTGAATACCTATAAAACTTTTAACATCATCTTGATCTAAATAATTACCTTGACATTTCCAACTACATTATCTTAATTTACTAAACGTTTAAAACCATAAAAACTATTTTAGTCCAACCTCAAACATGCCACTGAACCAGTATGCTCCAAAATTTGAATGATAAATGGCAGCAACGTCTCTACACATCAGTATCCTTAGTTACTAGATTAATGTGTACAATGGTTACTCCAATGTCCCCCTTCTTGTTATATCAAGAGGATATTCAATAAATAGCATATGAAATTTATTTTAATGTAAAGCATTTTGGATGAGGGAAATCAATGAGAAATCAGAATGTAAAGATAAGATGTAGTGATTTGTAAATTAATTTTAGGTTACGTGGTTGGAGAGTTATTTTTTTATTTGAATTTAATTTAATATTTATATTATTTTTTAGTTTTATTTTTATATGGGATAGGTTAAATTTATAATAATTTTAAATTTTATTATAAAATAAAAAATTAAAAAAATTGGTAATAACTAAATACAATGCTTACTAATATTTTTCGTATTTTTCAGAAAAAATCATAAAACACAATTAACATTTTTATACACTCATAAAACTTTAACTTTATAACAAATTACAATAAAATTATATGCAATATAAATCTATGGAATATTATTATACATATTACTACGAGGTGAGACCCAATTAATTTATAATTATCAATCCATATATGTATATAAAATTGTGTATTAGAGGAATTCACATAAGGTCAAAATCAATTCAAAAAAAGAGTTGTTGCACGTTGGATATTTAATGTATTTTCTAAATCATAAAAGAATAAAAAGTTTTAAATGTTAAATTAATTATCTTTGAGGAATTCTCAATCGCGGCTACTAGGGTTCAGCCTTAGCTAAAAGTCACTTCCTCCGTGTCCTCTCTTTTCTAATGGGAAATACTTCCCCATTTTTCGCCTCTGTTAATGCCCAAGAATCTTTGTGGTGGGAAGCTTGGTTCACATTGTTTCCAGCACTACGACTCTCCTTCCCTCAGGAACGGCTCCCTCGACAGTCAAAATGGCATCTCAACCAGTCAAGGCTGTGATCCAGGCCTCTGGTTCTCATTTCAAAAAGGGTGTTGCTCCCTTTAGCGTATTCCCTATGGATCTCTTGGCCACAAACCCTACCCTGAATAATGTTTCGGTGAGCGCATCTCTGTTATCGGGCCCAACCATTGTGTCTAGTCAAGATTTCTCCCGACATATGACATCTTCTTTTGCCTTTAAGGATGTTGTGAAGTCTGCCTCAGGCAACCATCCTTCGGGGTCGACTTCTATGCCTGCTAATGCTAGCTTTGTTTTTGAAGCTTGTTTCCCTGGGATCTTGGTTCTTGAGGCCCCTATGATCAAGGTTCCATTAGTGGAAGAGTCTTTATGTGAGGCTGATTTCTTTTTTGTAGCTGGTTTGATTTGCAAGTTCAACGGTTTGTGGCCAAAGCTAGTGGACCTCCATTCATGGATTTCTGAGCAATGGAAAGCATTAATCTCTAGCACTGTCAACATCTACCCTTTGGCAAGAGGTATTTTAATATTATTTTTTACTTAGGTTGAGGACAAAGCTTTGATTTATGGTTCTAGTTTGTGGTTCTGTTGATGCCTCGAAAATCGCTGCAACAACATTAGGGGATAACCACTCGGTCCGGACCTTAAAGCAGCTCCTTTTCCGTTTGGTGTGGCGGCTCCGACTGTTCAACTAGGTCCAGTTACCTTCTCCCTATTGCTATTGGTTTATAATGTATCTTTAACTACCAATAGACAGGGACATCAGATCACTTCTTCTTGCTGATCAGGCAAGAGAATGACCCTTAAGCTGATTCGGGTTCAGCCAAGCCACAACTAAAATTTTGCCTCTTTGAGGAGATGACTTAAAAGAATGTAGAATTTACTCTAAATGCAAGCTTATTCTATGATGCAAGCAAAAGAAACTAATCTAAATCCTATCTTAATTAGGCAGATATAGATCTAACCCAACTAAGAGCAAGATAATTAAAGTATTGAGATATAAATATGTCTTGTTTATAATGAATATCAAGTTAATGAAGTAGTTCAATTAACTGATATTATAGTTACCAAAACACATCCCATTGAGACCTCTTAACTGAAATAATAAACCAACAACATTCAAGAAGTAATTCATAAAAATGATATTAATTATCAAATCAGTGAATCCAATAATTGAATAATAATATGTGGAAATAGTTCACAACATATTACCACTCAATAAATCAGTTTTAATAAAGCAGATTTCTGAGTAAATAGTTACTCAGAAATCAGAAATTAATCCATAAGAACAGAGATACATGATAACAACATTGAGACAAACTGCCCATATTGACAATAATGCACAAACATGAATAAAATGACACATTCCTGTTACCATAAAAATGAAACTGATATTTAAAACAGTAGTATTAAAAATACCAATTTATTGCATCCATTTCTCTGATCTTGGTCTCCAACAGTCCTTTACATTGCTTGAACTTATGCCTTCAAAGCTAAAGCCACAATAGTGAAAACTCTGCTCCTTATACATAATTCAAGATACAAAGGAAAAATCTTCAATAATCCCCAGATCTGAGATTTTCTCTCCTCTCTCCTACAACTCTAAATTCCTATTACAGTAGTGCTTTTAGAAGTCTAGCATTGCAGAGGAGAGCAGCCCCTTTTACATTCTGCAATCTATTATTTATAATATTTGTGAAGGAATTCTTGAGAGAAGAGTTTGTTGAAGAGAAATCTGTTAAATCCAATTTTATTTGCTCAAAAATCCTGATCTTCAATTGCTAGAGCCTTCTCATTGATTAAGATCTTTTTCTCTATATTCTGTCCACTGTTTTCCTGCAAAAAGAAATCAAAATAAATTAAAATGCAACAATAAAATCAATCATGGCATTGCTGGCATTTAAATCAAATCAAATCAAATTCTATTTAAATAAATAATTGAAAATAAACTATAAACTCTCTTGATGCCTGGGATGGTTTAATTGGCCAGAGATATGATTAACCAATGGATTTGCAATTAGAAGAGGTTCTGGACAAATGACAATGAAGAAAATAACTCAGAAAATTGATTTTGTTTTCAAAATTCGTAACTTGATCTTCTGCCTGATTTTTGACCCAATAAATGATTAAATCTGTTATTGAAACCTCCTCCAAAATGTTCTCCTTGATTTTCTCTTTCCAATGAGCCGTCCTGGGCCTCATTTAGCCAAGTAAAACTCATTTTATGAGCTTCCAAAGTTGATGAGTCAAATCTGGCATGAATCTGGAAATTCTGTTGCTGGGCTAAAAAAAAATCAAAATTCTCATTAAAAATTAAATCCTAAATTAGAATTCTAATTAATTATTAATTATAAACTAAACTAATTATTAATAAACTATTTATTAATTAAAATTAATCTAACTAACTAATATAATTAATTATTTATAAACAAATTTAATCTAATAAAAAAAACTAATTAATATTAATCTAAATGATATTTAAATTTAAATCAATGAAATTAATTAAATATTATAAATTAATTAATCTAATTAATTTAAAACTTATTAATTAAATAATATATATTAACTAATTTAAAATATTACATAATTACTTTAATATATATTATATCATAACATAAACTAATATACCAACCTTCTTTATTTTTACATTTCACTCATACGTGAGTGATTTCAAAAGCAAATACCAAACCGTTTAACGAGACTTAGGGTTAAAGAATGATGTTTTATCGCATCGGCAAATCGGGGAATGGAGGTGTCGGCACTTTTAAAATGTGCAAACCAAAATCCCCGATGCGATATCGCATCGGGTAGATGTGTTATCGGGTGGTCATCGAGGTTTATTATAATGAAAATCCCCGATGCGATGTATTGAAATATATGTTTATTCCTTTTTGACTTAAATTTTTCGGCGATCGGGGATATGGGTGTATCAGGGGTATGGAATGACATGCACCGATATAAATCCCTGATGCGAGCAAGTTTTATTTTATATATTATATTTTTTATATATTAAATTTTAATTTAATTAAATTAATTATATATTAATTTAATTAAATTAAGATTTAATATTATTTTTTATTTTGATTTTATTAAAATGAAATTTAGTTAAGCTGTGAAATTGTCTAAACTACAACCACTTGAAAAATAAAATAAAAATAAACTACAGCCACTTCGAAAATTTTGGATTTTCGAGATTAATAATTGATTTAGACATCGGAGTGAATTTCTTAAAATCTCGATAATTAATGATTTGGCTGCATAACTAAAAATGGAAAAATGTTAGTAAAAACACGCTATGGGTTAATATTTAAAATGAATGAGTTATTGAACTAATTTATTTACAAAATGCAATATTGTACATTTTATGCAATTTTAACCCAGGCTACATAAATAATCAGACTTTCAAAAGAGTGCCATTTTCAAACCAGTGAACCAAATGAGGCGAAACAAGCATCAATGGGAAGCTTATGAAAGATCGATTCTATCAAAACAATCAAAACAAGAATCCAAAGAAAACTAAAAATTAACAAAAGCATAGGGTAATCAACTAAAATAAAAATCCAAAAAGGTGTTTAGCCAAAATTTTATAGAAAGAGTCCCCATTATTTGAAGTGAACACATCAATAATGGGGGGTTGTGTTTTTACCACAACAATGGCGACACGCGGGAGAAGAACCAGTTATCTCTGTTATGAATGAGATTTTCCTAAAATTAAAGCAAAAATAATTAAAGAAGAGAAAATTATGCTTGAAATGCTTGACTAAGTTTATTAATCTGAATAAAAACAGGAATCATCTAATTGTAATTTTTCTCAAAATTTCTCATGAATTAAAATATTTCAAAACTCTATATCAATCCTTAATTAGTTGTAGAGATAAAGCAAGTGTCACTTTACAGCTTAGCTTTTAAAATATACTCCTTTGTCATAGGTAGAGCCGCTGCTGCCAGCAAACATCTATAGTTTCGACAGGGTTACCTTTTAATCATAAATGATTCAGAATCCCATCTGTTTAAGAATTATTGATCTAGAGATAAATCCATTTATATATGTTTTTTTTTTTTTTTTTTGGTTATAAATCTTAAAAGCCATTGTCCTGGTTTGGTGGCCAGATAGTTGACAATGCCACTCACTGGCTATAATCGGACTGAACAAGTTGGCTCGTGATGAGACCCCTTGTCTTATAATTGTTTGCAATCATAAGTCATTACCCTGGTTTGTTTAGCAGTGTTGGTAATGTCAGCCTATTTTTCCCCTATGATCATGGTAAGCAGGCTCACGATGAGACCTCTTATCTTCTAAGTTTAAATATATTTCAGGATTATCCTCTAGAAAAATAAGACTCTTTGGGACAGGGAGAATCATTGACTCCTTAAGAGTTAAGAATGACAATTTCAGAGTTAAAGGTGCTTTGCTGTAAAGTGTCTTTACTTGGTTAAAAATAACTTTTCTTGACTGATAATAAAACTTTGAAAGATCTTAATAAAATTTTGAAATCTCAAAATGATTACAATTTTGATGAAAAATGAATTTTTGCAGATTTTATGATACTTTGCCAACTTCTCTTGATTGGTAATCTCTTCCTTAAGTATGTCTACTTTTATAATAAGAAAAATAAACTTTACTAAGAGATTTAAGAAAACGCTAATAGGTGACTATTAACAATTTTTCTCCACGTATCCTGACCATTGTTAGGTAACAAATAGGCATTCCATATAAATAATGACAAAGTCACCAAAATCAAAGCTGAAATCCAAAGGAAAAGAATTCTTATACTACAATGAGAAAAGAAATCAGCGAATAAAAATAAAAACAAAGAAATCTCTAAAAATGGAAAGGAAAATCCAAGTTTCGCAAAATAAACTCAAACAAGAATGTTTATACCAATGTCTTCAACAATATGAAGAAAAAGAAAATAAGGATGTAATCATTCCTTCTTATGTTGAGATTTAGAAAAACATACCTTGCAGAGTTGTGAATGCTTTAGGCTTTTAGATAACAGTGATTGTAAAATTCAGCCACAATGAATACTTTCTGTCTAATATGAATCTTCTTGTTTCCAAGCATCATCTTAATCATTTTCTAAAAAGGAATGCTTAAAGAAACAAACTAAAGGTTCAGAAACTTCCTGGTGTCGCTGTTTCAATGAGGATTATCGCTGCCTCTTGAAATAAAGCCAGTAGAAAAGTATATGACTTTGAAAATCTGATCCGGCAGAAGATTGAAAGATTTTATGAAGAGCTGCAAAACAGAGTTTTATATCAACATAACAAAACTGAAACTAAAGTAACGAAATGGAAATTAATGAAAGTGGGTAAATGAATCTTACCATTGGATAATTGCTTTTGATCTTACCTGAAAAATATCAATTTCTCCAAACTAGCTGACTTCTTATTTTAATTATCATTAAAAACATAAAGAAGTCAAACTAACCAAAATCCTATAACCCAAAATCATTGTTTATTTTATTTAAACTAAAGCAAGCAGTAAAATGTAAAAATAGAATGCTCAGTGCTCAGGGGAATTGAAATAAAAGAAATGCATCAGAGATGAGAATGAGAATTTGCAGTAGTGACTATTCCTCAAAATATTATAACTTTAATATAAACTCCATGATTTGATAAATTGTCCAGAAACAAGATCAAATCCAAGATAATAACATTTAAATATAAAGATAGAGGTCTTGAATTTCATTTTTAATTATGGAATTATATATTTAAAACTAAAATGTATGAGAAATTGAAATTATTTTTGTATACTGCAAATTTGTCATCAATTGCCTTTTTACCATAGTGGTTACCCAAGCTCGCTTTAACACACGCCTCATCGGATGATCCACACAACATGTTTCTTCATCATGCTTTAAGTTTAATTTGCAAGACTTCAATTTTATTGCTATGCCATATATTGATTAAATGTTAACGGCTTAGAGGCGTGCATTGGAAGTTCTTGCATCAAAGGTTGCAATGGCGAATCGCCGATATGAAAATATGCGATGAGAAGTTGTGCTATGAGATAGAGCGATTGCATCATTAAAGAAATATTAAATCAGGGATCGGGGACAGTTATGTCACAAATTGCACATCGCACACCGTATGTTGCGATTTGTACTTTGGACATCGCACATCGCAGATTCAGAATAATGATATGGCCATAAATAAAAATGCAAGGAAGCGATTGCGATATCGACGATGCGATGGATGACATAACTAATCGGCGATCGGAAATCTTAAGCACCCGATGTCACACAATATGATTCCTGCGATACCGATGTGCGATGAATGTCGTGGATAATCGGCGATCGGCAATCGGCGCAATCGGCAATCGGCAATCGGCGCAATCGGCAATCTTGAGCACATGATGTAACCATTCTCGATACGCTGATATGCGATGAAGAGTGGACCCGATAACTTTATGATGGGATTTCAATAACATATCGGATCCGAGACATCGGCCCTTTTAAAATTATGCCCTTACTTTTATTGCGATTGAACGGACGCGATATTTATATGAATTTGATTTGAATTTCATATCGGGTCCGGAATTATGTGTTCATCGCAATATCGGTAAAGTCGATTATCGGAGATTCACAATAATGGAAGTATACTTCAACTGCAAAGCTCCGATATGCGAAATGAGATATGGCATATGAGTAAGATAATACATCGGAGGTATTTTATGAACGATTTGTTATCAAAAGAAATGCTAAGAACTACTTTCGATGAAATCTTATGATGCGAATGGTCTTATGATATTCCTGGAAATTTCAATTGTGTTTTTTCTAAGTAAATAAAAGCAAAATTAAAAAATGTTTAAATTCTAATGCATCACAAATAAAATTTCTCTGAGCCTATTGCAAATTTAAATTGGGTTTGCTGCTTACTTCAAGTTTTGAAAACAAATGAAAACCTGCAAATAAAACCAAACACAAATCAAAAATAAACTAAGGAAAATATGAACTAATAATGGATGAGAATAAACTTGTAAATGCGTACCTGAAAGGAATTTGTCTGTAAATTTTACCTTATGAATCTTCAAATTCTTCCTTCGATTTATCAAAATTTTGACTTTGTTCAAAATCATCTCATCATTTATTCTAAATTTAAGTGTGCAATCAGCCTAAATAAAATCTGTTTATTCATGTCTAGGGAATATAAAATTTATCAGAAATAAATATTAAGCTATGCTTCCCTTTCGCAGTGAAACAACAATTTATTACCTCTGCTCATTCCAAATTAATCTTGAGAAAAATCTGTATTGTTATAGTGACTGTTCAATAGTGCCTTTAGTAAATAAAGATGATGCATTTTACAGCATCAGATAATAAACTAAAGATTAGAATGAGATTAAGCCACTAATTGTAGAAAAATATCAAAATAGATTTGAATGTGTGCACTCAGCAAAATGGACATCCTTAAGATCAGCTTTTGGCAAATTCCGAGGAAGATAATATGAACTTGATATGATTACCGTGACAGGTTAGACTCACTAATAATGATGGAATTAGAATTAAGCTTATCATAGACAGTCATAGATTTCATGGGATAATGGGGTCTTGAAGCTTTTTTATCCTCAAATCCTTACCATATAAATTTCAAAATAAAATCTTAGAAGGAAATCCTGAAATGAAGAAAAGTGGCTTTGAGGCAATACCAAGTGCAACTTTAATTGAGTTTAATCAAGACATTATTCAAAATAGGCCGAGTAGAGATATCACTATAAGAAATTTCAAAAATGAAAGCAAGAATTAAAATTTTCTGATAGGGAAAAATGTTTTCACTGAACATGTATGAGAATGGCTAATTGTTTTGTTTTATTTTTTAATCTACAGAACTGTTGAAAATAAATTAACTACATAAAACAAACTAACTAAATTAATTCTACTCCTATTCTAACCATATACATGAAAATGACTAGGTATAGTCATATTTCCAGTGTAACCATTCTTTCATTTTTATTCCCGCGTTTATGTACAGTTCAAATGTTAGTAATAAAAATACAGATTTGACTAAACTAAGGAAAATAAATATGAAATCATAATGTACAGTTAATGTTAGGAACTTAATTAAAATCTCTCTCTCCTGAAATTTCCTTTCCAATTGACTACCAATTGGATCATAAAAATCTGGATGGATTTCTATTAAGGATTGAGAAATGTTCAAAGGAAGAGATAACAGGCCAGATTGTGAAGATAAGCTTTTAGATTCTTTGACCTGAAAAAATTTGTTAGTGTTATGTACGAATGTTAAATCATTGACAATTTTCCTTGAAGGAAAAATTTCCAAACAATTTTCAAATGAGTCAATGAAAAATGGATGGAAGCCTTTCAAATAAAATGGTAATTTATTAATTGAATTGAATTGCTGGCCAGATTGCAAAAATACATTCTCTTGTTGACATTGCCTTTGAAAAGATAGAAGCTTTTGATGAAACATTAGCATTGATATAAATTGGAATATTAATATCTTTCGATGCTGATGATTATAATATGAAACTTGAATTTCCCAATTGGGCAATGCATCAATTGAGTGTTTGATAGTAAGGTGTTCAATATGCCAGCAAAAAGTGTGAAAATTTTGCAAAATAAAATCAGAAAATAAATCTAAGTTTAAACAAAATAGTTGTGAAAGAAAAACTAAAATGAAATCACTATTTGTACAACTAATGTTACAACACATTTGGGATCGTTTTGAAATGATTTCATTTTCACAAGGAATGGCCAGAATTATGGAATTTGAATAATTTTGAATTCCAACTTGTGAAATAGAAAACGAATTATGATTATGAATAGGAATGGGAGTTTGATCCTGATATGAATCATAAATTGGAATGATTTCTTGAATGGTGAAATCATGAAGATAATTTGCTACTCTAAAATGAGGATTAGTTGAGATAATTCCTAAATTGAAGCGTTCCTCATCCTCAGATGTTATTTGAATTTTATCATGAGGATTCTCTTGAGAATAATAAAAATCAACATCCTCAATATCAGAGTAATCATCATAAATGACTTCACAAGATTGCCTGGAATTCCCTTCGATTTCATCCAATATACCAAAACAAGGAGGAACAAAAATCTCATATTCATTAGTGGCAAAAGAATGATCAATTATTGTTTCTTTATCTTGATAAAAATTTAATGGTAATTCATTTAAATCATCCTCTTTAATTTCCGAAATATCATTAATATCAAGAGGAAAAATATTACCATCATTGAAAATATCAGGATAAAGGGAAAAATGTGAACCTGAAATAATGCATTTAAAACTGTCTCTGTTTGAGAGCTCTTGTGCATTATGCTCATTATAAATTTCAGATTGCAGATCATTCCTTTGCATACTCATGCTTTCTTGAAGAAGGCTGCTTTCCTGTTGTGATTTCGGCATTTGCTCATCATGGAGAAATTCAGAAATTTGTACAGCAGTTTGCATTTTATTTACTTTGATTGCTGCTTGTACTTGCTGATTTGTGATTTGATTTTCCGAATTTACTTCAAAGTAGCTTTCAGATTTCAAGGCGGCTTTTTCCCCAAAATTGTTGTTGTTGTCTTCTTGCATTTGATTAGAAATATCTTCTAAGCTTTGTGAAACCACTTCATCACCATTTATTTGCACATCCATATTGGAATTCTCATTTATATTAGAAGGAGATGGAACAAAGCTCGAATTAATTTCATATGGATTGGGAATGGTTGGAAGAGAACAAATATATTCAAACCAATCTAATGATTCTTCTTCCGTAGGTTTATCTTCGTCTTTAAATCTTAAACAATTCAAATGAAATCGAATATTAAAATCATTAACAGACTCATTTTCAAACCTACGTAGATATTCAATTTCTTCACATACATGTTCATAATCATAGCTGTCGAATTTACACATGAAAATTGTAACAAATTGATCCTAGCTATGGATTGAGGCAATTGGAAGAGTTTTACACCAGTTTCTGGCTTTTGCCGCAAATGTGAGAGTAAAAATTCTGCATAAAATGCCTTCATCAATTCCTTGAAAATCGTAATTTGAAACATTTTGAATAAATTGCAAGACATGGTTAAAAGCAGAAGAATTTCTCTTACCATTGAATTTTACCTGAGACAAGAGTCTTACCACTTCGGGTGGGGTATTGGAGGATGCACGTCCATGGATACAACTCCAAATTGGAAGCTTAAGAGGAGCCATAAACAAAATGTTAAAATTGAAAAGACTCCAATAGACAAATTTCTCAGGCCCTCCTTCTAGCGCCAAAAATGTTGATGCCTCGAAAATCGCTGCAACAACATTAGGGGATAACCACTCGGTCCGGACCTTAAAGCAGCTCCTTTTCCGTTTGGTGTGGTGGCTCCGACTGTTCAACTAGGTCCAGTTACCTTCTCCCTATTGCTATTGGTTTATAATGTATCTTTAACTACCAATAGACAGGGACATCAGATCACTTCTTCTTGCTGATCAGGCAAGAGAATGACCCTTAAGCTGATTCGGGTTTAGTCAAGCCACAACTAAAATTTTGCCTCTGTGAGGAGAGGACTTAAAAGAATGTAGAATTTACTCTAAATGCAAGCTTATTCTATGATGCAAGCAAAAGAAACTAATCTAAATCCTATCTTAATTAGACAGCTATAGATCTAACCCAACTAAGAGCAAGATAATTAGAGTATTGATATTTAAATATGTCTTGTTTATAATGAATATCAAGTTAATGAAGTAGTTCAATTAACTGATATTATAGTTACCAAAACACATCCCATTGAGACCTCTTAACTGAAATAATAAACCAACAACATTCAAGAAGTAATTCATAAAAATGATATTAATTATCAAATCAGTAAATCCAATAATTGAATAATAATATGTGGAAATAGTTCACAACATATTACCACTCAATAAATCAGTTTTAATAAGGCAGATTTCTGAGTAAATAGTTACTTAGAAATCAGAAATTAATCCATAAGAACAGAGATACATGATAACAACATTGAGACAAACTGCCCATATTGACAATAATGCACAAACATGAATAAAATGACACATTCCTGTTACCATAAAAATGAAACTGATATTTAAAACAGTAGTATTAAAAATACCAATTTATTGCATCCATTTCTCTGATCTTGGTCTCCAACAGTCCTTTACATTGCTTGAACTTCTGCCTTCAAAACTAAAGCCACAATAGTGAAAACTCTGCCCCTTATACATAATTCAAGATACAAAGGAAAAATCCTCAATAATCCCAAGATCTGAGATTTTCTCTCCTCTCTCCTACAACTCTAAATTCCTATTACAGTAGTGCTTTTAGAAGTCTAGCATTGCAGAGGAGAGCAGCCCCTTTTACATTCTGCAATCTATTATTTATAATATTTGTGAAGGAATTCTTGAGAGAAGAGTTTGTTGAAGAGAAATATGTTAAATCCAATTTTATTTGCTCAAAAATCCTGATCTTCAATTGCTGGAGCCTTCTCATTGATTAAGATCTTTTTCTCCATATTCTTTCCACTGTTTTCCTGCAAAAAGAAATCAAAATAAATTAAAATGCAACAATAAAATCAATCATGGCATTGCTGGCATTTAAATCAAATCCAATCAAATTCTATTTAAATAAATAATTGAAAATAAACTATAAACTTTCTCTTGATGCCTGGGATGGTTTAATTGGCCAGAGATATGATTAACCAATGGATTTGCAATTAGAAGAGGTTCTGGACAAATGACAATGAAGAAAATAACTCAGAAAATTGATTTTGTTTTCAAAATTCGTAGCTTGATCTTCTGCCTGATTTTTGACCCAATAAATGATTAAATCTGTTAGTGAAACCTCCTCCAAAATGTTCTCCTTGATTTTCTCTTTCCAATGAGCCGTCCTGGGCCTCATTTGGCCAAGTAAAACTCATTCTATGAGCTTCCAAAGTTGATGAGTCAAATCTGGCATGAATCTGGAAATTCTGTTGCTGGGCTAAAAAAAATCAAAATTCTCATTAAAAATTAAATCCTAAATTAGAATTCTAATTAATTCTAAATTAATTATTAATTATAAACTAAACTAATTATTAATAAACTATTTATTAATTAAAATTAATCTAACTAACTAATATAATTAATTATTTATAAACAAATTTAATCTAATAAAAAAAACTAATTAATATTAATCTAAATGATATTTAAATTTAAATCAATGAAATTAATTAAATATTATAAATTAATTAATCTAATTAATTTAAAACTTATTAATTAAATAATATATATTAACTAATTTAAAATATTACATAATTACTTTAATATATATTATATCATAACATAAACTAATATACCAACCTTCTTTATTTTTACATTTCACTCATACGTGAGTGATTTCAAAAGCAAATACCAAACCGTTTAACGAGACTTAGGGTTAAAGAATGATGTCTTATCGCATCGGCAAATCGGGGAATGGAGGTGTCGGCACTTTTAAAATGTGTCAAACCAAAATCCCCGCTGCGATATCGCATCGGGATAGATGTGTTATCGGGTGGTCATCGAGGTTTATTATAATGAAAATCTCCGATGTGATGTATTGAAATATATGTTTATTCCTTTTTGACTTAAATTTTTCGGCGATCGGGGATATGGGTGTATCGGGGGTATGGAATGACATGCATCGATATACATCCCCGATGCGATCAAGTTTTATTTTATATATTATATTTTTTATATATTAAATTTTAATTTAATTTAATTAATTATATATTAATTAAATTAAATTAAGATTTAATATTATTTTTTATTTTGATTTTATTAAAATGAAATTTAGTTAAGCTGTGAAATTGTCTAAACTACAGCCACTTCAAAAATTTTGGATTTTCGAGATTAATAATTGATTTAGACATCGGAGTGAATTTAAAATCTCGATAATTAATGATTTGGCTGCATAACTAAAAATGGAAAAATGTTAGTAAAAACACGCTATGGGTTAATATTTAAAATGAATGAGTTATTGAACTAATTTATTTACAAAATGCAATATTGTACATTTTATGCAATTTTAACCCAGGCTACATAAATAATCAGACTTTCAAAAGAGTGTCATTTTCAAACCAGTTGACCAAATGAGGCGAAACAAGCATCAATGGGAAGCTTATGAAAGATCGATTCTATCAAAACAATCAAAACAAGAATCCAAAGAAAACTAAAAATTAACAAAAGCGTAGGGTAATCAACTAAAATAAAAATCCAAAAAGGTGTTTAGCCAAAATTTTATAGAAAGGGTCCCCATTATTTGAAGTGAACACATCAATAATGGGGGGTTGTGTTTTTACCACAACAGGTTCTAGGGTGGCACAGGGCTTGTTATTTAGCCCTGGTTTCCCTCCTTTGATCCCCTCATGACTCCTATTCGACTCCCTCCAGTTTGGGTTAGGCTTCCTAACTTTTCTTTGTATTTGTGGAACATTGCTTCCTTTGTTGATATTGGTAATGCCTTAAGGAAATTCCGTTTCCGAAGCGAAGATACAAGACTCTGCCTAAAGCCTACCTATGCCCACATATGTGTGGATATGGATTTCAATATTGAATTTCAAGCAAAAATCAAGCTCACATGCCCAAGTTTCTCATGGTTGTAAAAGCTAGATTACGAAAATATCTCTTTACATTACATAGCTTGCTATGAGACTGGTCATGTTCTTAAATCCTACCCCAAAGAAAGAATGAACAAAGCAAATAATCCAAGGTGAAAACCTGGATGGTGGGAGGGAGTTAGCTTTGACCACTATTCTATCTCTAAAGAGTATCCATCTCCAACTTCTCACAAAGAGGACCAACTACAAAAGGAAACAAATTGTTCAACATTAAATCAAGAAAAGACAATCATAAATGAGGAGGATGGTTCCATTACTTCCAAGAATTACAAAATCTTCCCAAGTGATTTTCAGGAAAACTCACATGGAATAAAGGTTATTGTTTTTTAACGCTCAAATTTGGACAAAGACAAGATGTAATCTAAGACTCTCCCTTTCGAGGATGTTGTTGAAAATGTTCGCCATTGGGTGGACTAGGTGAATGTGGAAGAGTCTCTAGTAGTCATAAAAAAAGAAGAGATTAGCAGAGATCACTCAAAGGATGGAGATAACCCATAATTTTCAAATAAAATGGGTTGATCCATGTAGGAAAAAAAGGAAAAGTAATTCTCCAACAAAAACCAAAAGTCAAACCAAGCAAAAATAAATCTAATTTTAAAATGGGATGTAAATACACTTGGATTTGAGGGGTATTTTGGAAATTCCATAGTTGAAATGGGAACAAATTTATGTTCTATGGGGTGCTCATGTAAGGTTTTAAGATGTTCCTAAGTGTTCTATCCCAAACCTTAAAGGTATTATGACAACTCTTGATTCTGGAAGAATTGTAACAGTTTGGGCCAAATCACAGTTTTATTAATACAATTTTTATATATGTTTCTTAAAAAAATAAAAATAGGGGAGGGGAATTTTGTTTTAGCTATGTAAATTATTTTTCATGGTAATAGAGAAGTCATCACTAATTACAATTTGTTAGGATATCTCCAGTGTTCATGAAATATTTGTGGATTTTTCTTTTTATTTTTTATGATAAGTTGGAATAATGCGAGGTTTGATATTTTGTCTTTGTTAAGGTAAAATTGACTCATTGAAAGAGTCAAAGTTGTTAAGTCCATAGTGGTGGTGTCCAACACATGGTTTTGGCAGCTCATGGGATTATAGCCAATGGATTACATATGATGAAGCATTTAAAAGTTTTGGGGATTGTCCAATGTAATGTGCTCGATTTCAGCAGAGGGCTCACATGGTCACGCCAGGATCAGTTGGCATCATTACTTTTAAGCCATAAGGTAATACGACACCAAGTGTTGGCTAGTTTTTCCCCAATGGGGTTTTCTAGGGAAAAATCATGGTGTGCATGGTTTATGTGTATTTCCTAAGAGAAAATAAAGTTCCAATAGGGTGAGATGTGTCCACAGAAACGAGATATACTGAGGAGTGCTTGTACTTTGATCAAGTGTGTAGGCGTGAGAGAATGGTCGCATAAGTTCCAAACAGCAATAACAAGAAAAAACTTTGGAGAGGAAATTTGTAAATTTCATGTATATGGGCATACGCCTATAAGAAATCGTTAAGCATGCATATCGCTAATAGGAAAGTCTTGGAGTAGACCTAGGTGATAGGGGAGGAGAGCATGAGGATTTCCACAATCAAGTTTAAAGCAGGGAATGCTAGGGTAAAATTGACTCGATGAAAGACTCAAAGTTGTTAGGTACACCTCGGTGGCTTTAGGAACATGTTTTTAGTGGCATGTGATATTAAAGCCTATGGATCACATGTGATGAATATTTTAAAATGCTTGGGTATTATCCATTGTAATGTGCCAAATTTGAGTGGAGGGTTTACATGGTTAGGCTAGGATGTTCAATAGTGTTGTAGTGGCTACAACCACCCCCCAAATTTTTTCCTTAGCTTCGTTTTGGAGCCTCCCTACCAACCTTTCACATCAACATGTCTTGCTTCGTCATGTACATAAGCTTCAATGTTTTTCTTGTAGAATGAAAGCTTGTCCATCAGAGCTTGTTGCATTCCCCTCACAGGTTGTTCCTCCAGAATTGGTCCAGCTGTAGGCTGAGTAGATCCCTCAAGAAATTGCGCAATTCTGGAGGGCAACTAGCCTTCCCTCCAAAAGTTGTGCAATTCTGTTTGGCAGCCTATTGGGCTCTAGAATTACGCAAATATGCCAGTCTGGCTTCATCTAGAAAATTATGCAATTCCTCCCAGCAGGGCTGCTCAGCCCAGGAATTGCAAAATCCTAGGTAGAGGTCAACTGCTCTACCCATAAATTGTGCAAATCTCCTGGGCAGCCAACCCAGCTCCCTTTCAGAAATGCACAGCTTCTCCCAACAGTTAAGCAGCCTCTTGCATGTGCAGTTGAGTTAACCAGTTCCCTCCGGGACCAAGCAAAACTGATTTTCATGCATGGGCTGCTTCTCCCAAGGCAGCATGCAAAGGCATCCCTTGATTCAGGGATATACTTTCAGCAGCTGGAGGTTGCATGCAAGGATCATTTCAGAAACCTCCCACCAAGTGTCACTCTTCCTAGATTTGTGGCATGCATGTAACATCTTCGATTTTATCAAAACTCATGAACCTGACATTGCAGAGCTCATTCCTCACATCAACCTTACAGCTTTGATATTCCACATTGCATCTAGGATTCATCGGCACATTCAGCTCAGTTGTTTTAGGGTAAGCCCGATTTTCATGCCTTGTGTTGCATTTTTGGCACTTTTTGTGTTTCTCTTTGTATGAATGTTGTCTGCTTGATTTTAGTGAGAAATTGCTATCGTTTTGATACATACTAGCTTGTATTAGCACCGTTTCAGTTTTCGTTAACATCTCACTGCTATTGCATGCATGAAACTATTTTTCACGAACGGTCACCGATTCGGTGACTCGCCTCACCCACATGAATTTTGTTGCGCTTTCTGAATCTTTCATCCACTGTTTGCATGTATGATCATTCACTTATGCTTACACTCAGTATCGCCATGCATTCACGTTCACATTCGCTTTTAGTTGTCTGTCGGCGGGTCTGGGCAGCCTTGGCCCAGGCTCTGCCTCACCAAGAAAACATTGCACAATTCTAAGAGGGAAGGCTATGTCTTCCTCTCAGGAAATGCGCATTTCTGCCCAGTGACTGTCCTCCAGTCTTGCGTTACACAATTCTGAGGGATAATGACTGCTGGCCTGAAAATTGCGCAATGCAGTCACTAATCCTACAGCCATTTCCAGCTGAGATTGCACATTGCTCAATTCTATCAATCAGCAGCTAGGCTGGAATGTGCATTGCGCAATTCCAGCAGTTGTTCAGCCTTCTAACAGCCTAGATTGGGCCTTGCGCAGTCAGTTTCCTGACCTCCCGGCAGAAATTGCGCAACCTTCATGATCAGTCACACAGGTATGTTGCAAGTCAGTTCTCAAGTTCATTTTGGTTTTCGACTGATAGATTTCTTTCCATGAGTGTTGCACTATCTCCAGGTATCACAGGTGTTCATCTACCTCTCAGCAACACAGGTATAATGGTTTCTAGGAGAGCAAAGTTGAACACATTGTTCATAGCACACTTGGGGATGCAGTCGACCAAGTGTCTATGAATTTGCCTACCCATGAAGACATCAAGTTGTTCGTAGACAAGGACATCAAGATATGATGGTCACAGCATCACAGCAAAAAGAACCATCAACAACAGCTGAAGGCAGCATACCATATGCCACGAATGCAAGAGAAAGGTTGTTGACAACATAGAGGTAGAACAAAGTTGCAAGCTCAAGCAGATCCACTTGTGGTGAAAGCAACTTTGGAGACTCAGGCTATGAGGTGACGGCATGACATGAAGATCACGTGAAGGTAGAGAATGGAACATAGAAGGAGTGGTATGTGCTCAAGCAACAACTTAGTGAAGAACAGGAGCTGCATAAACAAGAGAATGAGTTGTAGCAGGAACAAGTATGGCAAGGGGCGCAACATGCACTCACGGATGAAACTGCACCCATACAAGTTAAAGATCCATCCCAACAGCTGGCATAGAGAAGACACGGTGAGAAGTGTTGTTGATCACATGCAAGGGAATTCAACAACATGCATGTCATTATGCACACGCATGTGATCTAACCCATTCGGCACACTCACCAAGGCGAAGACAAGAAGCAAGTCCAACTAGAGTCGAACATGTACTTCCACAAGTTGATGTGCATGACCACCAGCACACACTTGAAGATCAACATGGACATTGTGCATCAGTGTGTTGTTAGTTCAGCCACACCCAAGAAGACCATGCGCATGCTATCAGATGAGTTGGACAGAGGAGCCATACCAATGCACCCGAATGCAACAGAGGCAAGAGTTCGCTTCAGCAAGATGTCACCATGGAATCAATGCACACCATCACAGATGACAAAGCTTGGCATTAGCTCACCACCTTCACCATAACAAGCATGTCAAAGAGTTGGTCTCACCACAACAAACCGAGTGCCAATGATGTCTTGCATGGCTTTCTCAGGCCATTTTGTCTCACATGGGAACATGTGCATTGTAATGTAATGTCTTGTCAAGTGGAAGTTCAAGTGTCGATAGCTGGATGTAGCAGTCATAGAGTAGATGAAGAGTCATGAGGATAGATGAACTGTCACAAAGGGGAATGTCAAGGGTCACCCCACCCTTTGCTATAAATAGAACCTCATAACTCATTATAAGGCTTTTGGTCATCCAAGCTTCTGATAAGACTATGTTGGAGAAAGCTTGGACAGTATTGTAATGAGCCTTGGCTTCTCCACTGTGCAGAGCTAGTACATCTCTTTGGAGGAGCAGGAAGTTGTGGTTGTAACGTTCTGCTGTCAGAACTAGTGGTTGGACATGGATGTATTGTATGACTGGAACCATAGTTATCAAATTCGAATTCGAATTCGGATTCGAATTCGATACGATACGATAAAAATTCGGAAGAAAAAAATTCAATTCGAAGAAAATTCGGCACTATACATCTTATATATATATATATATATATATATATATATAACTTAAATACTTTTCTTTCATTTTCTTCCCATTTATTTTGAAATTTAAATAAATTTAATCAATATAATATACAAAACTAAAAAATATATCTGTATTTAGTTTCTGATTTTATTTTAAAATCCTTTTTATAGTTAAGACATTTAAAAATTAAATATTTAAAACTTTTTTTTTTAATTCCTTTTAACAAAAATATATATCGAAAAATCAATTCTTAACATAAATATATATAAAAAAATCAATTAGTTTTTAGTCAACTTCAAAATTTTCTTTCCTACTTATCTCAGCTTTTTAAACCATTAAAGGAAACATTAAAATTTTGAAATCTGAAAATTTCAGGTTGCCATTAGTTTCCATTTTACCTCTTATCTTGTTTCCATTGACATATATTTTGTCTAAATTTTAAAATCTTGGTAAATTTCCGTCGCCATTAGTTTCCATTTTATCTGCTATCCTGCCTTTATTGGCATCAGTTTCCATTTTACATTAGTTTCTATTTTACTGCTCTCTTGCCTCCATTAACATCTATTTTCAGTTTAAAAATAATTACATTTACCATTGGAGACACTTGAGATTTTTTTGTTTATCTAATTAGAAAGATTAGGCTTGCATTTTATGTAACCAGCAAGTAATAGTAAGTAATACTAATCTGCAAAAAATACTCCAAGATATAATAGGAATAGTCTGATTAGGAATGCACGCTCTCACATTATGCAGCGATTCAATAGTAAGTAATAATAATATGCAAAAACAATAGTCAAGAAATAATAGGATGAGTCTGATTAGGAATGCACACTCTCACAGGGTGAAGCGAATATGAACCGGATCGAATTTTTATCGAACTATTCGAAATACGAATCGAACTCACGAATTTCCGTATTTTTTCCACCGATTCGGACGTATTTGGTAACTATGACTGGAACTTACACTTCTTAATATAACAAGAGCTAGTACGCCTCATGCATATGTTGTATTGTATTCTATGCTATCTGGTTTACTCTAAATGATATATGTATTTGTTTACTTACGCATGCATGTATAATTATTAGTGTATGTATGTATGAATCTTTTTGAAATGTGTTGTTGGTTTAACCATCACTTTGGATTTCTAGCTAACTTGCCTTCCATGTTGTGATGCATCTTTGCTCCTGTGTTCCTTTCTTAACTGCATGCTATCACATGTTTCCAAGGGGTGCACTCATCTCAACCCCTGTGTGTTAGAACCTCTCATGCACCTTCCTTGGTTCACTGCAACTATCACACACTTGCTACCAACAGAGTTATCTTACTTGCCTCTGTGCGAAATCGCGGTCAAGACATTACCGTACAACCCATTATTAGGACTCCTACACCAAACGGTTTGAGGTCTAATTGGGACTTCTTACTAGGGAGATCCCCTTACATGTTGGTGGGTCTAGTACCATCAACAGGTAGCTTGGCTGCATTTAAGTCAAGGTATGTCTAATTTTAAGATGTAATATAATAATAGATCTATTGTTGGCTAGTTTTTCCCAATTAGAGTTTTCCAAGGTAAATCATGGTGCAAATTGTTTATGTGTCTTCTTATTGTGTATGTGATTATTATCATTATTTCTCTCATATTATTTTTAATCCTAAGAGGCCATACTTATGCACTTAATGTCTTGTCACACTTTTGTTTGTACTATTTTAGCTAACCTTCTATTACCTCTTAGAGAAAACCCTGACTGTAAGGGAAAAACTCTAAGGTAACCTCTAACCAATATTTTGAATTGAAAGCTAGCCCTTTCAATTCAAAGGGGGATCCCTTCTATAACTCAGTCAAAGGAATGGTTATGAACTTAGCACACTGACTAGATCTGATTTGGATTACACAAAATTGGTTTGGAAGGGAATAGTCAAACCATTAGGCATGGAGTCTTTTTGACAACAAACTACCCATTACAAGCTATATGGACAAACTACATAGGCAAGGTAGCAACTCCCCATACAACTATGATAGAAGAATATAGAAATAAATATCACAAACAAAAAAACTGGGTGAATTATGTGAATGATATTCAAGTCGAAAACATATAAACAATTTGGAAATTCTAAATCTGAGATGATAAACAAAATTCAAATTTAATCACTCAATTCCAAACGTAGAAGACCTATAAATCAGATTGTGAAATAGAAGAAATAACAGGCACTAGAAAAGCAGATGGGAAAACTATCACACAAGAATCCCTATAAATCTTGACAAGTAACATTGATCACAATAATTTATATTAATGTCAAAAGTCTACACACTATACTAGGTTCCGTAAGAAATTTTTGAACCCTTCTTCATTATACAGACCTTGTCTTTATAGAAAATATTACACCTTACAATAGGTTTCTAGTATCTACTTAATTACAAATTGCTAAATATAAAAGAGTGTATATCTAATACAAACTAAATACATAGATTCGTTCCATCATAAAAGAAAAGAAATAATATTATGTATCTGAAGATCATGTTGTTGTTAGAGTCATGGCTAAAGCTAAGGATCCCCAAGTCGAATTTGATGAGGTGGCTCTCCAACTAAAAGTTGATTAGGCGTTTTTCTAAAAATAGAAAAGATTAATTCTAGAAAATTCCTAAAGAATAGGCTTCAAAGATCAATTTGAATCTCTCAAACTGTGATATCAGTGCAAAATATGAGAGACTTTTTTGTTAACGGGCTCATTCCCAACAAAAAATTCTTTGGGTTTTTAAAAATTTATTTCCAACTATTCAAAAATCATGCCCTAAGTTACTTCCTTTTACAGGGAAAAACATAGTTTTAACTGACCATTTTTACAAAAATGTGTTGCTACTCTGGTTGTTAATGCCTTAACCCTGTTTTTTACAAATCGACACTAACACTCTCGTTGGCAGAACTTTAAAAATTATTGACTAAAATCGTGATAACACCTTCAATATGGAGTTGTATTTAACAGCTATATTTGCAACCTTTGCTTAGTATGTTGTTGGTAGTCATAGATTTTATGCAAGATTTATAGCTATGAACTTATTCCAGTGCACTATGAAACATAAAATTCTTCAACTTCATGTCTTTCTTTTCTCTTATTAGATTAAAAAGGGTGCATGCATACATTTGTATTTTCATTCCACACTCTACATTTCTACATTTAGTTTTAGAAATATTTTTTTATTATTATAAACCATTAACTATAACCGAGCCAAAAGCCAAAGGGTTCTGTTACATAGTATTTTGTCATTGACCCCACATCCCCTGATCCCGGGTAGAGTCGGTCCCTGAATGGCATCTGTTATGTGTCATACATCAAAATATGTGTCCATATCTTCCATATCACTTAAGAAGATTAACCATGCTCATTAATCCTGAAGTTGACCCTTTTTACCTATGTTTCAAGATCATCGCAGGACATCAGTATACTGTCTGCAATGATGGACCAGAGTGAACAAGAACCCCGCGACACTGTTGCAAGAGTATATCTGTTCTCTGTGACTGTTGGATTTTAGGGATCGTCACAGGTCATCAGTATCCAGCCTGCGACGATAGCCCAGAATGCACTAACGCCTTGCGACGTCGTCTCTAAGTCTCAGTGTTTGACTTGCGACGACCCAGATATGGCGAATTAGTTCAAACATAATTCTTCTGGGTGGTTCTGGAGCTGGTTGTTGGGTCAAGGAAGTTCACCTCTCCCCATTTGGGATGGTGGTTCCGCCTTTTGAGTAACCTCCCTTGAAGAGAAGCTTCCTCTCCCCTCATTTATGGAGGCTCCTCCTCTTATAAAAGCATCCTCCATGACTATGATCAGCTAGTTCAGAGTTCTAAGAGTGTTGGTTGAGTTTTGGTGTGCTAGTTCTTAGCTTGTTGGATTGATAGCTTATAGTTTAGATTGCCTTTCATGTTGTGAGAGTGTAAATGGTTTTGTAAGAAGGAAGCATTGTTGTAATTGCCTTAGTTTCATACTTGTGCTTTTGAGTGAGAGAGAGAGTCATCAGTCATTTTGAGAGACCTTTGAGAGTGAATGCCTATGGAGACATACTGATCGGACCCTTTCAAGGAAGCTTGCGATGTCTAGGCGTGGTTGTAAGCTTTATTGTTGTTTACATTAATACAATCAATGGTTATTTCCTATATCATGTATGAAATGTATATTGATAGCTTATGGTTCCTTGACTTTATAAGTAGATAGTTTGATGTTGTGCTCTATTATGTGTTTTGTCATTTTCATATGTTGTTTCAAGTAAATAATTCATTAAGGAGAAGAAAGCAATAGCTAAAGCGACATGACGAAGACTTCATCGAACACGGGTTTAAGGTAGGCCTCTTTAACGAAAACTATTTAAGGAATTAGCTATTGTTTTTGTCTTGTCGTGACTAGACCCACTCTAGGGCTAGACGGGTTGTCTCTGTCCGCAGAGGGAACTTACCTGTATCACAAGTTGGCAACCATACTGGGGAGATTCCTTTGTGTGTTGTCTCTTGTTTTTTCTCTTGATTTGTTTTTGATTGAATTACATAGTGTCTCCTTGTTTGGGACTGAACCATCAGTGTTCTGGATCACTTGAGTAGCTCTTGTAGTCCACCTCACTGACTGAGTGATGAGCCTGGTGTCTTTCATCTGTTTTTGCCTTGTTTTCCTTCTCTGTTGAGCTCGTCGTTGTTTAATTCCTAATAGCTGCGACAAATCGCTCATGTCCTCTTTACCCAAGCTATGCGTCACGGATATCCCATCATATAGCTGCGATGATTCCTAAAATCGAACTGTCGCTGAGAACAGGTGTACCTTTGCAACGACGTCACTCAGTTGCTAGTATAGTGCTTGCAACAATTTGGCAATCATCTCAGGTTGTCAGTCTTACCCCTGCGACGATTCCTGTAGGGTTGCTTTTTACAGCCCTGCCTCCTGAATAGGCCAATGTGACTTGTCCTTTGCTGTCTCTTACGTCTTATTAAGCCTGTTTTTTACTATGTTTGCTAAGGCAGATCTTTCTTAGTTCTGTTTGTATGAATTTTGGTTTTTGGGCTATGTGACCTAAGTCTTTTAGGGTTTCGTCAAAAATTCACTTATTTTGGGTTGCTTTTCCTTCCAAGATTCTGCACTACATCTACAATGCTCTTGTTGGTTTGTTTGAAGTTGTTTTCTTGCTACTTGCCCATCTTCTTGGTTGATCCGTAGTAATTGGTCATCAAACTAGCTTGTTGTGTTGATTTGATTTCCATTCACTATTGAAGCATAGATTACATTTTCCTTTTGATCAATCAAGTTGTGCATTAGCTTGTTTGTTATTTATTCCAAAAAATAAAATAAAAAATTGCACTCATATAGTGTACAAAAATGAAAGAATGTTTGCATTAGTAGGTTCTTTATGATTATGAATTGAAAGGTGAAATTTGAATCTTTCATTTTTTCATCATAGTATTTGTGAGATAAGCAGAAATCGATGCATTGTGTTTCCTATTGATTGGATTACTTTCTTGCACTATTGTTCTTGCATTTTCTTGTTTTGAAATGAACTCCTTACCCTCATTTAGGTAGTCATTCATCGAAAGGAATGGTTTTTGCTCATCTAGTTGCATTCTAGGAGTGTTAAAGATACATTAGATAAGGCCTTGAAGTCGAGACCTAACTCAAGATTAATTGTTAAAATCTATTGAATGAACTTAAAAACACATTGGAACCTAATGCTCACATATCTAGAGGTCTAGGCTAGAGACGTGTTCCGGCATCGTTAAACCTAGTTGCTATTGTTTTCACTAAGGTTGGGTGATTCCTCCTTTTGTGATTCAATAGGTACTAGTACGGATTTGTGCTCCTCGTACCGTCGTGTATATATTGGGAGACCCCACTAGGTTATCATCCTATTATCCATAGGAAGCCGAGTCTACTACCTTACAAGTCATAACGCATCGAACATAGCATTCGGGAAGATTGACTGCCGTATAGAAAGTCCTTGGTCATTTCTCTTTCATTTTATTACCAAGGTGTATATGCAGTTTTACGATTTGTCTGGTAAACCTCTTGCCTAGAATTCCAGAGTAGTCACTTTCGTTCCTTTTCGACTCTTTAAAAGTAAAAGGATCATCTGAGCACTTGTCCTTTTAGGCTCATTAAACTTCGAAGGTGACTAGAGTCATCTTTAGCCTCTTTTCTCAACTCTTTAAACATGAAAAGGCAAAGTTTCGTTCCAGCGTCATAAAATTTATTTGCCATGATAAAATTTTACCTATTAATCTTGGTCGCGTTGTGATTGCATCTTGATAGATTTTTTGCAACCTTATTGATTTTCTCCTAGACCTTTTGAGCTAAGCCATCCTGGCGGACTCACTAATCTCATCCTCTTTACCAAGCGACAAAGACTCTACATCTCCTATCTCTTCTGAGGTATTGACTGTTGGTGGTACCCTTCCCATTGTCCCAAGTGTTCAGCCTCTTGACTCTTAAGCTCTAGGAGAAGAACCTTTTGATTTTGATTGGGCTCCTCTCTGCGAGTATTTAGACGACGATCTCCCGTCTACTCCTCCTGGTGTTTCGGTTGCAATGGCTTCTTCTGACATGGATGAGACGAGTCCCATTAGCAGCGAAGAGAACCTTGTGTCAAGCAGAGAACTTCCTCTTCCCCCGGAAGGTTTTCTTTTTAGCACTCCTCTTGGCATGTCATTGCCATTGCGCTATCGTGCCATCGATTATTTTATGAAATGGGCCGAAGCAATTCCTACATTTTCCAATGACGGTAAGACAGTGGCATAGTTCCTATTCAATCATTTGATTACCCGGTTCAGAGTCCCTCAGGCTATCATCACTGATCATGGTTATGATTTCCTTGGTTATATGATGACTGAGTTGACAACCCAGTTAGGCTTGCGTCACAATAGTTTGATGCCTTATTACCCTCAGGCCAATGGCCATGTCGAAGTTTTCAACAAGGTGTTGGTTACTATGCTTCAGTGTACCATTGGAATGCACAAGTCCAACTGGCATTTAATGTTGTTTTCCGCCCTATGGGCCTACCGTACCTCGGTTAAAGATGCGATCGGATTCACACCATTTCAACTAGTTTATGGTCTGGAAGCTACACTCCTGATTGAATGTGAAATCCCTTCTCTCAAATTAGTTGTCGAATTGCTCCCAAACATTACTCTTGTGGAAGAACTCTTTCTTTATTTAGAATGGCTGAACGAGACTCGTTGACTTACTTCTTTAGTTATTGAAGCACAAAAGAAGAGAGTCAAGACTCACTTTGATCAGACAGTCAATCCACATTCCTTCACGGAGGGAGATTTAGTCCTGTTGTATGATCAAGCTAATGACAAGCTGGGGGCAGGCAAATTTGAACCCATGTGGCATGGGCCCTATATCGTCAAATGAGTATTGCAAAAAGGGGCTTATGAGCTAATTGATTATGAAGGTAACCCTTTGGATAAGCCCCAGAATGGGCTTTATCTTAAGAAATATTATGCATGAATCTTTCGTGCATTGTTGTGTTGGCATTATGATTCTGGTATGGCTCTATGGTACAGGTGTTGTACTTGATGGCAACTCTCTTAAGTGGCAATGCTCTGTTCAGGCTCTCAAAATATTGGAAAATAAGAGGTACGCAGGTACACCATACAAAAGCTGCGGACCCGCAGGAATATCATGGATAAAGTGCGTACATACCCATAGGTTACCCGTTCATGAGGTGCGGACCCCCAGTTCACTCACTTCAAGGTAGAGAAGCACGCTCTCATGGGTTTTCTTATGTTTGGCCCGTGGTATTTAGCCCGCTGTTCTTAATTCTATGGTTTTGGCCCATGGTATAGGATCTAATTTAGCCCCGGTTTGGATCCCTTGTATTGGTTATTGATGGTTTTCTCCCATGGTGTGAATAAGGGCTTGACTATAAATAGGGAAGGAGATCACTTGGCTAATGTATCTTTTGCAAATTGAATATCTTAAGATCTGAAATATTGGGTTATCGGTTTAAAAGCTTGATCTATATAAAAGTGAAGTTGAAAGTGAATCTATGAAGTGTGATCTCTCGGGTGCATGATCAGATCTGGGCATCTGACTATCTGTGGTACACTGGTGGACTGCCAATTTGGCCCTAATCAGAGGTTCGCAGGTAATTAACTGTGCAAGTGCGGGGGTACGCAGAGCAGAAGAAGGCGCAGTGCGTGGGTACGCACAGCAGAAGAAGGCGCAGTGCGTGGGTACGCAGCGCGATAGAGGTTCAGGTGCGGAAGAACAGTAAAGGTACGCGGCGCGGCAGAGGTTTAGGTGCGGAGGCACAGTGAAAGTACGCAGCGCTACAGAAGCCGCAGGTGCGTAGATACGTGGCGCGATAACTTCTGAGGGTGCGTGGCCACAGTAGTAGTACGCAGCGTGATTGAAGAAATAGTGCGTGGGTACGCGGTGCATTGGAAGGCTCTCTGCAGGGATACGTAGAGACGCAGAAGGTGAAGTGTGAAGCCACGCAGCCCAGATAAAGAAAAATTGAGTATCTGTCCTAAAACATTTGTTGATCATCCTCTATTTATTGCTGCAGAGTTCTGGGTTTATATTTCTGGTACTATCTTTCTGTTTACAGCATTCTGAGAAGTTGGGTAATTCTTGGTTGATTGTATAAGGAGTTTGGGTAATTTGCATGTACTTGATGTTTATTTGATATTCTTGGATCCAGTTTGAAAATTTATGAAAAGTGGTCCTTGAAAGAAAAGAAGTAGGGGGTTGTAGCTCCCTTCCAGGAGAGACTGGAAAACGAGAGAGAGTTGTAGCTCTCTGCAGGTTGCAGCCTGCGTATTGGTAAAGGACTACACCAGTACAAAATCATTGTAAAAGGAGTTTCTAATTGAAAGAAGATAGAAACATATTGCAGCAGGTGGTTTTCACCCACATTGGGTTTCCACCTTATATCTGGTGTTCTTTGGTGTGACTATCTATTTTTCTTGTTCATGCTCATTGTTTTATGGTACTGACATACAAGAATAATTCAAAGTATAAATAAGGAATATTTATTAAAAAGAACTTGATAATACTGATTCACCCCCCCCCCCCCCCTCTCAGTATTATTTCCAACAATTGGTATCAGAGCAAGTCCTTCAGAGAAGCTTGATCGCTTGAAGGAAGATCATTCATCATGAGCAACTATGAGAGGGAAGCATCAATCAGGCCACCAATTTTTGATGGGACAAACTTCAATTATTGGAAGGTAAGAGTTACTGCCTATCTTCAATCTCTTGGTACAAAAGTTTGGGATATCATAGATACAAGCTACACTTTTCCTTCAGCTACTCCTACAGATCCGGCCGAGAAGAAGAAATATGAAACAAATGCTAAAGCAGTCAATACTCTGCTGGGATGCTTATCTCAAACAGAATTCATGAAGGTTATGCAATATAAATCCGCAAAGGAAATATGGGACAAGATTGTCTTGAGCTACGAAGGAGATGAACAGGTAAAGCATGCTAAACTTCAAACCCTCAGGATTCAGTATGAGAATCTCAGAATGTATAATGATGAAAGTGTGGCTAACTATTTCCTTCGGGTAGACGAGATTGTTAATTGCATGAAAAACTTGGGTGAAGAAATAAAAGAGGCTATTGTGGTTGAAAAAGTTTTAAGATCATTGTCCCCCAAGTTTGAATCTAAAGTGTCTGCAATAGAAGAAAAGGAAAATCTACGAACTCTTACTATGTCTCAGCTACACGGAATTCTAACTGCTTATGAAATGAGAAAAGGAGGTCCATCAGATAGGAGAGAAGCTGCTTTCAAGGCTTCAGGCAAAGGAGACTACTATGAAGCAAGTCACGCGCCAGAAGAAGAAGAAGAATCAAATTTTGTCAGAAATCTTCAACGAGGTACTGGAAGGTTCAGAGGTAAGTTACCTTTTAAATGTTTTGCTTGTGGAAGAGTAGGTCATTATGCTGCGAAATGTCCTCATAAAGATAAGATTGACAAAGGAGAGGAACCTGCTAGATGGAACAAGAAACAGAATGCAAATAATAAAAGCTACTACACTCATGAAGATAGTGATGGTCTATCAAATAGTGATGAAGATGAACGAAGTAATGACTATAAACTTTTAATGGCATTTGAAGATGATGAGTACATGGATGCTATAGATGTGGATAGCCTTTGTGAAGAAATTTCTAGACTCAAGAGATGTACAGAAGAAAAGAATATGATCATTGATACTCTACAAATTCAAATTGATGAAAAGGAAAAATATCTTGAAAAATTAGAAGGTGAAATTGTTGGTCTTAGAAAAGAGATTGAGAAAACAAAGGCTATTAATCTTAAGTTTGTTAAAGGATCTGAAACTCTGGATGAGATCATCAATGTACAGCGTTCTCCACTAAACAAGACAGGTCTGGGGTATAATGGAGAAACTTCTCAAGCATCCACCTCAAAGAGTTATCTTGATGCAGCAAGAAGGAATGAGCAAAAGCACAATGGAGATCACTAGGTAAAGCAGGGACGAATTACATCAAGAACAAACAAAGACTATCAGGTAAACCAGGGGCAATCCGTCTTAAGAATGAACAAAAGCTACAACCAGCCACAGGTAAAATCCTCTCAATTTGCTTCAAGAATGGATGACAATAGAAATTACAATCACTTGGCCGGAAGATTTGATAACCGCAGAAGTTTCTTCAATGGACAATGCTTCTCTTGCCATAACTTTGGTCACAAAGCAGCGCAATGTGGTGCATATAAAACAATCATGACTAGAGAAGCTCAAAAATAAAGAAGTATGACCGGGATTACAAAAAGGACCTATAACAACTTTTCGGCTCTTGAAAATGAAGTTGAATGTTCTATTTGCAATAACTTTGGTCATGAAGATTCTGAATGCAGGAGCAGGTTTCAGCAGACAAAAGCCTCAAGCACCAAAACATGGAGAATAAAGGAACCACAAACAGAAAGATGTGGGATAGCATTTTATGCAGAGGGACACGAAAATCTATGGTACATTGACAGTGGATGTTTGAAGCATATGACATGTGATAAAGAAAAACTTGAATCATATTCTGCTTTAGAAAAGGGAAAGAAAGTTTCTTTTGGAAATGATACTCCTGCAGCTATAAAAGGAAAAGGCATTGTTCAGTTAAAAGAAAAGGTCAAAGCTGGAAATGTTTTGTATGTTGATGGATTGAAGCATAATCTTCTGAGTGTTAGCCAGATGTGTGATCATGGAACTGAGGTGATATTTAGATCAAATGGATGTCTTGTTCGTGATCTTGATACAGGTGAAACAGTGATCAAAGGTAAAAGAACTCCAAATAATCTATACATATTTGAAGAATGACAACAACAATGCTATCTGAGCAAGGATGATGAGCACTGGTTATGGCACCGGAGGTTGGGGCATCTAAGCTTTTCACAAATAAGGAAAGCATGCAAATATCAGGCAGTTCGTGGTCTTCCAGATATCAAAATTCCAGACAACACCATATGCAAATCATGTCAGTTTGGAAAGCAAACCAGAACTAACTTTTCAGAGAAGGAAGGATCAGCTAGCATGCCTCTTGAGCTAGTACATACAGATACATGTGGTCCATTCAGGAAAAGGACACCTCGAGGAGAAGAATACTTGATATTATTCATTGACGATTTCTCCAGGTTTGTCTGGTTAGGACTTATGAAGCACAAAGATGAAGCATTCGAAAAATTCAAATCCTTTAAAGCCTTGGTTGAAAATGAATCAGGATACAAAATTAAGTGCCTCAGGTTCGACAGAGGTGGGGAGTTCACCTCAAATGAATTTTTCGATTTCTGTGAAGAACATGGGATAAGAAGAGAATTCTCTACAGCTATAACTCCTCAGCAAAATGGAGTGGTGGAAAGAATGAACAGAACAGTCCAACAAATGGCTCGTGCTATGCTTGATGAGTCTGGAACTCCCGCAACTTTCTGGGGTGAAGCTACATATGCTGCGGTTGTTATTCTCAACAAAACAAATGTCCGGGTGAACAGCACTCAAACCCCTCATGAGCTCTGGTATGGTGAGACTCCTTCGGTAAAGCACTTCAAAATCTTTGGGAGCAAATGCTATATTAAGAATACTGATGAGCAACTTGGCAAACTTGAACCTAGAGCAGATGAAGGCATTCTTCTTGGTTATTCTCCACACAGCAAAGCATACAAGTGCTACAATAAAAGACTTGGAAGAATTGTTGACAGCATTGATGTAGTGGTTGATGAGAAGGGATACATTCCTAGGAAAATAAATCATGAAGATATCGAAGAAGATGAAGACTACCCTCAAAGACAGAATGATGAAGAAGAAGAACCTCAAGAAGAACCAGAAGAGCAGATAAGGATAGAAGAGAAGACCCCATCCAGGTATGTTCAGAAGAATCATCCAGAATCTCAGATTTTGGGGTAGAAAGAAGCAGGTGTACAAACAAGAAGAACAATTGCAGAAGCTTCAAGCTATTTGGCATTACTCTCTTCCACTGAACCACAAAATGTGAAAGAGGCATGCAAAGATGAATGTTGGGTCAAAGCAATGGATGAAGAACTTGAGCAGATCGAAAAGAACAACACTTGGGAGTTGGTTCCTAGACCGAAGGATAAGAATGTTATAGGGACAAAATGGGTCTTCAAAAATAAATTAAATGAAAATGGAGAAGTAATTAGAAACAAGGCCAGACTTGTTTGTAAAGGGTATGCGCAGCAAGAAGGAATAGATTTTGAAGAAACTTTTGCTCCTGTTGCAAGACTTGAGGCCATCCGAATGTTCCTTGCTCTCTCAAGCTTTCAAAACTTCAAAGTATTTCAAATGGACGTGAAATCAGCCTTTCTGAATGGAGACTTGGAAGAAGAAGTATACATTGAGCAGCCAGATGGTTTCATTCTTGGAAATGATCCAAATCTTGTATGCAGATTGAAAAAGGCTCTCTATGGTCTCAAACAAGCTCCAAGGGCTTGGTACTATCGTTTGGACAAATATCTTCATAAACAAAGGTTTTTCAAAAGGATCAACAGATAGCAATCTTTATATAAAAGTTGAAAACGACAAATTGCTAATACTTGTTGTGTATGTAGATGACATTATCTTTGGCAGCAATGAAGAAGCTATGAGTCAAAGCTTTGCCTTGGTAATGCAGAAAGAATTTGAAATGTCCTTGCTGGGAGAACTGACATATTTTCTTGGTTTGAAAATCCAACAAAAAGAAGGAGGGATCTTTTTGTCTCAAACCAAGTATCTCAAGCAGATTTTGAAGAAATATGGCATGGAAGATGCAAAACCAGTATGTACACCCATGGTCACAGGATGTAGCCTCAGTGAAAATGATGAATCAGCAGCAGTGCATCAACCAACCTACAGATCTATGATTGGAAGTCTACTTTATTTGACAGGTACCCGACCAGACATCATGCATGCAGTGGGAATAGTTGGAAGATTTCAGGCAAATCCAAAGGAAACTCATCTTCAGGCAGTAAAGAGAATCTTCAAATATCTTCAAGGAACTCAAAACTATGGCTTATGGTATCCTAGAGATACAGATCTCACACTTCATGCTTATACAGATGCAGATTGGGCCGGAAGCGTGGATGACAGGAAGAGCACAAGTGGTGGTGCATTCTTTATGGGTTCTAGATTAGTATCTTGGTTCAGCAAGAAACAGAGTTCGATTGCCTTGTCTACATCTGAAGCGGAATATATTGCTGCTGCATCTTGCTGCACTCAACTCCTTTGGATGATGCAGACCTTGCAGGATTTTCAAATCACTTGTACACCACCTATCTCCATCTTATGTGATAACACAAGTGCAATCAGCATTTCAAAGAACCCAGTCATGCATTCCAAGACCAAGCACATACCGATCAAGTATCATTTTCTCCAGGAACAAGTACTTGAACAAAAGGTCAAGTTGGAGTATGTTCCTTCTAAGGAACAAGTTGCTGATATACTCACCAAACCATTGCCCAGGGAGACCTTTGAATATCTCAGGCAAAAGCTAGGGGTTGTTGATGCATCATCTTGTTGTTGAATCTCTTCTGATGGTTGGTTGTACGCAAGGCTCGTCTGGGGTATATGCGTACATGTGCTGGGTTGCGGATTGGTCGAAGATCGAATGGCACAGGTTCAGGGGGAGCATATAATGCATTGTTGGCATTATGGAGGAAGTACAGAAGGAGATCATGGATGCTGGTCTGAATATTGCTGCAATATGTCTCTATCTCTTTCATGGTCATTTATGGTGTTTGGTGGATTATGGTTCTTCTTTGCAGATCTGGTTTATAGTCAGGGGGAGCATGTTCTTAGGGGGAGCATAACCCTTTGCCCTTGATGTCAAAGGGGGAGAATGACGTTGAAGATCTTGAGGTTGCCATCAAGTCCAAAGGGGGAGATTGTTGGCATTATGATTCTGGTATGGCTCTATGTTACAGGTGTTGTACTTGATGGCAACTCTCTTAAGTGGCAATTCTCTGTTCAGGCTCTCAAAATATTGGAAAATAAGAGGTACGCAGGTACACCGTACAAAAGCTGCAGACCCGCAGGAATATCATAGATAAAGTGCGTACATACCCGCAGGTTACCCGTTCATGAGGTGCGGACTCCCAGTTCACTCACTTCAAGGCAGAGAAGCGCGCTCTCGTGGGGTTTCTTATGTTTGGCCTGTGGTATTTAGCCCGCCGTTCTTAATTCTATGGTTTTGGCCCGTGGTATAGGATCTAATTTAGCCCCGGTTTGGATCCCTTGTATTGGTTATTGATGGTTTTCTCCCATGGTGTGAATAAGGGCTTGACTATAAATAGGGAAGGAGATCACTTGGCTAATGTATCTTTTGCAAATTGAATATCTTAAGATCTGAAATATTGGGTTATCGGTTTAAAAGCTTGATCTATATAAAAGTGAAGTTGAAAGTGAATCTATGAAGTGTGATCTCTCAGGCGCATGATCAGATCTGGGCATCTGACTATCTGTGGTACACTGGTGGAGTGCCAATTTGGCCCTAATCAGAGGTTCGCAGGTAATTAACTGTGCAAGTGCGGGGGTACGCAGAGCAGAAGAAGGTGCAGTGCGTGGGTACGCACAGCAGAAGAAGGCGCAGTGCGTGGGTACGCAGCGCGATAGAGGTTCAGGTGCGGAAGAACAGTAAAGGTACGCGGCGCGGCAGAGGTTTAGGTGCGGAGGCACAGTGAAAGTACGCGACGCTACAGAAGCCGCAGGTGCGTAGATAGGCGGCGCGATAGCTTCTGAGGGTGCGTGGCCACAGTAGTAGTACGCGGCGTGATTGAAGAAACAGTGCGTGGGTACGCGGTGCAGTGGAAGGCTCTCTGCGGGGATACGCAGAGACGCAGAAGGTGAAGTGCGAAACCACGCAGCCCAAATAAAGAAAAATTGCGTATCTGTCCTAAAACATTTGTTGATCATCCTCTATTTATTGCTGCAGAGTTCTGGGTTTATATTTCTGGTACTATCTTTCTGTTTACAACATTCTGAGAAGTTGGGTAATTCTTAGTTGATTGTATAAGGAGTTTGGGCAATTTGCATGTACTTGATGTTTATTTGATATTCTTGGATCCAGTTTGAAAATTTATGAAAAGTGGTCCTTGAAAGAAAAGAAGTAGGGGGTTGTAGCTTCCTTCCAGGAGAGACTGGAAAACGAGAGAGAGTTGTAGCTCTCTGCAGGTTGCAGCCTGCGTACTGGTAAAGGACTGCACTAGTACAAAATCATTGTAAAAGGAGTTTCTAATTGAAAGAAGATAGAAACATATTGCAGCAGGTGGTTTTCACCCACATTGGGTTTCCACCTTATATCTGGTGTTCTTTGGTGTGACTATCTGTTTTTCTTGTTCATGCTCATTGTTTTATGGTACTGACATACAAGAATAATTCAAAGTATAAATAAGGAAGATTTATTAAAAAGAACTTGATAATACTGATTCACCCCCCCCTCTCAGTATTATTTCCAATAGTGTACATAAGTGTGTTTTTCATTTTGTACATGTTTGGCTTGGTGTGTAAGTGTTTGTCGCTTATTGTGTCCTTTTTACTTCTTATGCAGATGTCTATCGCACCTTATATCGGTTTCGTTGATGGTGCTTGTCGCAGTACCTGGAATATTTCATCCACGACATGGGTTATCTACGATCCTCACGGTGAGTTAGTGGATCTTCAAGGTGTTTGTCTAGGGTGTACCACAAACAATGTCACTGAATATAGCATCATCATCAAATTATTGGCTGAGGCTGTTGACCTCAATATTCGTGCATTGATTGTGAATCTAGACTCCTAGCTTGTTGTTCTTCAACTTAACGGGCGTTATTTCGTTAGAAATCCTCAAATTTTAAGGTTGTATTTACGGGTTCGCTTACTGGAAAGGAATTTTGATTATATCACATATCGACACATTCCTAGAAGGATAAATACGTTAACTGATGCATTGGAAAATCAGGTATTAGATAGACATTTGCGCAATTTATAAAAAATCATAAGCAAGCATTCGTACACAATAAGTAGATACAGTAAAACACAAATAGATGTATATCGTGTGTTGCACACCATGGCGCTAAAAAAAACACACACACACAGATATAGATATATATATATATATATATATATATGTCCAAAAAATATGTGTGTTCAGTTATATCGTGAGACACATGTCTCTCAAAACTCTGCAGAAAAGAAACCTAGATGTCTACTATGCATTATCCTCTCTATAGCAGACTACTGCTCAGAGCACACGTTGAAGCAGCCAGTGTATCTTGTTCGACACACCCGCGGTGTATCGCTAGTACTACCTAGGAGTCTCTTCGAACCCTCTGTAGTCTGGGATCCCCTCAGTCAAGCCCTCTAGGTTACAGCCTATCTCCTCCTCAGCATATCCACTCGTAGGGCAGTAGGAGCGAGACCTACTGGTCTCTCAGGACCAACATCTACAAAGAATTGAACATAATAATTAGGGCATGTATATTTAAAATCCAAAAACAACAAAAATTACAAAAGTTTGTCGGTCAAGCTGAGTATTTTACCTCTTTCATCCCACTGTTTGCCAGGTGGAAGTAGCATGTCTGGATCTCCCCTGAAGTCCATCCCAGCATACGGCCAATCCTTGACTACAACTTGTTGGTGGTTCATCCACTCAACAAATTTTGGACCCCATGATGTAGGCTGGCCACCGCCTCCTCGCAGAATCACAAGCACCCAATGAGTTATCCGTGTCTGCCGTGGTCCTAGCCATCCCAACGTCACGTCCTGTCTTTGCAGGATTGGTACTTACTCCAGCATGAGTGGTATCAAGATTGAGCCATATTTGAACTGTTTTGCCTCACCCCGATGGAACTTGGTTAGTTGTCTCTTCATATTAAGAGACACGGCCTCTGCCCAATTAAACATAGTAGGGTTCAAACAGTCTTGGGCTAACCGTAACTAAAATTTGGTCGCCTCGTGATGGGCTTGGGAGCCAGTTGCTCTGGTTATGTTAAATAGCAATGCCCATAGTGACAAATCATTAATAGTGACAATTTGCAGCTTGCCACTTGTTGATGATTTTCGTGCTCCTGGGGGGCACAGTCGTGCGATAAGGGTGTCCATCGAGTCTCCAGTGACCCGAGTTCCCACCATGCGGGGCATCTCTCCTCTCCTTGACAACCCAGTCAAGAAATAGATGTCTATGGCATCAAATTCTATCTCTTGCCCACGAATTATGAACTTTCCTTCATTTGGATTCCATGCTTGGATTAGGTACTCCAGGAGATCCAACTGTGCTCTTAGCAGTGGTGTTAGGAAGAACTTCAGTAACCCACAGTTCTGTAAGATGTTCAGACACTGAGGATCCGCCATTCCCATCTCATCATCATGGTCATGGGTACGTTCTTGCCATACAAATGCCATTGTTTATCCCTACATGCATAAACATCCCATTGTTAAAAGCCATCCAACCATTTTCACCGTTTAAAACTGCTTATAAATGAAGTTTTTTGGGTTCCGGTGCTCGTCGCAACTGTTCCTAAAACAGCTGCAACGGGCTGATTTGCATAGTTCACAAATTCTTGGGTCGTCACAGGTGTACATCACTTTCTTGCGACGATCCCGTTTTTTCCCTGTGCAAATTTCTTGATCGTCGCAACCTCGAGGGGGAAACTTGTGACAGTCGAGGCAGAATTTTTGCCCAAAAAACCCCTTTAAACCCCGGACTAAAACGTGAAATTGCATCTAATTTTGGTGAAAAACAAAGGTAGGGATAGGATATTTACCTGGAGGAAGTGCAAGAGGCAATGGACAACTGAGTTTCCCAAAATTGATCACCCAGTTTCGCAAGGTATGCAATGTTTGAAGTTTTTTACCACAGTAAAAAAACACAAGTAAAATGGTTTTTCACCATAATGTCTCTTTTATAATCTTCTTCTTCAGTTTTTTTATTATTTTTTTTTTTTTTTTTTTTTTTTTTTAATTTAGAGTTTTTCTTAATGTTTGAAATTAGGGCTTTGGCCTATATGCGTGTTTTTACGAGATAGATCTTATGCTTGCATTTTCTTGTGTAGCGACAGGTGTTTTGAGCATTGGTGATGATCAATGCATGAATTATATACTCAAGCAGTACCGAAAAAACCCTTTCCGAGTCAACTTTAAGCTCTTTTCTAACTCTTGAAACGTGAAAAGATTGTCGAGCCCTTGTCGTTTCGAGCTCATTAATGGTTACGAAACGTCGTGTCCCCAGTAAGTTTTTTACTTTTTCGGGCTGGAGGCACTATTTACGAAAAGTACTCCTTGACTGAAATGGTCAAGTGGTTCTCTCAAGTATCGTTTTCTACCTTTTTGGGCTTGAGAGACACAAACATACGAAAAGGGCCCCTTTGGAGTTTTCTTTTCCGTGTCTTTTTCAAACTCTCTAAACATGAAAAAGACTCCAAGTTTTACCTATGTCAGACTCGTTAAACCCTGACAACATTGGACTCGTCGCCATGATGAGACCTGAGCTTCTCATCCCTAAGGCTCGTTAAAATTTCACTGGGTTGGATTTGTCCGAAAGACAAACTTATATTGCAAGCATATGCTATCCCGTTCAAGCTTGTGTTTCAAAAATAATTGGGGTACTCACCAGCAATGGTGGGGGAAAAAATTTGGAAATATTCTATTGATTTCCTATGTCAGCTTGTCACTCTTGAACATTGACACTTTTTGCTTCTCACCAAGTTTGGGATATCCTCACTTCGTCATAGGCCTTCTGGGATTTAGGTTCTTCATTTTGCCTCATTCCATTCGATCCCTACTGTCTTGGCATGACCTTCGATCCCTTGGTACCAAAATGACGCCACATTCCAGAGTCATATCACTGATATGTTCAAGAGCTTAATCCTTATGCAGTTTGCATCCTTACATCCTCCTCTGATTATCTGTTTCATCCATCTACATCTTGTTCCTTTGCCTTGCGTCATTGATGTGGGAAACATTATGGCCCTCCTATGACAGATCGCTTCCTGTCAACATCAACTCATTATCCAAGAAGTTGATCTAGAGACTCCTTTTGGGTACCTTGGAGCTTGCATGCCTCAATGGCAAGTTCTTCGCATGCGATGATAGACTTGCATCATTGGTATTCGATCAAGTGATTCCACAAGTGTTCGACTCCAGATCAGTCTTCACACTTTATGGATTGTACTAATAGTACCTTGAGAACCATTAACATTACTGGTGGTCTCTCTCGCGCTTGTTAACGGTTCACATCATTGGCCAGTAATCAAGCGATTTTCTAGTATGCTCGACTTCAACACATTTATTTGCATATTAGAAATTGTACGATGGACAGGTCGGGATTCAAGACCCTGGGCTCAGATCACACAAGTCCAGGTTGCATGGATTATTTATACATGACTCTTTTGATTGGATGGCTGCGACCATACCTGAGTCTTTCTGGATGGCTGCGACCATACCTGTGTTTTCATATGGTCTTTTCGACTGGATGGTTGCGTCCATACCACAGACCAGTTCTATCTGTCTTTTGGATGGTTGCACCCATACCTCGACTACATGTATTTATTTCACTATCAGAGATATCAGTTGTACGTACATCTGCAGGTTCTTCATGATGGTGTTCCGATTCGGTTATGGTTTCATAAAGAATTTCACCCCTCCCACTCTCTCGGCCTTCATGCTTTAGGGGGCATCTGTTACACAGTATTTTGTCACCGACCCCGCATCCCCTGATCCCGGGTAGAGTCGGTCCCTGAATGGCATCTGTTCTATGTCATACATCAAAATATGTGTCCATATCACTCAATAAGATTAACCATGCTCATTAATCCTAAAGTTGACCCTTTTTACCTATGTTTCAAGATCGTCGTAGGACATCAGTATCCTGTCTGCGACAATGGACCAGAGTGAATAAGAACCTCGCGACACCGTCGCAAGAGTACATCTGTTCTCTGCGATGGTCAGATTTTAGGGATCGTCGTAGGTCATCAGTATCCTTCTTGTGATGATAGCCCAGAATGCACTAACGCCTTGTGACGTCGTCTCTAAGTCTCAGTGTTTGACCTGCGACGACCCAGATATGGCGAATTAGTTCAAACAAAATGCTTCTAGGTGATTTTGGAGCTTGTTTTTGGGTTAAAGAAGTTCGCCTCTCCCCATTTGAGATGATGGTTCCGACTTTTGAGTAACCTCCCGTGAAGATAAGCTTCCTCTCCCCTCATTTATGGAGGCTCCTCCTCTTATAAAAGCATCCTCCATGACTATGATCAGCTAGTTCGGAGTTCTAAGAGTGCTAGTTGAGTTTTGGTGTGCTAGTTCTTAGCTTGTTGGATTGATAGCTTACAGTTTGGATTGCCTTTCATGTTGTGAGAGTGTAAATGGTTTTGTAAGAAGGAAGCCTTGTTGTAATTTCCTTAGTTTCATACTTGTGCTTTTGGGTGAGAGAGAGAGTCATCAGTCTTTCTGGGAGACCTTTGAGAGTGAATGCTTATGGAGACATATTGATCAGACCCTTTCAAGGAAGCTTGCGACGTCAAAGCATGGTTGTAAACTTTACTGTTGTTTACATTAATACAATCAATTGTTATTTCTTATATCATGTATGAAATGTATATTGATAGCTTATGATTCCTTGACTCTATAAGTAGACAGTTCGTTGTTGTGCTCTATTATATGTTTTTTCATTTTCATATGTTGTTTTAGGTAAATCATTCATTACGGAGAAGAAAGCGATATCTGAAGCGACATGATGAAGACTTCATCGAACACCGGTTTAAGGTAGGCCTCTTCAACGAAATCTATTTAAGGAATTAGCTATTTTTTTTGTCTTGCTATGACTAGACCCACTCTAGGGCTAGAGGGGTTGTCTCTGTCCACAAAGACAAACTTACCTGCATCACAGGTTCCCACTCCATTCATTGCAAATTCTAATTGGGACTTCCCTGTGGGGTGAAATTGTGATGTTGACAATAGTTGAGTGAAAACCCTATAATAGATACCAAGCTCAATATATCAATAATTGTGATGTTGAAAATAGTTGAGTTCAAACCATATTATAGATACCGAGCTCAATATATCAATAACTAAGTTGAAACTAAAAACAATCTATCTAGCAACATTATGTAGATTTCATAAATGTCTTCTTTGCTTATTGATGATCCTTGATGGCCTAACTATTAATTTTTTAGTACAAACAATACAAGCACTTTATTTCTGAACTATGGTAATTACTTGTGAATATATATTATAGTTATTTTATCTTCATCAAACAATCACACTTCAAAAATTCAACTAATAACCATGAAAAGAAAATATATATCACAATGTATGTGAGAGAGATATATGAGTGATAAGTGCGTCTGTAAAAATGAAAAAGTTCAAGTGTATTTTATACCCAAGATACCTAAGATACATGTCTCTTAAATTAAATCACATCTCTTTGTAAATTAAATTCTAGTAAGTCTACACATTTACATTTTTACTCATATTTGTTAAAGTGTTGAAGATCACGTAAATAATGTTGGAAAATAAATCCTGGTAAGTATATTTATTTACATCTTGTTCCAATTCTGTCTTTTATGTAAATACATACTTAAATTATGGTGGGTATTAATTGATGGTAAAAATGTTATTTACATGAGTATCAACTATTTTCAAGGATCTTAATTTTAGGTGGTTTTGTTGATTTTTTTCTTTTAATTTTCTTTCTTCTAATTTAAAATTTAATTTTCTTTCATTTTTTTACATAGTATTATAAATACATCAAGGATTATGAAGATTGACCATAGCTACATTCTTCAACACTCCCTCTTAGCTAGGGAGGTATTCATAATGACTATCCAAATGTTTTCTGTATACATGATCTTTCTAAAAAGAAAGGTAAATCTCATCGATAACATCTTTATCTAGGTCAATACCCTTGACCTACATCAGCATCATCATCAATATGTACAACCACCCAGCTTAGCTCTCCTAACCAATGGTACCTAACTAGTCATTATGATCTAGTAATCACCTCACCTCATGGTACTCTGACTAGTTCAAGGTTTCCATCCCCCATGGTCAAACCCTAGGGAAACCCATGTCCCAAATACAAAGGCCTATCTCTAGGCCATGATGTTGAAGAGGCACCAACTGCACGATTGTTTTATCCTCAAAGACCATTCCATTCAAGAATTTTTGTCCCTCATGATATCTCACCAACAGTTTGGGTCATGCTCCTATTGTCACCAATAGTTTGAGCCATACCCCTGTTGTCCACCCATGAATATTCTGGGCTAAGCTCCTATTGTTACCAACAATCCTAGAAATTCCCCTGTAGATTTCACATCAATGCTCCCTCTCACTAATAGAGGAATTCTCCACTAGTCCAAGCATATCTTTGATGTATACAAACTTCACCCGAGATAGAGGTTTTGTGAGAATTTCAGTTTTCTACTCATCAATGGAGATATACTAGAACCTCATCACTCCCTTCTGTACCATATCATGAATGTAGTGGTACTTGATCTCAATATACTTTATCTTATCATGAAACATTGAATTGTCTGTCATCTTCACACAACTTTGTCAGCTTCACACAACTTTGATCATCACAGAACATCACAGTTGGTTCCAACATCTAGTCGAACAATATGGAAAGTATCTTTTGAATCCATACTACCTCACAACATGCCAAACAAGCTGCAATATACTTACTTCTATAGTATTAATTGAAACAGAGGTCTGCTTCCTACTCATCCAAGACATCATAGAAAAACCCAAACTGAAACATACACTAGATGCACTATTCCTGTCATCCACACTCTCTACCCAATTAGATTTTATATATCCTAATAGTTGCATCTCACCATTCGAAACATATCTAAAAAAAATCAATAATACCACATAAATATCTCAATATATGCTTTATTTCAATATAATGCTCATGTATTGGTTCCATATGGAACTGGTTAAGGGTGTTTACCATAAAGAAAATATCTAGCCTGGTATTTACCAAATACATCAATGATCCAATCAACTTCTGGTACATGGATGGATCCACTAGGTCAGACTCAGAATCTCTCAACTTTCTCAGGTTCGTCACCATAGGAGTTTCCATAGACTTGCACTCCATCATGCCAAACTTGTAAAGGATCTTAATGACATATTTTCCTTGTCCAAGAAGGATTTCACCAGGGTTTTGCTAGACTTCCAATCCCAAATAGTAATGCATCAAGCCAAAATCCATCATGTCAAATTTAGAGGACAACTCCCTTTTACACTGAGCAATAATATGCTCTACATTGATGAGGAATAAATCATCAACATAAAGTAGCAGTATCACTGACTCACATTTTACAACCTTGATATAAATATTTCGATCAACAATACTTTTAGGGAAATGAAGTCTCATCAAATATACATCAATTCTAGAATACCAAGCTCTCAGAGCTTGTTTGAGTCCATATAAGGATTTCTTTAATCTGACAACTACTGCAAAGACTTCATCATAGTCTTCCCATTATTTCTAGAAGAATCCTCTAGCACTCATATTTATTTGTATTTGTCAGTGCTCCCATCTATTACATGCTTGATCTTGTAAATCCACTTTTAGGTTACAACTAACTTTCCTTCAAGTCTTGGAACAATTTCCCAAACATCATTATTCATAATAGATTGGTATTCCTCCATCATTGCATCTTTCCACACTTGTGAAGTAGTTGCTTCCTCGAAGTTGGAAGGTTTAGATTCAATCAACTTAGTCATTAAAGATGCATAAATAGAATACTTATTAGGTATCTTAGATACCCTAATTGTGCCTTGTGGAGCTGCATGTCCTTCCCATCTTGCGAAGTAGATTTTAGCCAAGTTGGTCTTTTTATATTTTCGTGAACAACCATAGTATCCAACGATTCACAAGTTTCTTCTGGAATATCTTCATGATATTTAGGATGATTGGAGGATGAGGGAGGACATGTGGCCTCTTATTTAGGAGCCACATGCTTCTTCTCTTCATCTTCTATGTCTAAGTACTATTCTCTAGATTTCCAATAAGTTGCATCTTAATCAAAAGTCACGTCTATGCTTACTTCCAATTGTCACTACCTCGGGACATACATCCTATAGGATTTTGATGGTATACCCAACAAATATTCCCTTCTTACTGGAACACTCTAACTTATTTCTCTTATCCTTGGGTACATGTATGAACACTAGACAACCAAAGATTATCATATGATCAACCTATGGTTTATGACCTATGAATGCTTCTTCGAGAGTCTTATCTTCCAGAAGCCTATGAGGCCCTTCTATTTAGGATGTAGGCGATTTTATTGGTATCTTCTCCCCACAAGAATGTTGGTACATCTTGGTCATGTATCATTACCTTCATGGAATCTTCAATAATTCTGTTCTATATTTCTTCTATTCCATTTTCTTGAGGATTATAGGGAACTATTAACTAGCTTTTAATCCTAGCTTCATTACAAAAGGAAATGAGTTCCTTGGAGGTGTATTCTCCTCCATTGTCCAATCTCAAGATCTTGATTCTATTCCTTGTATGCTTCTCCACTCCAGATTTGAATTCTTGGAACATTCTAAAAACTTCGTCTTTTGACTTCATCAGATAGATCCACATATTGCTAGAGAAGTCATCGATAAAGGATACATAGTGGTGTAAAACACTTCCAAGAAATTTCATCAGCGTGGGACCACACACATTGGAGTGGAATATATCCAAAATTTATTTGGACCTATGTTCATTGCTTGGAAATGGTTTCTTAACATTCTCTCCAAGAGCACATCCCTTACACACACATTTATGATCTATCTGCAAATATGGTACACCAGAATCAATCTGCTTCAAAGTTGGAAATGCTCTGTAATGAAGATGTGCATATCTTCTATTCCATATCGCACTAGGGTTAATTCATTATGTACTAAATCTTTCGAAGATTTCCCCAAGATTCTATACTATCTTTCTTCACGAATCTCAATAACCCTAGCAAAGCTTATATTAGAGCCCTTGTCCTTGTTGATAAATCACTATGGTAGCAATTAAGGTTGATTTATATTTACTTGATAATTGCTTGTGAATATATGTTGGCTTCTTATTACTTTTATTATGTTATTTTCATTAAACAATTAACAAAACCATACACCATGAAGATCACAAAAAGACAATGCCAAACACAAGATATAGGCTCCAAGGCAGGGTGTAACACCCTCCTCCAACATTTACCCAAGTAATCGGAAAACCAAGGTAAAATTTCGCGAGAAGTTACTATGATATGATTCGACCTAAGTCAAGTTAAGGACTTGGAATTGACAGAAACATATCCTTAATGTCAGCAATAGGATTCCTAGGAACCATCCCAACCAGCCCCTAAGTCCCACCAAGTATTTAGACTAGTAAACCTCTGGAAACTCCCATGCTATGGGCATGCAATGTCCATATAGATTTGGAAATTCCCAAAATCCTGCATGCCTGCATCCAGGGACTATTTCCAATAGACTTGTGCCAGATCCTGGGGAATTTAAGGCACTTTTCAAGCCTAGAATTCTGACCACTGCCCAAAACTTGTTGTAACTTTTGGAATCCATTAAACACATGATGAAAAGACTAATAAACCAAAAACTAACTCCAAGACTAGGCTTGGCCATCCCCAACTGGGACTGATATTCTGTCAAACACTTGGCATCAATGCAATCTATAGGTCTAGGATACAAGACAGAATATGAATGACTAAAAAATCTTATGGGACGTGACAAGAAGGATCACCACCTTCTCCCTTAAACTGTTATGACATCAATTAGGTCTTTCATCCATCATTTTAACAATTACAAGTAAATACATGAAATAACCATGACATGAACTAGTCAATTAACCATGCTTATAACTAGCATAAAACCATGAAAATAACAATGATATAACAACCATTAAATCCACATATAAATGAGTATAATACTCATGAATTAACAAGGAGAAATAACATCATATTAATGATGCAGAAGCCAACTCAGTGTGGCACTACCACGTTCCACTCGACCATAGACATGGCTAAGCCAAATCTCTCTTCAGCTAGTCACCCCCGTGCCATATTCCAAGCATGATTGCGGGATCTCATAGTTCACATCATTCCAAAACCATCCAGGGCTTCCAGAGGTCATCCACCTCAACCCATCAAACAATGATTCCACCTCATGGTCGGCCATCACAAAACCATCGCCAGATTTGTCTCTACCCAAGCCTTCCAGGGATCCAGAATGTTTGTTCCAACCAAGGCTCCAGGTCTAGTAACTCAACTCACAACTTATCTCGGGCTCTAGAGCATTTTTCCAACCAAGGCTCCAAGACTAGTAACTCAACCCACAGCTTAGACAAGGCTCTAGAGAGTTTATCCAACCAATGCTCCAGGACTAGTAACTCAACCCACCAAGGGCTCTAGAGTGTTTGTCCAACCAAGGCTCCAGGACTAATAACTCAACCAAGCCGTTACAGAGCTTCAGAGTGTTTGTCCAACCAAGGCTCCCAGAACTAATAACTCAACCCAAGCTAAAGGAAACATGAGAACCAACCAGAAAAACAAAGAAATAAACCCACAACACCATGGTTATCCAGGAAATGGCAAGGTTAGGTAAATCCATTGTCAATCCAGACAATCTTCCATGCCAGTGAAAAATCATGACCAATAAACCACATGCATATGCCATGCATGCCAAAAATAGTGAGGAAAACATACATACAACTCAGTACCTACAACCAAAACCCATTGTAGTTGTTGATCCTAATGTCCTCTTGCGCTTTCCTGATCTTCCCTTGCCTTCTTTCTCCAAAAATCCAAGTATGCCACACTCTCCAAGAGTTCTCAAAGAAAACTCTAAGTATCTAAGAGTATGAGAGAGACATAATAGAGAGTGAGAAACAAAACTAAACTGACCAAGCCTACATTGACCAAGCCCGCCAACTGATCCTCATAAGCCTTTTTATCAATGAGGCCTCTATTTTCTTCATTTTCCATTATTTTCCTTCAATTTCTTCCTCACATGCAACCTGTGACCTTTCACCTTACTTTTCTCCTAATTTCCATTATTTTCATAAATAAAATGCCAATTAATGCCTTTCTAAAGCCTTTGCCCTTGCCTTTGCCAATTTCCTTAGCCATAATAATCGAAATGAACACCCATTAGGATGTTTTCCCCACCATTCAGCTTGGAATATGTGTCCCATCAATTGTGGTCTTATATTTTTTTACATAGATTTTTAACCAGGGCTGTTACAAAACCCTCCCCCTTGGGCGAACACCATCCTCGATGTTCAATGACACCTATAACCAACAAGACTGCTGAAAACAAAACATACTACCCATGGAGCTTTATAACATAACTCCTTGAAATATTTACAATGTCCATCTTCTAAAACATTACAAACATACCATTTACTGGAGCTTTATAACATAACTCATTACGATATTTACAATAATAACCACATATACACACATACACATTTGCTTCACCCAAAAAATAATCATACTGTTTATGGAGCTTTATAAATCCAGCTTGATACAATATTTACAATGATATACACATATGCACATTTTGTCATCCAACAAATAAAAGGATATGATGCCCACATCCGAAACAAGGGAATCTAGAGGATCACACCTCCACCCTCAAAGTAATACTAGGATTCACCTCCTTCTCAGGAGTCCAAAATCCACTACCAAAGTCAAAATTACATCCAATGTCCAATGCTACAATCCTGCACCACTTTTCCTCTTAGTGAATAGTTACCAACTCATTATTCCAGGGCACACTCCCAATTTGCATTTGATTCCATCTGGAAAAGAAAAACACATATATCCCTGACCTTCCCTTCTCTACTACACAATTCCTCAAGCAATCCATTCACCCCCTTCCATGTAGTCACTCACCTTCCAAGTTCCTCTGGCACCCCCATCCCGGGAATTCCATCCCTTGGAAAGGCTTCTTCGCATCGGAAGATACAAAAACTAAGGCATATCCCTGCCTTAAAACCATCATACCGGTCAGAGCATGCTCATGGAAATCAATGGACACTTTTGGGTACCAGTGTCCCACAATGACCCTGCTCCTGAATACTTTACCAACATACTGCTGCATTTTCCAATTCCTTTTGTTGTTGCCAGTTCTTGTAGTCAATTTCAACCACCCAACTGGGCATTTCATGAATTCCTATACCAAGCACATAATTTCCATTAGATTCAAAATAAATTGAAATAATTTCAAATCATACCTCATTGGTGGCCTGTCAATAAGGTATACTTGCAATTTTGTCCGCTTCCTATCACAATAAGTCAAATTAGAATATTTGATCAAATCATCATGTATAAATATATCACATAAGGTTAGCTCAAAACACAACCATCATAGATCAAAATCATAAATCACATGTAACCAACATAAGTAAGAATCATAGAGCACATGCATAATAAAACTAAAGAAAAATACTGATACTTATCCTTTGATCAATCCTTAGCTTATACCTTTGTCCTATTCCGTACACACTCCAGATCGATTTCCACACCCGACAAACACCTAATGCTTTCTCCTCAACCATGTGCACATACACATAGTGTGCATCACGCACATACAAACACACACGACATACAACACCATGAAATACATGCCTCTACACCTAACACAGAACACATACACCTAAACCCGATGTTCAACAAAACAAAATACATGTGCCTACACCTGGTGTACACCACCACACAATACATGTACTACACATAGTACAACAAAACAAGTACACATGTCACGCTACCACAACTACACCATGCACATACATAGTATCGCATGTTGTTACATAGTATTTTGTCACACCTCCTACACTTCCATGTGACATACCCCGAAATGCTCGAAACATGACCATCATGCAGTGTACTCATTCATATATGAAACTCAGATCCTCCCTCATACATTGATTAGAAAATGCCTTGATCTTTCCTTGAAGAAAATATCTCTAAAACCCTAAATTGAGGATCATCGCTCTTATGAAACCCAAAACATCGATGATCACCTGTTGCACTGTTCTTGACCCGCGATGGCATCACTTTGTTCACTCATATACCCGCGATGATCCAAAAAAGGAAATTTTCCCAAAGGGGATGAGAATATTCGTGATCTAGAAGCTTCTAGGGCAGCGAGATGGAGGTTGTTTGGCATAGATGAGGTCTAATTCTCCCAACCTGGCCTCTTAGTCTTATCCCTATGAGCTACCTCCTTGAGATGAGGGCCTAATACTATCTTTGGAGAGGTTCTAACTCCCTTTCCAAGCCTATATATTCATCCAGTCCCATTCCCAAATGGCTGGTCTATGCCTATTTTCACCCTTATGCTAAGATTGTGCCTATATGCTATTCATTTGGCTTGGAGAAGGAGTGCTTGGAGAGCTTATCTTGGACTTGGATATTCATTCAAGGAGAACCTATCAACATCAAGGCTTTGTTGTATGCTTCCCCTTATTTTCTATTAATATACAACTGTTGGTTCATTTTCCCTACATGTGTATGCTTATGTATCATTTAGCTTAACATTCCTTGATCAGTTAAGTAGGTTTCTTTTGGATATGATATTTGTATTTGCATGTCTTATTGTGTCTTGATCTCTTGTGCAAGAGCATAAATGCTGAGAGCAGCAGGAACAATCCCGCGACGTGAATGATTCAAGGTCTTCAATAAAGGAGATCAAGATATCATCAGAACAAGGTAGGGAATCTTCTTCATCTCTCTTTTGAATTTTCAAGTTAGGAAAGTGTCTAGTAGATTGTCACTTCGATTAATAGACCCACTCATTGGGCTAGAGGGATCGTCTTTGTCCACAGAGAGGATTTACCTAGATAACACATGTACATAACACAACACATACAACATGCACATAATACCACATGTACACTGGTACCACATGTACAACATGTACACAATAACACCTATACATAACACCACTTGCACAATATGTACACAACATCACATGTAGACGGCACCATGACACCACCTACACAACGTGTACACAACACCACATGTACATCATACCACCTATACAATGTGTACAAAATACCATATGTACACAGTATCACATGCACGACATGTATAGGACACCACATGTACACAAAATCACATTCACACAACACCACATGTACAACATGTACACGACACCACATGCTCATAACACCACTTTTACAATCATGCACACCACACCATATGTACATAGCACCATATGTACAACATGCACACAACACCATATGTACATAGCACTACATATACAACATGTACATAGCACTCCATGTACATAGCACTGCATATCCAACATGCACACAACACTGCATATCCATCATGCATATAGTACAATATATACACAACACATATCCAACTTGTACAAGGCACCATCTATACCCAACACTGCATATGAAACATTTGTACAACACTATCTGTACCACCCTGTACATAACATTGCATAAACAACATATACACACGCACTATATATGCACAACACTGCATGCCCACAACATCACAGATGGAACATGTACAACATATGCACAACAATAGTACCACGCATCCAAAACCACAATGTCTTTACTAAGCAACATTGCTTCCACCGTCTCTCTACCATCCATGCTTATCTTAGCATGTCGCAAAGCACATTGTTTTCATTCCGCTGATGTATCCTTCAATGTTACCTATCATAACATAAACATAGGCATAATACAAGCATACACTATCAAATCATATCCAATTGATATTGACCTCATATATTCGTCATGACTACTCTTCCCACTTGATTCCCAAAATTCCAGGAACATCATCATGTCATTCACCTGCATAAGCAATCATTCCTCCACAATAATGATCCCTAACAACCCTGTCAAACAGTGACATAGATACATATACATAAACATTAGCATAAAGCAATCATGATCCATGATGACCCTGTCATACATACATACATACATATATAGACATCAACATAATCATGATTACAACATAATTACCAGATAACATAAGGTCAAGGATAAGAGAACTCCCTTTATCCATGCACATCATACACAACATTGAGAACAATTGTTCCCAACATAGCCAAGGAATCGTACATCTAAAGTCCTTTTACTTTACCTATTCTGGTTACCTTTCTCATGTTTGTAATGCCACTATCCATTTACCACAATGGACCCAACTAGTCCAACCGATTGTCATATTCTTACCTTCAATTTCCCTTACACATGCACCATGCTTTGTCTAGGTCTCACATTACTTGTTGGGTTTCATTCAGCTTCTCCCGAGGTCCATTAACTTTCCTCTTTTCCCAACCAATTCCCAAGAATCTCAAAACAATAAAGGAAAGACCAAGAAGAAAACAAGAAGATAATCATGGAAAACCAACAACAATATGACACCACAAACAAAGTGGCATGGCCATGCACAAGACACAAACAAAACTGCAATCAAGCACAAAAAATCACCAAAAGACCAAAAGCACAAGACTGCAACAAACACCATGACTCAATCCCCATGGTTCCCAGTGCTTCTAAGGGAAAGCTCAACCTGAGCCTTCTTCAAGATTTCATGGCAGCCTCTTTTCCATGCAATCCCTTGCATCATACTACCATCAACACATAACTGTCAGTGTATAAATAAATATAACAATATACCAGTTAGCTTACCTTGTCATGCCAAGAACGTTGCCTTATAGCTGAACACATTTGTGCCATGTCTCAAGGGACTTTGATTCCCTTGATAGATCCACCTATAACTAGAGACTAGCTAATATACCTGTCAAATACATGTTCATGAATATAGCACATACCCACATAATGTAAGGCAAAATCAAGGTTAAGAATATTTCCTGTATGCAAAGCACTGATTTGTTTGGAATTAGGGTTTTCAAACATAGCCAAAGGAATTCTTGCTCAATTCCTTTCTTTTACCTTTTATTTTGTTGGAATTGAGGTTTACTATGTGTTGTCACATCACCCAATTGTTAGTTATATATACACATCAACTATTACCTTTTCAAGCTAATACCAAGAATGTTTCCTTGCAACCGCTCACACATCACATGTTTCAAATATACAAACAATCATATCTATCAATTTGAAATAAACCTTTACCAAGACTAACAATCATGTCATAATCCATAGTCACTCATAGTCTTTAGACATATTGCTATAACTGTCACTTACTACACTCAAGTACATATCAATTGTCTCAACACATATGTGCTAGTACAATCTTATTAAAACAATATCATTTGAACACATACTCATATTATGCAATTCTACAAACATTCAACCGAATTGCAAACATACCATGTTAAATAAATCAACTAGACGGCATAATAGACACCAAACACTCAAACACCAAATAAACGACATAATCAAACAATGAAGCACCAAGTATGCTACTTAAGCAAACTCATACCTTAATGTATCTTAGGGGAGGCTATCTTGTCTGCACAATCAATATAGTTAGCACGATATAACTTCACAATATATCAACTCAAACATAAATAAGGTCATGATATCCATAACAATAACTAGCTAACATGTTCACATCATAATGTCATAAACAATTGTTATTCATACATAGTAATCACCTATGTACGACCAATCTAGATTAGTACAACACTATGTCACAAATAAGCCGACTCATACCTAAATGTCATAACCCTAACCATCTGCATAGGCCAATCCAATTTAGCATGATATATATAACATCAAGATCTTAATGTAATAACTGTAATCATCAAGATAACTATCATATAACAAAAAGAAGTTAACCTATAACATACTCATCAATAACATATAACATAATCATCAAGTTAACTATCATAAAACAACAATAGCAATGCATACAACCACATGTTACTACCACTCCTAACTATCTAACACATGTGCATATGACTACACTAATCAACTAGAATCTATCATGTATGTAACCATATCATCAATAGACATGTACATAAACCTACTGTATATAACCCTAATGGATATAGCAATCCATTAACTAACATACCTGCATGCCCAACATCCAAACCTGTATGATGACATGCTCTTGCCTTGAGGTCCAATGTTGCAACTTCACTTTAATAATCTGCATCTCCTGCTCTATCTCAGCCAACACATCAAGATCATAACAACCAACAACATCATGATGACCTAATTGCATACAATGAACTCACAATGCATGACTGACCTACCATACATGTATAACCATAACGATGACAATGCATGCATAACAACATATAGATACCAACATGCATAACAAATGCATACACTACCATACACTCATGATGACACATCCCACAACAACACCATCAACCTTCACATGGTGAAATCTCTACAACTATGATCAACACCATGAAAATGGAACAAGCACATGGACTACAAGCATAAGGAATACATATGCAACTGACATGAATGCATGACCAACACAATGCCCATCCAGTCCAAGCGGTGAACCATGCTCTGATACGACTTTGTAACACCCACCTCCCACATCTACTTAAGTAACAGGCCAATCAGGGTAAACATGTGACGAGAAGTTACTATGATATGATTTGAACTCCTAAGTCATGTTAAGGAAGTGGAATCAAAATAAAAACACCATACATACCTTCAACATCAGCAATAGGATGTCTAGGAACCATCCCAACCTTTTTTCTAACCAGCTCTTGAGTCCCACTAAGTATTTAAACTATTAAACCTCTGGATGCTCTCATGCTATGGGAATGCCAACGTCTAGAGAGATATGGATGCTCCCATGCTATGGGCATGCCAATGTCCAGAGAGATCTGGACGCTCCCAGAAGTCTGCATGTCAGTGTCCAAGGACTATTTCCAGCACACCTGTGCGTGAGTCCGGGAATTTAAGGCACTTTTCAAGCCTAGAATTCCGACCACTTCCCAGAACTTGTTGTCACTTCTAGAATCCATTAAACACATGATGACAAGAATGATAAACCAAAAACTAACTCTAGGACTAGGCCTGACTATCCCCAACTGGCACTGACATTCCGTTAAACACTTGGCATCAATGCAGTCTACAGGTCTAGGATACAAGACCGAGCATGAATGACTGAAAACTCTTATGAGACATGACATGAAGGATCTCCCTTAAACTGTTATGACATCAATTAGGTCTTGCATCCATCATTTTAACAATTACAAGTAAATACATGAAATAACCATGACATGAACCAATTAATTAACCATGCTTATAACCAACATAAAACCATGAAAATAACAATGATATAACAACCATTAAAGCCACATATAAATAAGTATAATAATCATGAATTAATAAGGAGAAATAACCTCATATTAATGATTCAGAAGCCAAGGTGTGGGACTACCATGTTCCACCCGACCGTAGACATGGCTGAGCCAAATCTCTCTTTAGCTAATCACGCCTGTGCCATATTCCAAGCATGAATGTGGGATATCATAGAACACATCAATCCAAAACCATCTAGAGCTTCTAGAGGCCATCCACCTCAACCCATCAAATAGTGCTTCCACCTCTCAGTTAGACATCACAAAACCATCACCAGATTGGTCTCTACCCAAGCCTTCCCGGGCTCCAGAGCATTTTTTCCAACCAAGGCTCCAGGACTAGTAACTCAGCCCACAACTTATACCGGGTTCCAAAGCATTTTTCCAACCAAGGCTCTAGGACTAGTAACTCAACCCACAACTTATATAGGGCTCCAGAGAATCTGTCCAACAAAGGCTCTAGGACTAGTAACTCAACCCACCAAGGTCTTCAGAGCGTTTGTCCAACCAAGGCTCTAGGACTAATAACTCAATCCAAGCTATTACAGGGCTCTAGAGAGTTTTTCCAACCAAGGCTATAGGACAAATAACTCAATCCAAGTCGTTACAAGGCTTCTAGAGCGTTTGTCCAACCAAGGCTTCAAGAACTAATAACTCAACCCAAGCCAAAGGAAACATGAGAACCAACCATAAAACAAAGAAATAAACCCACAACACCATGGCTATCTAGGAAATGGCAAGACTAAGCAAATCCATTGTCAATCCAGACAATCCTCCATACCAATGACAGATCATGACCAATAAACCACATGCATATGCCATGCATGCCAAAACTAGTGAGAAAAACATACATGCAACTCGGTACCTGCAAGCAAAACATGCTTTAACTGTTGATCCCAATGTCCTCTTACACTTTACTACTCTTCCCTTTCCTTCTTGCTCCAAAACTCCAAGTATGCCACACTCTCCAAGAGTGCTATAAGAAAACTCTAAGTATCTAAGAGTATGAGAGGGAGAGAATAGAGAGAGAGAGCTCCAAAACTGAACTAACCAAGCCTACCAACTGATCCTCATAAGCCTTTTTACCAATGAGGCCTCTATTTTCTTCATTGTCCATTATTTTCCTTCAATTTCCTCCTCACATGCAACCTATGACCTTTCACCTTCCTTTTATCCTAATTTCCATTATTTTCATAAATAAAATTCCAATTAATGCCTTTCCAAATCCTTTGCCATTACCTTTGCCAATTTCCTTAGCCATAATAACCGAAATGAACACCCACTAGGTTATTTTCCCCACCATTCAACTTGGAATACGTGTCCCATCAACCATGGTCTTATATTTTTTTACATGGATTTTTAACCAGGGATGTTACACAGGGAAAAACCCCACAAGGGGAAAACTCAGTCAAATATTTTCTTCTTATACAGTCATATCAAAGTGAGAAATCCAAGACCCGAACATCAAGACCAAGACCTCCCATAAGACTCAAGTCAGCCCTCCTTCAATCCTTCCTTAACAAAGTCAAATGCAATCGAGTCAATAATAGTCGAACATCTTCAAATATTGGTCAAACCTAAAATTTCAGACTTACAATCACTTCTGAAATTTTCAGCCCCTATAGTGGCATAAACCTTCACATGCATGCCAAAAATTAGGGCAAAATCTTCACACGTGTGGAAAAATTATTCCTTCTTTAACCCTCACTCTCTCTCTTTTGACTTTTGTTCTTCTTCTTGACTTCTTTGTTGATTTCTCTCTTTTTGGCACAAAAATCGAACTTTCTTGTGATGATCCAAATTAGGACGAGTTGCACTATATTTATACACATCCAGGAGGTCAAATGGGTCCATTCCAGTGCCGACTTGTCCAAGCAGGGCCAACTTGGTCTTATGGGGAACAAATTGATATTTTTGACTGAAATACAATTCTTTTTCTTGCTTCTTTAAAAATTCCAAATGGGACTTGACTCCAATACAATAAATTGACTTATGACAAATATTCTTTTGACTTAATAAACCCTAGAAGCATGAAGAACACACTTGACCTAAATAACAGTTTGACTTGAGCATGAAACCCATGCTTGAAAAAGAAATTTTTTTTTCCTATTTTTCTTTTTACATGAAATATATAATGACATAAGTACAATGATAATTATGAAGACTGAGCCTAGTTACATTTTCCAATAGTCCCACACAAAGAATTTCCCATCAATGAAGGCCACTCTATCTCCTCTATCTTCTAAACATGAAATTGAAACCAAATTCTTTTTCAAACCTGAAAGATAGAGTATGTTGTTCAAGTGAATGTTTTCATCTGTTTCAAGATCAATGGATGTTGTCCCAATTGCTTTGACTACATAACTATTGTTGTCTCCAAGCTCTACCTTTTGTGTCAATCTTCTTTCCATCAAACTTGTAAGATGATCACACTCCCTTGTCATATGTCTTGAAGCTCCACTATCAATCAACCATATATTGTTGTCATCTAAAAGAGATCCTACAAGTGTGGAATAGTAGAAATGGTCTTTATCTCCTTCAACTTTGGATCTCTAGGATTTCTCATCAAATTATGCCGTGGTAGCATGTTGATTGAACTTCTTAGGACATTGGGCTTTGACCAAATTTGTTGCAATGAAGACATTAAATTTGAGACATAACTTTCTTCCTTTGAGGATTAGTTATACTATCAAAACCCTTTTTCTTCTTCTAAAAGCTAAACTTCTTTCTCCCTCCAACTTTCATGGAATGAGCTGCATAGGCTTGAGAATCTTGTTATCCTTTTGGATTTCTTTCTCTAGATATAAGTCTCGATTCTTCTTGAGTACAAACTGCCCATATTTCTTCCAAACTTGGAGCTTCCTTTTGGCTTCTTATACAAAGTATGAAGCCATTGTATCATTCCTTGTCCTTCTTATATCGCAAGGCTCATTTCTCAAGCTCATGACTTAGCCAATATTGCTGATAGTATATACTTTATTTAGGGCATCATACATCTTCTTTGATGTGTCAAGCTTTGAGATGTATGGAATAAGATGGTCCTTGATGGAGTCCACAATAATTCTCATGATGGTGATGTCATCTTTCTTGTACTTTTTATTTCAAAAATATCTTCTTTTACAAGAATTAGGTCAATTCTTGTCTTCCAAGCCCTAAAGTTAATGACCCCCTCTAACTTGTTCTTTGTTTCATAGTAGAGGCCATGGATGCAATTTGAATACAGATCTAGGGTTTCTTCAAGGTGATCTCAAGGTGGGGCTTTTCAAGGAGTGATCTTTGTGCTCTTTCTGTTCCCAAATATTTGATATCATGTTGATTTTTCAACACAATTGATACACGTATTTGAACTATGATAATTACTTGTGAATATGTATTATAGTTCTTTTATCTTCATCAAACAATCACACTTCAGAAATTCAACTAATAACTATTATCACCCCAAGAAACTCTCCTAGGTTGTATCTCGGAGATGCTCGGGAACATTACAAACTCAACAAAAATGTTGGAAATGGATGAATGGAAGGAATGATGCTTGTCCAAGCCAGATAACCACTTCTACTATGCTTAACTCCAGACATGGGTGAACACCTCCAGACTACAAGGCTTTAGACCACCAATTACTCATAGTTTGAGGATTAGGTGTACATGGAGAATACTGACCACACCAGCAGATGCACAAGACCATGTGATGGGTGGCTGCAACCAGTAAAGAGGTCTGCAAATCTATTTCCTAATGCACAGATAGGATGATAGCTCTTTGGCACTAAGTAAACAGAAACCTGCTTAACACATTCAATGATACATACTAGACTTCAACATAGAGGTGGGATGACAGCCCCTCTAATGCTAAATATCAAGAGCACATGAACAAATGCATAACAAGCACAGCCTAGAATGGAGTAGAAATGGAAAGTGAGCAATTAACAGCAAAAGAAGCTTGTATTAGCTAAAAATGAAGACCAAACGCTGCAAGTATCAAAGTAGTTACAGTCTCCAGAAGTTGAACCTTACATCAAAACAATAACCATAAACCCTAATTACATCTGTGTTCTGGGTATATATAGAGTTTGATTACAAATATATGCTGCTGTTCTATGCATGGAGGGGTCATAATTTACCACCAACCACCTTAACTCTCTGATGGAGTCTCTGGTGCAGTCTGCTGCTTCAATGCACAAAATTGATCTTCTTGGATGCTCTGTTGTACTTCTTGAGCAGGTGGAGTCACGAGTGTAATATGGATGAAATTCCATAACTGATAAATGCGCTGATCTGCTCGAGGCTGGTCCTTTCCTTCTCATCCATTCTTCATGTTAAATGCGGTTGTTGAGGATTTATTACGCCGAGTGCTGGACACTGGCCACCTTCTTCCTTCGGATGCACGAGACAGGCTATGGATGTGGACGGTATGGCAGAGGCGTGAGTATGACGGGAACAAATATCAGCCGTTGGATCGCGCAGATGAACGACAGATATGACTCGGCGGGAGATATCAGGAGGAAACAGGAGTGAACAAACGTGAGCCGTCAGATCTCCAACGGACAGATCCGACGGCCATCGGTCAGGAAAGACACACGGGAGATATGAGAGAGAAATGAGTGGTAAGCGATATGTATCACACCACTTTTGGTGGGTGAGTAGTAAAGGTACGCGGGTGAGTGACGCGAGTCATCGGACGATGCATGGCGGATGTTATGGGACAAAAACTGCTTTGCTCGCGAGTTAACGTGCGGGCGGCTTGCGGGAGTGGAACGAGCAAATGTTGTCCGATCGAATAAATGGATGGCGGAGATCTCTCGGCAGAAGGTATCGGGAGATATGGGATCGGGATGGACGAGGGCCGTTGGATCTTGTCAGGATTGATCGGACGGCGGAGGAGTGATCGCAATATCGTATCGGCGGAAGTCAAGGGGTATAGCCTTTACACACATGTGATTAAAGCCCAGACCCGACAGAGTCATTAACAACAGTTTATAATCATATTGCATCCACTAGGGGCAATCGGTAATCGGCCATCGGTGATGTTATAGACATGACTTATAAAAGACCTCCTGAAAGCTGCGATTGCGATTGCGATTATGACGTGGCATGTGGGACCTGAGGGACAACAGGTTTATATAGGGTTACAGAGGTAAAATAAAGATTGTAGGAGTATGAGAATATAAGAAAAGTGAAGGGGAAAAACGTTGGCGGCAGGGTGAAAGGCAGTAAGCGGGTGAAGGAGAAGGCGAGGATAACTAGTGTGGACCATTTCTGAGCAAGAAACCAAGGACCAAGCTTACTTCCACTCTTTGAAAATTAGCAACATGTAGCAGAGCTAACACTGGCTCCTTCTAGGGATGAGATCCTCCCTGTGAGGTCTCAAGAACTGCAGACCAATGCCTTCATACAAACAAGCTTTAAAACACTGCCTAGTATTCCATTGGGCATGGATTCTAATTAAGTATACGCTAAAACCTATAAAATAACATGTTTACAATTATTAAGGCTCGAAAACCTTAAACAACATAAATCTTCAAAAACTGCCCATTTTCTGGGCCACCAAAATTGTTTCCCCTTCTCCTGGTCAACATGCCTGTCAGCCGGTTCATCAAAGATTTGCAAAATTGGGTTGATTTGATCTTCTACCTCAAAGAGTTTAGGGAATTTGACCTTATCAGGTAGAGATGGCTTATATTTCACCCCCTCTTTGTATGCTCTCATCCTTGGATGTTCTTCATGGGAGCCTTTGTACACCTGCTGAACAACAATGATTGTTGTGCACTTGTCTGAGTCATTTGTGGCCTGCACAATTACTATGAATGGTGAACCAATGTATTCTTGTGCGAGGGACACAAAGACTTCATCTGCTCCTGCATCTTCCTTAGAACAGTCTACATCCAAGGAGGTGTCCCAAAACTGTGCATCCTCTTCCTCTGTGATCTGGAAAACTGCCCTTTCAAGCTGTGTGGAGGCCAACTGGGTAGGCTTCGGAATATCAAGACAGATATTATCCATATCAGCCTTGGGCATTGAATTCTGGCTTGCTCCAGTGCCTAATGGGCAATTATGAGGGATTGTCACTTGGACAGACAGAGAAGCATAAGATGATGGGGAACTGACTTCACCCTTTTTAATCACTGGGTTGGGGATAACAGTAGGTTGGTCAATTTGCAGATCTGCATAGTCATGGGAAGATGGGCTGGCTTTAGGCTCGAGGTCTTCGAGGATGGTGGGACCTGCTGCTGATTGCTTCTGCTGATAAGCTTGTTGTTCTGCAGGTACAACAAACTCACGAGCAGTGCCTCTGGATAATGACTCTTCATAGGCAGCTTTGGTTAAGAAAGGGGCACTGCCCTTATCTTCCAAACCATGGACCTCCTCCTCTTCTTCAAATTGCTCTTCTTCCATGACTATATTCTGAAAAAGGGTCTTCACCCTTTTGTCTTCATTTGCATCTTTGTTTCTTTGCAAAATCTGCAACTGCTCCTTTGCTCCTCTATATAGATTTGGCTTTGGAAGAGCAAAGGTACTAGGAGCTCCTGCTTCCTCAGAATGTTGCTCCACCCTTAATCTGGAAACTTCAGAGGTTAATGATTCTATCATCCTGGCCAAATTATCGATCTTCAGATCCGAGGATGATGAGGACTCACCCCTTTGTCTTCTCCTATTAGCATTACCTCTGAGCCTCTCTGCAGCCATGATGTTTGATTCTACTTCAAAGGCTGCATCTTGCATATTAGCCAAAGAAGCACATCTTCTTTCTCTTAACAATAGGCAGAACTGAGAATCAAAGGCATTGGCATAAGTGAGCATAACAGAAGTAGGGGTAGGTTTCACTTCAGCTGGTATTCTGCTATACATATGGTTGAATCTGATGTTGAAATCAGACAGCAGCTCACCATTCTCCCTCTGCAAGTTCCCAAATTCAGTATGATAGTAGAGAAGATCTTTCTTATCCCCCAGTGCTTTAGGAACACATCATCTAAGGCCTCAATGTCTGCTATAGACCTAGGGGTTAATTCTCTGAACCATTTCCTAGCTTCCCCATCTAGGCTTTGGACAAAAACCCTCATCCACACATCATCTTCATTAATATCTAGATTATCAACATAGCTATAAAAGGACTCTAGATGTTCTTCAGCTGATACTCCCTCTGCACCAGTAAACTTAGGCATATATTTCTGATAATCTCCTGCAGGCATGGAATTTAAAGGAACAGGCAAGACCAAGGGTCCATACCTAGCAGCAACGATTCTTTCTATCTTTGTGGGTGCTTGCTGGCCTGCCATGACTGGGAAAGGTGGAAGGGTACTGGTCGTTTGGATGATAGAAGGCTGAGAAACGAACAACAGAGCAAGAGGGCACTGATGGACTATATGGGGGACTTATTGAACAAGGAGCTCTATGAATCTCTGAAGGTATTTCTTCACTAGCAGAGATACATGGGATTTTTTAGGCTTACCTGATCCTGATGCTCCTTTCTGTGAAGTTTTCTTCTGCTTAACGATCTTCTCAGGGTCAGGCACTGGTTCAGCTGGTGATGTCTGAGGATTTCTTCGAGCATGTCTCACAAACTGAGCCAAGACTGTGATGTGGAGTCGCCAGATAGATGATTACAACCAGAAATGTGTCCAGACTTTGTCTATCATCAAAATCTGGAACTGTGTCATCTCCTAGGGAAGCTGAGCTTCAATATCTTCTCCCCGACAATGGCACCATTTAATGTTATCACCCCAAGAAACTCTCCTAGGTTGTATCTTGGAGATGCTCGAGAACATTACAAACTCAACAAAAATGTTGGAAATGGATGAATGGAAGAAATGATGCTTGTCCAAGCCTGATAACCACTTCTACTATGCTTAACTCCAGACATGGGTGAACACCCCCAAACTACAAGGCTTTAGACCACCAATTACTCACAGTTTGAGGATTAGGTGTACATGGAGAATACTGATCATACTAGCAGATGCACAAGACCATGTGATGGCCGGCTGCAACCAGTAAAGAGGTTTGCAAATCTATTTCCTAATGCACAGACAGGATGACAGCTCTCTGGCACTAAGTAAACAGAAACCTGCATAACAAATTCAATGATACATACTAGACTTCAACACAGAGGTGGGATGACAACCCCTCTAATGCTAAATATCAAGAGCACATGAAAAAATGCATAACAGGCACAACCTAGAACAGAGTAGAAATGGAAAGTGAGCAATTAACAACAAAAGAAGCTTGTATTAGCTGAAAATGAAGACTAGACGCTGCAAGTATCAAAGTAGTTACAGTCTCCAGAAGTTGAACCTTACATCAAAACAACAACCATCAACCCTGATTACATCTGTGTTCTGGGTATATATAGAGTTTGATTACAAAGATATGCTGCTGTTCTATGCGTGGAGGGGTCATAATTGACCACCAACCACCTTAACTCTCTGATGGAGTCTCTGGTGCAGTCTGCTGCTTCAGTGCACAAAATTGATCTTCTCGGATGCTCTGCTGTACTTCTCGAGCAGGTGGAGTGTAATATGGATGAAATTCCATAACTGATAAATGCGCTGATTTTCTCAAGGCTAGTCCTTTCATTCTCGACCATTCTTCATGTTAAATGTGGTTGTTGAGGATTTATTACACCGAGTGCTGGACACTGGCCACCTTCTTCCTTTGGATGCACAAGACAGGCTATGGACGCGGACGACATGGCAAAGGCGTGAGTATGACGAGAACAAATGTCAGCCGTTGGATCGCGCAGATGAACGACGGATATGACTCGGCGGGAGATATCAGGAGGAAACGAGAGTGAACAAACGTGAGTCCTCAGATCTTCAATGGACAGATCCGATGGCCATTGATCAGGAAAGACACACGGGAGATATGAGAGCGAAATGAGTGGTAAGCGGTATGTATCGCACCGCTTTTGGTGGGTGAGCGGTAAAGGTACGTGGGTGAGCGATGCGAGTCATCGGGCGACGCGTGGCGGATGTGACGGGACAAAAACCGCTTTGCTCACGAGTTAACGCGCGGGCGGCTTGCGGGAGTGGAACGAGCGAATGTCATCCGATTGAATAAATGGACGGCAGAGATCTCTCGGCAGAAGGTATCGGGAGATATGGGATCGGGATGGACGAGGGCCGTTGGATCTTGTCGGGATTGATCGGACGACGGAGGAGCGATCGCAATATCGCATCGGCAGAAGTCAAGGGGTATAGCCTTTACACACATGCGATTTGCGATAGTGATTAAAGCCTGGACCCGACGGAGTCATTAACAACAGTTTATAATCATATCGCATCCACTAGGGGAAATCAGTAATTGGCCATCGGCGATGTTATAGACATGACTTATAAAAGACCTCCTGAAAGCTGTGATTGCAATTGCGATTGTGACATGGCATGTGGGACCTGAGGGACAACGGGTTTATACAGGGTTACAGAGGTAAAATGAAGATCGCAGGAGTATGAGAATATAGGTGGAGTGAAGGGGAAAAATGGAGGCAGCGGGGTGAAAGGGAGTAAGTGGGGTGAAGGAGAAGGCGAGGATAACCAGTGTGGACCATTTCTGAGCAAGAAACCAAGGACCAAGCTTACTTCCACTCTTTGAAAATCAGCAACATGTAGCAGAGCTAACAATAACCATGAAAATAAAGTAGATATCACAATGTGTGTGAGAAATATATGAGTGATAAGTGTGTGTAAAATAAAAAGTTCAATTGTATTTTATACACAAGAGACATGTCTCTTAAATTAAATCACGTCTTTTTGTAAATTAAATTCAATAAGTATGCACATTTACATTTTTCTCATATTTGTTAAAGTGTTGAAGATCATGTAAATAATGGTGACAATAACTCCTTGTAACTATATTTATTTACATCTTGTTCCTTTACATCTTGTTCCTATTCAGTCTTTTATGCAAATACTTGCTTAAATTATGGTGGGTAGTAACTCATGATAAATATATTTATTTACGTGAGTATGAGCTATTTTGCAGGATGTTATTTTTAGGTGGTTTTGTTGATTTCCTTTCTTTTAATTTTCTTTATCCTAATTTAAAATTTAATTTCCTTTGGTGCTTTTACATAGTATTATAAATACATGAAGGATTATGAAAATGGAAAATAGCTACATTCTTCAACACTAACTTTATGCCAATACTTCTTGAGAAAACTAAAATACTAATTGTATGATAAAAGAGAAACGTTAAAGTATGTATTATAATTTTATGATTGTTCCAATAAATCCAAGAATTGTTTATAAATTTTATGATATATATATATATATATATATATATATTCTAAATCTCACAAAATAAAAAATAAAAAATTTCTACGATTTGTTAAATAATTTAATATAACATTATATATTATTATTTTATTTTATTTTATTTAGAAATAAATGAAATAAATATTTTTTCAAAAAAATTAATATATGTAAATACTTTATATAAAAAATTTCAATAACATATTATATTGAAGATTTGAGAAAACATCCCAAGACCTTTAGATTGATTTCCTTTCATGTTAACTAAATTATTTCCAAAAGTTAATGGAAAATTCCTCTAATTAATATTAATCCTAAAAGAAAAAGATATAGACTTCCTACCACCTGGCAGTGGAATTATGAATATAAACTCATCAATCTCCAATCAATGCTTGATAAATAATGTTAAACCTCCCATACAAAAACAACCCAATAGACATAAGAAACATAATAACAATAAAATTATAAATATAAACTCATCAATCTCCGATCAATACTTGATAAATAATGTTAAACCTCCCCTACAAAAACAACCCAACACACATAAGAAGTGTAAATCATAATAACAGTGAAATTATGAATATAAACTCATCAATCTCTTGATAAATAATATTGGACCTCCCATACAGAGACACCCAACACACATGAGAAGCATAAATCATAATATTATGTGATTATTATGTGATGGTTGTGTTAGCCAACGAATTCGAGAGACAATTTAGATTTCATATTTAATTTTGATGCCTTGTTTTTTAAAGAATGAGTAGGTTTAGTAACTTTCATTGAAGTAATTGTTATGATGTTTTTTAATGAAATATTTAAAAAGAAATGAGCAAATGAGAATAAGTAGAAGAATTAAAGTTGTTTTTTAAAGTTGTTTTTAATGAAGATATGAGTGACAAAAAGAAATTATGGATGAGATAAAAAATAGATGCATAAATAGAATATCTATCTTAATGTTTGTCTTACAAATAGTGAGGGGTTAAAGAATTTTCTTATGTAAAAGTTTCCCAAGCATCTATGGATAAAAGGGTTGGGTAGAAAGAAGAAATACTATGTTGAGGAATTCAATCGATTCCTCAACCTTCTATGTTAAATAAAATGGTGGAAAAACCTAAAAAAACTTGAGAAAAAGTGTGTATTTTTTACATTTCCTTAGTTGCGAAAAACATTTCATTTTAGAATGTGATACTATAAGCACATCAAAATAGTTATGATAACATGTTAATAATGTTTTTTGAGTATTGTTCTTTAAACAAAAAAAATAAAAATAAAATAAAATAAAATAATAATAATAATAAAAATCTCTTGTAGCCCTTTTTATTTTATTTTATAAGTTTACGTTTAAAATCTATTTTATTGATTCATTCGATATATAATCGATTTGGATTTCCTCAGAAATGGTGTTTTATATAATTGTTCCCCAGAAATGGTGTTTCATATAATGTGGGGGGTATTTGAGACTGTTAAGTCAATTTTCTCTCAAAAGGAGATGTTCTGATCTGGGCAAGACCGAGATCTTTTCGAGGAAGTGAGAATGTATTAATCAAACGAGTTAATGGCCATCCTTGCCAGTAGCAGTAGCACTGACGGTGAGGATGGCACTGGCCCTGAAGAAGAAGAAGGTGAAAAAGAAAATTATGCTCTTTTTCACCAATGGCCTACACCAAGGTTCCTTGAAAATCAAGGGTACCGAAGAAGAAATACAAATCCATGGCAATGGCAGAAGCAACAGTCACGTACGAATCGACGTGAACGCAGAAGTGGCAGTTCTGTGCAAACATGGCCAGCTGAAAGATGCGCTTGGAATTTTAAGTCACATGGATAATGAAGGCACTCGTGTACTGCCATCTACTTATACGTCTCTCTTGCAGGTGTGCCTTAATGAGAAATCTGTAACACTGAGTAAATTGGTCCATGCCCACATGATTGAAACGGGATTTAAACCACACTTCTCTGCGGGCAACAAGCTTGTGAGCTTGTATGCCAAGTGGGGAGATCTGGCAGAGGCTCGCCGGGCTATGGACGAAATGCCCGAACGAAACGTGGTTTCGTGGACTACCATGATTGCAGCTTATGCAAGGAACGGGTGTAGTGATACGGCTTTGGCATTGTATTATGAAATGCAAACAACAGGTGTCCAGCCGAATAAGTTCACATTTGCCAGTGTTCTCCCGGCTTGTGCAAACTTAGGAGCTCTGGAAACTGGCAAGGAGATTCATCAAGAGATAATTGGATTTGAATGTGAGACTAATTTGTTCGTTGGCAGTGCGCTTGTTGATATGTATGTGAAATGCGGGAGAATGGAGGATGCACACAATGTGTTTGACAAATTGCCTGAACGAAGTGTGGTTGCGATGACTGCAATGATTGCAGGGTATGCACATAATGGCTATATTGATGAAGCCTTGAGGCTGTTTTGGGAAATGCCCGAACCAGATGGGGTTTCGTGGACGACTGTCATCACTGCGTTGTCAAGGGGTGGACGACATGAAGAGGCCTTGATTCTTTTTTACCGAATGCAATGCGCAGGAATCGAACCGGATCGGTTCACTGTTGCCGGTGTTCTTCCAGCCTGTGCAAACATGGCAGCTCTGGAACACGGCAAGGAGGTTCATGAATATCTAATTAGGAGTGGATTTCAATCGGACGTTTTTGTTGGGAGTGCGCTTGTAGATATGTATGTGAAATGTGGAATTATAGAAAATGCAAGGCAAGTGTTTGACAAAATGACTCATCGAAATTTGGTCTCATGGAATGCTATGATTGCAGGATATGCACGGAGCGGGCATTTTGACGAGTCATTGAAGCTCTTTCAAAAAATAAAACTGACGAGTTTGCAGCCAGACTTGGACACTTTTGTGGGCATTATCAATGTATGTGCCAACTTGGCAGCTCTGCAACAGGGTAAGGAGGTTCATGAAGATATAATCAGAAGTGGGTTACAGTCAGATGTCTTCCTGGGCAGTGCCCTTGTAGATATGTATGCTAAATGTGGTAGTATACAGGAGGCTGTCAAGGTGTTTGATAAAACTCCAAAACGAGATGTAGTGTTGTGGACTGCAATGATTCTAGGATACGCCATGCATGGGTATGGCAAGGAAGCTGTCCGGCTCTTTGAACAAATGCAAAGCTCAGGAACCATCCCGGATGAAGTCACCTTCATAGGCGTTTTGTCTGCATGCTGCCATTCAGGCCTAGTGAATGATGGCTGGCAATCTTTTAATGATATGAGTCAGCTATATCATATAACGCCTACAATGGATCACTATTGTTGCATGGTTGACCTGCTTGGCCGTGCAGGGCATTTGAATGAGGCAATGGACTTTATCAACAGAATGCCACTAAAACCTGAAGCTGCAGTTTGGAGATCTTTACTCGGTGCCTGTGGAATTCATATCAATGTAGAACTAGGGGAACATGTGGCACAGCGCCTTTTCGAGCTGGAACCAGAAAAGGCTGCAAATTATGTACTTCTTTCAAACCTCTATGCAAAGGCTGGGAGGTGGGATGGCATTGGGAATGTGCGCAAAATGATGAAAGACAAGAAGGTGAAAAAGAAACCAGGGTGCAGCTGGATTGAGGTCAATAGGAAGGTGTATGCTTTTGTTGGAGGAGACAGATCACACCCACAAACAGAGAGCATTTATGCGATGCTAGAGACTTTATCAGGGAAAATAAAAGAAGCGGGGTATGTGGTTGACACAAGCTTCATGCTGCATGATGTAGAAGAGGAGCAGAAGGCATATGGTCTTTTTCACCATAGTGAAAAGCTTGCACTTGCATTTGGTGTTATCACCATATCCCCTGGGATACCTATCAGGATTACAAAAAATCTCCGAGTGTGTGGCGATTGCCACTCTGCCATCAAGCTTATATCCAAGACTGTTGAGCGAGAAATTTTTGTGAGGGATGCTAGTCGTTTTCATCATTTCAAGGATGGTAAGTGCTCCTGTGGAGATTACTGGTGATACCAAGTAGAGCGATTAAATTTAACAGACAAGTTTTCCCAACTACAAAGCTTGTGTATATTAGAAAAAGTGTGGAGAAACAAAAATATCTTTGATGCTTCATTTTTTGCAATATCAGCTTTGTGATGTTTATGAAGTGGAAGTTATGTTCCTTGATTTTTTGAAGGTTTGATTTTACAGACAAAATTGTCTAAAAAAGAAATGGGTCAATATTTTCTTTTTGGAAGTTCTAGAATACAATGCCTTGTAACTAATATAGCTTGTAAATTAGTTAGAACTTTTTGGATATTAGTGAGTTACAGATTTCATATGTCAGTTGAATTTTCAGTTTTATCTTCTCAAACAAAGAAGCCTAAAACTAGATAGATGGATCTGGTAGGCTGGTCATGATGTATCTGTTATTCTAGTCTACTTCATTACTCATTGCATGCTAATTACGCATTCCTATAGATAATAAGCACATAGCTCTCGCATTTTGCATGATTTTCTTGTTTCTTTTTATCCATATATTTCACACAGTGGTAAGATTATGCAATTACAATTTATTCATATAGCACGTTTAGGTGTCAAGATTCAGCGATTCATGCCTGCTTGAGTAGTGTTGTCCCCCTTAAGGAGTTGTTTGTTGTCGACTGTACAGGTAGTGCACAAAGTCACTTCTTGGAATTAGAAGTATCAAACTTACCCACATGTATGTAACTGCTATGTATTATTTATCACGACTGAAAGGGAGCAGGCGCCAGCCATATTATAACTTAAAAATGGTTGAGAGGGAGAAGTTATATATGTGGGATTGTGATATGAGTGGAGGATCTACCGAGGGTAAGGAAGATAAGCATAAGCCTATAGAGACCGACAATCATCGAGAAGTGAGAAAAATCGTGAAGGCACCTTTTGGTGTCTCCTTCCCCACTCCCTTTTTCTGTTTTTATTCGTTCCTGTAAATGTTTCTTCAGCATTAAAATGGATCTGCTACTTTTGTTTCTAATTTGTACCCTCAGAGCTTTTAAAAATATGAAAGAAATTCTTTCTGCACCACATAAGAAATATTATTGAATTTCCTTCATTTGTGTTAAAGAGTCTGTTTGAATTTCCTTCATGTGTATTAAGAGTGAATTTATATTATTTTGTGTTACATCAGTAGAGGAAAAAGAAAAGAAAATAAAAAGTTGACTGGTCTGCCAAGATATGTACATGCAACACATTATTTTGTGGGCATTTGTTATTTCTCCTTGCAATTTCGAGTGAATGTTTGTCATGGTTTGGCTATCCAAGAATGCTCATGTAAGTTTCATCGATACCATAGTTGATACGAATATGCAATATGACAAAGAATAAATCAAAGGCATGGAGTGTTTATTAAGAGGAGTACGATATAAAAATGTGTTGTTGACGGTACTGGAAATATGTCAACCAAGGGGGTCTCCCCTATGTAAAGTCCCAATTAGACCTCACATCGTTTGGAGTAGGAGCCTCATCTGGAGTATCGGCCTAACCACCATAACTCTAAGATTTGCATTGGCTGTAATGAATAACATAAGAGAGTATGCATGTAACCTTTGAAATCAGCATGTACGTTGACACTGTGAAATACCAATTGCAATGTGTAAAATGAGGCTTTCACACGAGGGAAGTAAAGAGTATTTAAAAGGAAAGTAATAGTACTATCCTAAGAGATGCACATGAGAGCAAAGATAGATTCATTATTTATCTAGCGAAATAGTTCACATAGACACAACGATCATTAAAACAAATACAACACATATCCAACAAGATAAGTGTGATGTAGGTAATGTTCCCTCTGCGGACAGAGGCAACCCCTCTAGCCCTAGAGTGGGTCTAGTCACAGCGAGACAGAACAACAGCTAATTTCTTAAACAGTCATTGTTGAAAGAGCCTACCTTATGCCAGTGTTCGATGGAGCCTTCGTTACGTTGCTTCAACTATCGTTTCCCTCTCCTCGAAGAGCGATTCACCTGAAACAACACAAGAGAACAACATAACATATAATAGAGCACAACAATGGACTATTCACTTACAGATTCAAGGAACCATAAGCTATCAAATATATTTTACACATGACATAGGAAATCACCATTGATTGTATTAATATGAGCAAAAACAAAGCTTACAACCAAGCCTTGACGTCGCAAGCTTCCTCGAAGGGTCCAGTGAATATTTCTCCTCAAGCATTCACTCTCAAAAGGTCTCCCAAAAGGCTGATATCTCTCTCTCTCACCCAAAAGCACTAGTATAAGGCTAAGGCAATCCACAACCAATTGCTAGACTATCAGCAATTCACACTGCAAACTATCAATCCAACACCAAAAACTAGCTAATTTGCTCACTACCAAAAACTAATTGATCATAGCAATGCGGGATGCTTTTATAAATGAGGGAGAGGGAGCTTATCTTCAAGGGAAGTTTCTCAAAAGGCAGAACCACCATCTCAAAGGAGGAAAGGCGAACTTCCTTAACCCAACAACCAGTTCCAGAACCACCTAGACGCATTCTGTTTGAATTAATTCGGCATATCTGGGTCGTCGCGAGTCAAACACTACGACTTAGAGACGATGTCGCAGGGCAACAGTGTATTCAGAGCTATCGTCGTGTTAGTGCTAGTCTTTGCAGCCTTCCTCCAGTGATCAAACATGTTCTTACAAAGTGATTTTAAGGTGTCAAGGTCAAATTTTGTCATTTCAGTGAGTCTTCAAGTAAAATTTGATCACTAGGCATTAGGTCTAGGGTTTGCTTTCACTCATTCCAAAGTCGCCCAAATGTCGGTCTATGTCACTATTTAGATGAGTGTACCATCATTCAGAAGGTTGTCATTATCATGTCAAGTTCCACTGGGTCATTTTACACATTGTTCATGCTTCAGTTTCGCCCAGGCAAGGTTCATTTCCCTCTCCTAAGGTTTTGAAGACAATTTCTCATGGACGGCCAAATCATCGACAAAACTTGTGTCCTGATGTTCATACACCTTCCCCTATCCTTAAAGTACCTTATCAAACACTTCCCATCATTGTGATCCCCCAAATTCCTCATTTTCGCACAAACCCTAGTTTCTTGCTACAACCTGGCAGTTTTCTAGGTTGGCCCTGTGTTTTGCCTTTTTGGACCCCTTCCCCTCACTCAATTTCAGAGATTCCACTTTCCCCTATGTCCTAACCTCCCTCCCTACTTCCCAAAATTTCCTCAAGAATTTAGAAGATCCCTATCCCCTTCATTTCGCTTCATTTCGACAAATCCCTTATTCCACACAGCGGGGTAGGTTTCACTCAAATGATGTTTCTGAGAAATCAAAGATGAATTTTTGAAAACTGAGAGAGGTTTTTGTCCACAAAATGCCAAGGAAGAAAAACCTCCTTCACTTTTTACACAGGTGTCATGGTTTTGGAGAAATGTCAAAAATATAGTCGCCTCGGGAGAAATGATGCACCTCTGAAGTGACCTTGGGAAAATCAAATTTTCTCCTAGCTCAGTTGGCCAAATGACTTGCTTGATGAGTCAAATGATAACTAGACACCAAGAGCTTTCCAATGAGCTATTATGACCTCAATTTGGAGTTGAGGAAGGCATTCCAAAGTTGACTGTAACATCACTTTGCCTTTAGGCAACCTCATTTGGTACATTTTGACCAGTTTTGGGAGATTTGATTTTTGACAGGGAAAATGAACACCAAATTGAAAAATTCTAGTTGGGTTGGAAATTAGACTCAAACACTTTTCGAACGAGCTATCCTGCGCCCAATTTGGACACTGGGAAGGCCTCCAAAAGTCTCCTGCAAAAACCGCTACGCACAGGCTATATGCGCCGCGCCTCAAGCCCAGTGCGCCGTGCCACCTCCCTGTGCGCCGCGCACTGGCGCGACGCTAAAAATATAGAGCTCCAAATGAAAAAAGGTTTACATTTTTGGATTCAACATAAAAAATCATGACCACTGGTGTTTGGGCAAGAAATTTGGAGCATTTTTGGGGCATTTTTGGTCATTTGACAAATTTTTGTGCACAAACAGGTTTTTTCTCCATATGACCCTAAAATTCTAGAGCTCCAAATGAGGAATGGCTTGCATTTTTGGATTCGGCATGGAAAATCACGACCACTGGTGTCCGGGCAAGACATTTTGACAAGATCTGAGTCTCCAAAAGGTCAAAAAACATGCAAAAATGGCCTATCTGCCACTTTTTTGACACACAGGAAGCAGTTTTGGGAGAATGAAGATTTGGAGGGGCAAATGAGCACCAAATTCAAAAATTCTAGTGGGGTTAGAAAGTAGACAGGACAGGCTTTCCAACAAGCCCACTTGGGCACATTTTGGACACCTGGAAGTGCCCCAAAACAGGCCTCAAAGTAGCGCGATGCACAAAGAAAATGGCGCGGCGCATAGAGGAAAAATTGCCAATTTGCTTCCGTTTCGCGAAATTTCGGTTCGCGACTTTTCCAAGTGGGCCCGATCATCTACACTTCGGTTTTTTGGCACTAAAGGCGGCATTTAAAGAGTTTTTTCTCTAGATTGGCTTTTATCCAAGTGGCGAAGGAAGGCAAACGATCACCCTAATGCAAAATGTCATGTTTGTAGCGCTGCACCTGTAGCTGATGGTTGGCTCTCCATCTCCATTTTGTAATGATTCGAGTAACTTCCCAACCCCTGGGCGTTCTATCTCTTCCTCACACATTCTATATATTGTATGCAAGTTATTTGAAAAGGGTTGGTTGGCTTGTAACTTCTGGGAGACTGTGGGAAAGAAAACTATGTTTCTTCACTGTATATTTTTGACAAAGAATTAATGAAAGACAGCGCCTTTGTTTCATGAGATTCTTGTGGTTGTGAGTGTAGTAAATGTGTCTCTTATGTTTTCATATGTATTTTGTTATGTTTCATAATTCAATTCATGTTCATTTCTAGTGAAATTTTCTGAGTGAGATTAGGTAGAATTCAATTTTATTGCTCTGCTTGTGGGAAAATTTTATGTTCAGTGTTCTTCTTCTGTTGAAAAGGATTCATGTTCTTATGCCCTTTTCACACTCCTCAGCAATCTCTCCGTTCCGTGTTATTCCAAACTAAATTGCTACACTTCCCGCCTGCCTTGCCTCACGAAGTAATCTATGCTTTTGTATTAAATTCTCTGTTCTTTGCTGACCATTGGTCCCATACCATCCCAGAAGCTCAGTCATTCATAAAAATTGTTTCTTGTATCCCTATTCACTTACTAGCCTAAGATCAATACTTCATTGTAAGTCATCTCAGACCGTTTTTTATTTATCTATTCACTGAGCGTGACTCGGAGAGAGCCCTCTCCTGTTCTGGTAGGGCTAGCTACTAGACTGAGCGTGGTTTGTGGTTACCCTAATTTTTGCCTTCCTTTAGCCTAAGGCAGATTTAGGTGCTAACATAGTGGCGACTCCACTGGGGAAGAAAATGGTTTGCTTGAAGATTGTTTTGCCTCAGTACATCTATCAAGCTCAGATCTGATGGTTGATGATGAACAACGATCAGACATAAGAAGATGGCTGAAATCATTCACTTGGCGACTCCATTCACTGAAGAATCCAACAATCAGTGCTTCATGGTGACTCCACTGGAGAGAGATCAGTAGCTTTGACATTTTAAAAATGGAGCGGATTGCAAGAAGATATGCTCCCATGAGCCGAGATCACATCCCAGGTTTTCCAAATAAAATGCCCAAGGTAGATTGGTCAAAGAATTTGCCTGTGTTCAGAAATGTGGAAGGTAATGACGCTGCTCTTCATCTGGTGAAATTTCACATTCATGTGCATAGATTAAAGATCAATTTTCCTGAAGACTGTTTGATGAAAATGTTTATGGCTACCCTGGAAGATGAAGCCCGATCTTGGTATGAAAGTTTGCCACCTGCTTGTATTTACTGTTTAAAGGATTTTCATGCCCTGTTCATTGAAAGATATCAAGAATCTTATCCATCATTAAATCTAGTTCATGACTGTTGCAAACATGCTTCTACTTTTATTGAAAGCCTTGAAAAATACTATGAGGATGATAATTTTATGGATGATGAGATCATGGAAGCCTTGTACGAGAATCCATTTCAGCAATAGGAAGAAAAACTAGAGGAGTCCCATCAAGATGCTCAGGAAACGTTGCAGCAGAATCAAGATCTTTGTAAGGTGGAAAATGAAGGAATTTTGCATCTTGACAGTCAACATGAATTACATGAAATAGATCAGCAGGTTGAAGAGTTCCATATGGCCGAAAATGAGGAAAGAAGAAGTTTTATTTCAGATCTGGTTGAAATAAATGAGGATACGCAGGAAAATGATGTTCCAATCTCAGAAAATGATGATGATAAACCAGATCGAGAAACAGATTGTGATGAGGAAAAACATGTTGTTCTGGATCTCATAGAAGAGAATTGCATTGTTGAGGCCGCCTCAAATGAAGAAGACAGAGTTACAGACCTAACTGCCCTCATCTCATCAGAACACAGCCTTCCTAACGAGGTAATTCAGTCAATTCATGAACAACAAGAGGATATCTTTGTTCAAGTAGGTGAAAAAGTTTCTCTGGATGAATTTATGATAGAGGACAGAAAGGTCATGCTTGAGTTTCACGAAGCATTTGAAGTTTCTTTTCTTATGATTAATGAATGTAACGAGAATCTGGCTGTCATATCATATGAAGATAACCTGCAAGATGTTCAGACTACCAGAGAGCCGACCATTCAGGATGCCATTTCAGATTCTTCTTCCTATGTTTCATGTTTTGAAATGTTCTTTGAAGAGGAAATCCACTCATCTGCTTGTTCAGAATTTTTTGAGGACCAGGAGCATACTTTTTCTGAAGTATATTGTGAAAAGAGATCAGCATCACAAGAAATGGACCCCTTGTTTCTTCAGCAGGAGGTAAATCTTCATGTTTTTCAGGATCCAATGGCAAATCTGTTGCAGTCAGCAGTGAAGGTCATTATTGCAGTATTCAGTGATGAAGGAGATCATGGTCAATTATGTTTTTGGAGGCCCAATTACCAGTATCTGTTGTTGACCAGAAGATCTGATCCGGAGAATCAATCAAGGAGGCATCTACTTGATTGGTTACATTGGAAGACATATTACACATGATTGTACATATTGCATTAGTATGCAGGTGGTTGTCATCATGATTTGAAACCCTCGAATCTTGATGGACTACTGCCATTGAATAAGTTTTGTCAGTTCTTGTTTTAGTTAAGTCAGTCATGAGTCATTTCCTTTTGCATAAAGTCAAGTTTTTCAGTCATTTCAGCTCGCATTGAGTCAGTTTGAGTCAAGTTTCAGTCAATAAATTGAGTCATGTTGGTTTGTCGGAATAATGGACTCCATAGCCTAATGGACGAAGGCATTATCTGCTCACCCAAAGATCTGCAGTTCTTGGCACCTCCAAGGAGCTTCCATCCCTATTGGAGCCAATGTTAGTGCCAGTCTTTGCAGCTTTTCTCCAGTGATCAAACATGCTCTTACAAAGTGATTTTAAGGTGTCAAGGTCAAATTTTGTCATTTGAGTGAGTCTTCAAGTAAAATTTGATCACTAGGCATTAGGTCTAGGGTTTGCTTTCACTCCTTCCAAAGTCGCCCAAATGTCGATCTATGTCACTATTCAGATGAGTGTACCATCATTCAGAAGGTTGTCATTATCATGTCAAGTTCCACTGGGTCATTTTACACCTTGTTCATGCTTCAGTTGCGCCCAGGCAAGGTTCATTTCCCTCTCCTAGGGTTTTGAAGGCAATTTCTCATGGACGGCCAAATCATCGACAAAACTTGTATCCTGATGTTCATACACCTTCCCCTATCTTTAAAGTACCTTATCAAATACTTCCCATCACTGAGATCTCCCAAATTCCTCATTTTCGCACAAACCCTAGTTTCTTGCTACAACTTGGCAGTTTTCTAGGTTAGGCCTGTGTTTTGCCTTTTTGGACCCCTTCCCCTCACTCAATTTCAGAGATTCCACTTTCCCCTATGTCCTAACCTCCCTCCCTACTTCCCAAAATTTCCTCAAGAATTTAGAAGCTCCCTATCCCCTTCATTTCGCTTCATTTCGACAAATCCCTTGTTCCACACATCGGGGTAGGTTTCACTCAAATGATGTTTCTGAGCAATCAAAGATGAATTTTTGAAACTTGAGAGAGGTTTTTGTCCACAACATGCCAAGGAAGAAAAAACTCCTTCACTTTTTACACAGGTGTCATGGTTTTGGAGAAATGTCAAAAATATAGTCGCCTCGGGAGAAATGATGCACCTCTGAAGTGACCTTGGGAAAATCAAATTTTCTCCTAGCTCAGTTGGCCAAATGACTTGCTTGATGAGTCAAATGATAACTAGACACCAAGAGCTTTCCAATGAGCTATCATGACCTCAATTTGGAGTTGAGGAAGGCATTCCAAAGTTGACTGTAACATCACTTTGCCTTTAGGCAACCTCATTTGGCACATTTTGACCTGTTTTGGGAGATTTGATTTTTGACAGGGAAAATGAACTCCAAATTGAAAAATTCCAGTTGGGTTGGAAATTATACTCAAATACCTTTCCAACGAGCTATCCTGCGCCCAATTTGGACACTGGGAAGGCCTCCAAAAGTCTCCTGCAAAAACCGCTACGCACAGGCTATATGCGCCGCGCCTCAAGCCCAGTGCGCCGCGCCACTTCCCTGTGCGTCGCGCACTGGCGCGACGCTAAAAATCTAGAGCTCCAAATGAAGAAAGGTTTACATTTTTGGATTCAGCATAAAAAATCATGACCACTGGTGTTTGGGCAAGAAATTTGGAGCATTTTTGGGGCATTTTTGGTCATTTGACAAATTTTTGTGCACAAACAGGTTTTTTCTCCCTGTGCGCCGCGCCACTGGCGCGACCCTAAAATTCTAGAGCTCCAAATGAGGAATGGCTTGCATTTTTGGATTCAGCATGGAAAATCACGACTACTGGTGTCCAGGCAAGAAATTTTGACAAGATCTGAGTCTCCAAAAGGTCAAAAAACACCCAAAAATGGCCTCTCTGCCACTTTTTTGACACACAGGAAGTAGTCTTGGGAGAATGAAGATTTGGAGGGGAAAATGAGCGCCAAATTAAAAAATTCCTGTGGGGTTAGAAAGTAGACAGGACAGAATTTCCAACAAGCACACTTGGGAACATTTTGGACACCTAGAAGTGCCCCAAAACAGGACCCAAATTAGCACGACGCACAGAGAAAATGGCGCGGCGCACAGAGGAAAAATTGCCATTTTGCTTCTGTTTCGCGAAATTTTGGTTTGCGACTTCTCCAAGTGGGCCCGATCATCTACACTTTGGTTTTTTGGCACCAAAGGCGGCATTTAAAGAGTTTTTGCTCCAGATTGGCTTCTATCCAAGTGGCGAAGGAAGGCAAACGATCACCCCAATGCCAAATGTCATGTTTGTAGTGCTGCACCTGTAGCTAATGGTTGGCTCTCCATCTCCATTATGTAATGATTTGAGTAACTTCCTAACCCCTGGGCGTTCTATCTCTTCCTCACACATTCTATATATTGTATGCAAGTTATTTGCAAAGGGTTGGTTGGCTTGTAACTTCTGGGAGACTGTGGGAAAGAAAACTTTGTTTCTTCATTGTATATTTTTGACAGAGAATTAATGAAAGGCAGCGGATCTGTTTCATGATATTCTTGTGGTTGTGAGTGTAGCAAATGTGTCTCTTATGTTTTCATATGTATTTCGTTATGTTTCATAATTCAATTCATGTTCATTTCCAGTGAAATTTTCTGAGTGAGATTAGGTAGAATTCAATTTTATTGCTCTGCCTGTGGGAAAATTTCTTGTTCAGTGTTCTTCTTCTGTTGAAAAGGATTCATGTTCCTATGCCCTTTTCACACTCCTCAGCAATCTCTCCGTTCCGCGTTATTCCAAACTAAATTGCTACACTTCCCGCTTGCCTTGCCTCATGAAGTAATCTATGCCTTTGTATTAAATTCTCTGTTTTTTGCTGACCATTGGTCCCATACCATCCCAGAAGCTCGATCATTCATAAAAATTGTTTCTTGTATCCCTATTCACTTACTAGCCTAAAATCAATACTTCACTGTAAGTCATCTCAGACCGTTTTTTTCTTATCTATTCACTGAGCGTGACTCGGAGAGAGCCCTCTCCTGTTCTGGTAGGGCTAGCTACCAGACTAAGCGTGGTTTGTGGTTACCCTAATTTTTGCCTTCCTTCAGCCTAAGGAAGATTTAGGTGCTAACACATCGCAAGCAGGATACTGAGGACTTGCGACGAGCCCTAAAATCCGACCGACGCAGAGAATAGATGTACCCCTGCGACTATGTCGCGACGTTCTAGTCCACTCTAGGTTATTGTCGCAGGCATAATGAAGTTGTCTTGCGACGATCTTGGAACATGGGTAAAAAGGGTCAATCTTCAGGATTAAAGAGCATTGTTAATCTTCTTGAATGATTTGGAAGATGTGGACACATTTGTTGATGTATGACACATAATAGATACCATTCAGGGACTGACTCTATCCGAGACTAGGGGATGCGGGGTCAGTGACAAAATATTGTGTAACAGATGCCCCCTAAAGCATGAAGGCCGAGAGAGTGGGAGGGGTGAAATGCTTTACGAAACCATAACTGAACCGGAACACCATCGCAAAGAACCTGCAAACACAAGTACAACTGATATCTCTGACAGTGAAAGAAATACATGTAGTCTGGGCATGGGCACAACCATCCAAAAGAGAGATAGAATTGGTCTGTGGTATAGACGCAACCATCCAGTCGATAAGACCATATGAAAATACATGTATGGTCGTAGCCATCCAGAAAAACTCTGGTATGGTCGCAACTATCCAATCAAAGAGTCATGTATGCAATCCTGAACCAATCCATTCAACCCGAACTTATGTAACCTTAGTCTGGGGTCTTGAATCCGACCCAATCATAGTACAATCTCTAATATGTGAATAGATGTGCTGAAGTCGAGTATACTAGAAAATCGTTTGATTATCGGCCAATGATGTGAACTATTAACAAGCGCAAGAGAGACCACCAGTAATGTCAATGGTTCTCAAGGTACTGCCAATACAATCCACAAAGTGTGAAGAATGATCTGGAGTCGAACACTTGTGGAATCACCCGATCGAAGACCAATGAGGCAAGTCTATTGTCGAATGCAAAGAACTTGCCATTGAGGCATGCAAGCTCCAAGGTACTCGAAAGGAATTTCTAGATCAACTTCTTGGATAATGAGTCGATGTCGACAAGAAGCGATCTGTCGCAGGAGGGCCATAATGTTTCCTACATCAACGACGTGAGACAAAGAAACAAGATGTATACGGATGAAACAAAGAATCAGAGGAGGATGTAAGGGTGGAAACTGTAGAAGGATTGAGCTCTTGAACATATCGGCGATATGACTCCGAAATGTGGCAACATTTTGGTACCAAGGGATTGAAGGTCTTGCGGAGACAACAAAGATCAAATGGAATGAGGCAAAATGACAAACCCAAACCTCGGAAGGCCAATGACGATGTGAGGATATCCCAAACTCGGCGAGAAGCAAAAGTGTCGATGTTCAAGAGCGACTAGCTACCGTAGGTAACCAATGGAATATTTCCAAATTTTCCCCCCACCATTGCTGGCGAGTACCCCAATTATTTTTGAAAAACAAGCTTGAAGGGGATAGCATATGCTTGCAATATAAGTTCGTCCTTCAGAAAAATCCAACCTAGTGAAATTTTAATGAGCCTTAGGAAGGAGAAGGTCGAGTCTCATCATGGTGACGAGTCCAATTTCGTCAGGGTTTAACAAATCCGACATAGGTAAAACTCATAGTCTTTTTCATGTTTAGAGAGTTTGAAAAAGACACGGAAAAGAAAACTCTAGATGGGCCCTTTTCGTAAGTTTGTGTCTCTCAAGCCCGAAAAGGTAAAAAACGATACTTGAGAGAATTGCTTGACCATTTTGGTCAAGGAGTACTTTTCGTAAATAGTGTTTCCAGTTCAAAAAAGTAAAAAACTTACTGGACACATGACGTTTCGCAACCATGAGTGAGCTCGAAACGACAAGGGCTTGGCAATCTTTTCATGTTTCAAGAGTCAGAAAAGAGCTTAAAGTTGACTTCTCATTTTATTTCTTTTATGAGTCAAAAAGAAAAAAAATACTCGGCAATCTTTTCATCTTTTACGAGTCAGAAAAGAGCTTAAAGGTGACTCGTCCTAGAGGAACGAATGGTATAAAGGGTAGCAACTGGTTCCGGTAATGGTGGAATTGCTCAAAACATGTAATGGTCAAGAGGCTAGCTAATAAAACCACTCATCGCTGCGGTCCCTCAAGAAAGGAAAAACAACCATGTGAAAGCATATGATCGGCAAAGAGATGGTGACGATGGAATGAAACAACTAAGGCTCATCTAGTAGAAATTAGCTGATAAAAATGGTGATCACGAGGGTGAAAATTGGGTGTGGGTTCATTTTTACACAAGATTGAACCATGGAGAACTCTGCTTGAATTCAGTTTTATGTTTACACAAGTTTGAAACAAAAAACTGTACTTGAATAAGTTTCGCATGCCCCCAGCATAATGATTCAATCGAGTTCAATCGAGGTACATGCCCCCCAAGCTTCATTGCATTCAACTAGGTGGATGTAATGAAGGTTCGCTTTCAAGATCTAGGAAAGACTCGACTGGGATTTTACGAGATCTTAATCAAAGACTCGATTGGGAAAAGGGAGTTGTTTCATTTTTTTAAAAAGGTTGACACAGTGAAAGAACTATCCTCAACACATTCGTTTCATTTTTTAACGACGTTGACACAAGATAAAGAACTCTCCTCAAGACCCTTTGATTCATTTTTTAACGAGCTTGACACAAGACAAAGAACTATGCTCCATATTCTTTGTTTCATTTTTTAACGAGGTTGACACATGAACAAACTATCCTCAGGCGACTCCTTGTTTCATTTTTTTAAACGAGGTTGACATAAGAAACGAATCGTCCTCGGAAGTCCTTGTTTCATTTTTTAAGGAGCTTGACACAAGATTAGGAACTATGCTCATCACCCCTTGCTTCATTTTTTAACGAGGTTGACACAGGAACAAACTATCCTCGGGACTCTTGTTCATGGGCCATATGAGAACATGACTCCCAAGAGGTCTTCACTGGATGGAAGAATCGTGCTCTGGGAGGAATACAGGTCATTGGGCACCAACGACAGATTGGGTTCCAATGCCCCCAATACATGATGTACGAGACCATCGGCATGATCATCAAAAAATGCAGAGACGGAACGGGTAGCCACATAATTGACCTGTGGCAGGGAAGGTACTGCTTGCGAATAAGAGCCGATAGGGGATGATGGCTGCACAGGAGGTACTTGGTGAACAAAGAACAACAATTGATCTACAATCACAATTCTTCCGTCATGTGGAAAACAAACCACACGGAAAAGTGAAGAGACAAGGGCCCCCATGGCATAAATATAGTCACGGCCAAGGATAAGATTGAAATCCAAGGCACTTTGGATAACCATTACGTCTATACAGACGATTTTGCCTCCCAAAGTAACCGAGAACTTCGGAAGGATCCCCAAAGGTTGGCCAGTTCCTCTGTCGAAAGCCAACAAATTCTGGGTGACAGGCACAAGCTGTGGGGAGCCCAAAGCTTGCAAAGTAGTGGAAGACATGAGGCTAAACGACGCACCTTCATGCAAGAGAGTGCCAGGTATTGCCTTATAATAAGAGGGTACTGTAATTTGGAAAGGCACATAGGATGGGAGGCGGAAAGAAGTTAAGTGACTCCAGTCAAAGGAAACGACCGAACTACTTGGTGGGGGTATCGTATGGATTTCCCCCATGCTCTACAGGGATCGAAGAAAGACTCTCTTGATCAGCTGGGATGGGAGAGTCGTTCTTTGACTCAGGAGATTCTGACGAGATGAGAAGAACATGAGCAGTATGATCATTATTTTCTTCTAGAACAGAGTGAACAACTAGTGGTGAAACCAAGTCGGCACTCTTTTCGACCAATGGTTGGTCAGAAACAGGCATAACACAACGAGGCTCAAGAAGAGCAGGATGGACAGGAGATGAATCCAAGTCAATCTCTTTTTTAACCTGGAGAGGGTCAGAAGAGAGCCTCTAATAACCAACTGGAAGTTGGGGTGAAGCAACTGTAAGGTTTTCCAAAACGACGGAAGCTTTATCCATGAGCGGACAAAGGTGAAGGAGATGGGCGCCTTTGCATAACCTACAGGGGAATCGAATCTTTCCTTTTTTCTTACTACTGCCAGTTGAGGGTGTAACATTGACATGAGTGTCAAAGGGCGATGAGGGACGAGCCATATCGTGAGACCATACTTCTAAGATCCTAGGAATACCAGGACAATCACGAAGAAAATGGTCACCTTTGTACAACTTACAAGGAAATTTAACCTTCCATGGAGGATTAGAAGGTTTCTCCACCGGAGGTATACTCGGAGCAATAGTTGCACGGGTGGCCTCTCGCTTATCTAACTTCTTCTTGTTCGTCTTCCTCTTCTTTTTCTTAGTCTCCTGGTTACTGGATTTGGAACTTTCACCAGGTGAAGTAGGAGAGGAGGATGAAGAAACAAGGGGAAGAAGGCGAAGGCTCAACCCCAGAACATTGATGGCTCAGTCCCAAAACCAAGAGACACTATGTGATTCAAACAAAAACAAATCAAGAGCAAAACAAGAGACAACACACAAAGGACTCCCCAGTGGAGTTGCCAACTTGTGATGTAGGTAATGTTCTCTCTGCGGATAGAGGCAACCCCTATAGCTCTAGAGTGGGTCTAGTCACAGAAAGACAAAACAACAACTAATTCCTTAAATAGTCATTGTTGAAAGAGCCTACCTTATGCCGGTGTTCGATGGAGCCTTCGTTACACTGCTTCAGCTATCGTTTCCTTCTCCTCGATGAGCGATTCACCTGAAACAACACAGGAGAACAACATAACACATAATAGAGCACAACAATGAACTATTCACTTATAGATTCAAGGAACCATAAGCTATCAAATATATTTTACACATGACATAGGAAATCACCATTGATTGTATTAATATGAGCAAAAGTAAAGCTTACAACCAAGCCTTGACGTCGCAAGCTTCCTCGAAGGGTCCAGTCAGAATGTCTCCTCAAGCATTCACTCTCAAAAGGTCTCCCAAAAGGCTGATATATCTCTCTCACCCAAAAGCACTAGTATAAGGTTAAAGCAATCCACAACTGATTGCTAGACTATCAGCAATTCACACTGCAAACTATCAATCCAACACCAAAAACTAGCTAATTTGCTCACTACCAAAAACTAGCTGATCATAGCAATGGGGGATGCTTTTATAAGAGGAGAAGCCTCCATAAATGAGGGAGAGGGAGCTTATCTTTAAGGGAGGTTTCTCAAAAGGCAGAACCACCATCTCAAAGGAGGAAAGACGAACTTCCTTGACCCAACAACCAGTTCCAGAACCACCTAGAAGCATTCTGTTTGAACTAATTCGCCATATCTGGGTTGTTGTGAGTCAAACACTAGGACTCATTGCTATCTTCGCAAGCAGGATACTGAGGACTTGCGAGGAGCCCTAAAATCTGACCGTCGCAGAGAACATATGTACCCCTGCGACGGTGTTGCGACGTTCTAGTCCACTCTAAGTTATCGCCGCAGGCAGAATGAGGTTGTCTTGCGACGATCTTGAAACATGGGTAAAAATGGTCAATCTTCAAGATTAAAGAGCATTGCTAATCTTCTTGAATGATTTGGAAAATGTGGACACATTTGTTGATGTATGACACAGAACAGATGCCATTCAGGGACCGACTCTACCCGGGACCAGGGGATGTGGGGTCAGTGACAAAATACTGTGTAACAATAAGCACCAAAGACAATGAAGTAGTTTGATTTATTTAGTACATGAACATAACTTGTAACACAAACATTTAAAGAATAGTCTTACAATATTCATGATACTGCATGAAAGTGGGTTGGCTCAACAAGCTTTTGGTTATTAAGTGAAAGATTTGAGTACATAGTTACAATGGTGAGACAAGCCAACATTAGTCTAGAAACCACCTATTCTACCTCTTCTTTCCCATGAAAGATGTTGATTGAGATAAGACATGCAAGGGTTTTGTGAGCAAGAGGTTGGGAATTGCGTAGTTGAGGGTTGTAGGGACTCAGGGATGCCTCACTACTAATTGGAACTACGCAATGAACAATACAGGAGGGCATGACAAGTCTTCTTGTGCAATGATGGAGTCGAGGAGGCAAGGTATTGAGCTTGTTGAATGATGAGCTATAATGAGAAGTACCCAAGAATGAAGAGGTAGGGATTGCGCAGTTGGGCATCAAAAGGACTAAAGGAAGGCCTCATTGTCCACTAGAACCGCACAATGCGCAATAAGGAACAAGCCAGGACAAAGGATTACGTAGTGAGGGATCTCAATTCACAAGAGGAGCATGACTAGTCATTGTAACTGCACAATGTGCAATGTTTGAGGGACAAACTCAATGGATTACGTAGTTGAGGACTTTAGTGACACATAGATGATCCCTTTCTCACTAGAACTGAGTAACGCATAGTAGGAGGCTCACCTGATGAAGATAATTGTGCAATTGGGCAACTAAGAGAGACAAGGAGGCAGGGTTGCTCACTAAAACTGCGCAATGTGCTATCACTGAGAGGAAGGCTTAGGCTACTACGTAGTTGGGAAAGTTAGTGGCATAGAGAGCTCTGACTGCCCACTGCAACTGTGTAATGCGCAATCTAGGGCAAGAGAGAACAAGAATTGCGTAGTTGACAAGGTTAGGCAGCTGAATTGATGGCTTAGGTTTCATGGTTGCTTAGTGTGCTGATGGAGGGAGACTGTCCTTTAGTGTAGGAATTTACAGGGTAAGTTCCTCAGAAAGAATACCAAAAGGACACCGCTCACAACCAGATCTCAAATCAATACACCAGTATTTTTGACATGGTTAAAACCCTCAAAGTGCAAGGAGGGAAACAGTCCACGGCCTGTCCCAACGTGGGTACTACAGGCAATTTATTAATCAAAGAATGAAAATTTACATAAGCTTCTCTCATGCACGGATTACCCGAACAATGACCCTCCATGCGCTTTAAATAGAACTCATGGACCAATCGGGTGTCAAGCCACGAATCAAGTGTCGGTAATACCGAGGTGAGAGTGAACCGTAGGATCACTACATATTGTGACCGTCGGATTGTAAGTTACAAAATGTACAACGGTAAAGAAACATACTTTACCTAACTCTAACCTAACTCTATACTAGACCAAGTTGAACTTAACTATATCCTATGTGTCGGAATATCCTAACATCCCCCCTTAAGAACAACTTGGGATAGGATTGAAGGATTTACAAATATGACACAATAGGAGAAGGAAGGAGGCACTAGAGCCTATCCCCCCTTAGTGACAACTTCCTGAACTCCAAGCATATATCGAAGTTTAGTGAACTTCGCCTCTGTGAGAGCCTTTGTGAAGATGTCTGCAACCTGATCATCTGTTGGACAATATTGCACTTCAAGAACATGGTCATGAATGAGCTTTCTGATGAAGTGCATGTGTAGTTCAATGTGTTTGCTGCGCTGATGCTGGACTGGATCTTTGCATAGCTGAATGGAACTTTGATTATCACACCAAAGTGTGGTTGGATGCTGCTGCTCAAAGCCAAACTCTGATAGGATCTGACGAAGCCACAAGGCTTCCTTACTAGCTTCCACGGCACCACGATACTCTGCTTCTGCTGACGAAAGAGAAATGGCAGCCTGTTTCTTACAAGCCCATGTAATAGGTCCTGAACCAAGAGTGAAGACATAACCGGCAGTAGACTTCCGATCATCAGGGTCACCAGCCCAATCAGAATCAGCGAAACCAACTAACAGAGGAGCTGCTTTGGCACTGTAATGAATCCCAAACTGTATTGTACCTCGAACATAACGAAGTTTTCTTTTAGCTGCTTTCCAATGACTTTCACGGGGGTTTTGCATAAAACGAGCAACAAGGCCAATAGCAAAGGAAAGATCAGGACGAGTATGGGTTAAATACAAGAGTTTTCCGACAAGTTGACGGTATAAGGTGGCATCAACTTCAGGAGAAGTACAAGAGACTGAAATTTTGACTCCAGACTGAAAGGGAGAAGGGGCTGGCTTACAGTCTTCCATGTGAAAATGACGAAGAATATCACAAGCATACTTGGACTGGGAAAGGAAAATACCCTCCTGGGATTGCAAGACTTGAAGACCAAGAAAATAGTGTAAGTGTCCTAAGTCTGTCATTTCAAATTTCTTTTTAAGGCTCTGATACCATGTAGGAATTTACAGGGTAAGTTCCTTAGAAAGAATACCAAAAGGACACCGCTCACAACCAGATCTCAAATCAATACACCAGTATTTTTGACGTGGTTAAAACCCTCAAAGTGCAAGGAGGGAAACAGTCCACGGCCTGTCCCAACATGGGTACTACAGGCAATTTATTAATCAAAGAATGAAAATTTACATAAGCTTCTCTCATGCACGGATTACCCGAACAATGACCCTCCATGCGCTTTAAATAGAACTCATGGACCAATCGGGGGTCAAGCCACGGATCAAGTGTCGGTAATACCGAGGTGAGAGTGAACCGTCGGATCACTACATATTGTGACCGTCGGATTGTAAGTTAAAAAATGTACAACGGTAAAGAAACACACTTTACCTAACTCTAACCTAACTCTATACTAGACCAAGTTGAACTTAACTATATCCTATGTGTCGGAATATCCTAACATTTAGGACTGCACAGTGTGCAGTTTCGAGAGATATGAAATGCTTCACTATGGTCTGGGAACACGCAATGTATAGTTCCAGGAGGGAGAAAGATCGGTCGAAGGTTGAGCAAGTTGCAAAGTCAGTGAAAGCTCCAAAATGGCTAAGTGTGGGAAAGTGTATAACATATATTCTTATGATATATATGATCAACTATTGTAGAAGAATGCGCTAGGGTGGCCTCTAGTGGTGCACTAAAATGTGAAAAATGCAAGAGTGAAAACAATCAAAATTGACAACTCAAACAACAAGAAAACATGAAAACAACACTTACAAAAGCTAAAGAAAGTGAAAGAAACACATGCTATATTGAAAAGAACACAAAAGTGCCACTTGTGAAAATGAAAGCAAGCAAAAATGGAAATTGCAAAAGTGAAAGAGACACTAATGAAAACCAAAGCGCACAAAAGTGATAGTTGAGAAAATTCATCAGGGAGATGATAGAATTGCTACTAACAGTGAGAGAACTATCAACTTAGGGTTGTGTACTGAATGTGTACAGGGATTACGCAATTTCTATATTTAGGATCTGCGGAATCATTGTCTTCAGAGACATCACAAGCAATGTCTCTTGGAACTATGCAACCTTCATCCATAGAGAACTGCGCAGTCACTGTCCTTAGCATCTGCGTAGTTACTATCAACAAGGATTGTGCAGTGCTTGACTTTCTAAGGTGCACATTGACAACTAGGCTTGCTTGAAAGAAGAGTGCTTGTAAATGCCTCAAACGCTGAGCATGTGTAAGCGACTTTGACATTTAAAACCTTAGGAAACATCAACCAAACATGAAGAAACTATGGACAATTTGATGGGGGCCATAAATAGATATATTTTGAGGTTCAATGTGCTATCCTCCAACCCCTAAAACTCTCATTTTCTCACATTAATATGCATTTTTAGCCATAATATGCTTAGTAGGAAGACTAAAGGGTGTTTGTCATATTGTATGGCATAATGTGGTTAATATGCAGGGGAAGGAAGCATTTTTGGAGATATTTACCATGCAGGGGCTTGATGGAGATGACTAGAGAGAATATAGGGGGATTGCCCACATCATTAACTCCCTAACTCGGCTTGAAGAGCACAAAATCCTCACCAACAAATCGAATTCAATAGCAGTTGAGGAACTCCAAGTGCATGACAAGGTCAAAGGGAACTAGATCCACAAATCTCAAGATTTTGGAGGGGAGCATTCCTCCTTTTAAGGGATCCTCCCCTCAATTACTTTTGTAAAAATAAACTAGCTAAAAGGCTCATTATGATTTGAATTTTGGTTGTAGCTAAGAGTAGCTACTGAGAGCCTAGTGCTTGACATTGTTATTCTTATCTTTCATATGATGTATGTGACTATCATTTTATGTTAATGATAAGTTTACCATTGGTCTACATTTGAGTTAGTTTTGGAGGGATGAAACCCTTGGGTTTGGGCCCAACCCATAGGCTTTAGTCCCTCTCTTGTATTTATTTCTTGTTCTTGTTCAAAGCATTGCAATTCTTTCCCTGTTTCAATAGATGTTATATCATAAAAACTTGTAATTGCAGGCTTTCCTATCACCTCTCTTGTGGGAAGAGTGATTGGAAAGATCTACAATAACAACTCAAAAATATTTGCTTATGATTTTTTGGAAATTGTTGGTATTAGATTGCAATCTTTTTGCATGTTTAATCTCTAAAATTTAGGAGTTAGCAACATTGGTTTAGCAATTGGAATTGTGTTGTAGGTTAGAGTAGACTTCAACTCATCTTTTCCATGTTAATTTATTTTGCTACAATAATATCATTTGATGTATGTATTTGACTAGTAGTAGGATCTATGTTGATTTGAAGGGGTGGTCACACCTTTCCACATCCACCCAGACCTTTCCATCTTCCTCCTAGGCACCTCACCTTGCTTCCAAACCCTGTCTCCTAATTCACTCTGTTAAGGTAAATGAAGGATGTCATGGGCATCAACTTTGGTGCAAGATAGACCTTCGAGGGGTACAAGGCTTTGCTAAGGGGCTTCCACAACCTTCATTCACCTCCTTCTACCTTCGTCCACCTTCCTTTGCCTCCAAGACACCATTTATGTCCTCAAAAAGCTCTTGGACCCTCCTCCTATAGCAAAACAGGGCCTCCTGTAGCAATATAGGACCTCTTGTAGCACCATCCTGTAGTAATATAGGACCTCTTGTAGCACCATCCTATAACATTGTTTTCTTCAACCAATTTTTCTGCATACTTTGATTCTGGCATAGTTAAGTTGAATAATGCCCCTCAAACTGTGATTTGATGATTAGGGAAGACTATAAGGCCACTCCAACCTCATCCCTTCCTCACTACAAACATCAAAAAGGAAAACATAGTTAGAATTAATATTTTTCTTCATAGGTATGTTAAAGATTGGATTCCTCATTTTCAAGCAAGTGTGAGTAGACAAATGATGCATGCAAGTAGGTTATTGATTTTATTAAGTGTGCAAGTAGAGTAACATGACTTAATCCTGCAAATAGACTAGCCTCTCCTTTCATGCAATTTCAATTAGCATTTACATTTAATGTGCCATTTTCACCTTTGTAGTTAGAATCATGTTCATTAATTCTTTCATAAAAAGTTTTCACTATAGTTTCTTGGAGTGGTCTCTGAACACCTTGATCTAATTTCATGAATGAGGGTGACATGACTGGAACCTAACTTCTTGTGCATATAGCACGATTGCCTCTTAATTTGTACGAACCTTAGGTTGGTAATTTAAGTTGAGAGGCCCTTGGGAGTTGCAACATATTTGGTGCAATACTAGGGCTCATCACTTTTTGGTGCCATTGTCGAGGAGGTGTCTAAGTAGGTGTTGTTTCTAATTACGAGTTTTTTTTTTTTTTAATCAGTCTTGTTATTTTGAAAAAAGGTGAAAAAATCAAAAATAAATTTGTTCTTTCATGCCTCGTAGGAGTAGGGATAACCAAGAGAAATCCTTAACAAAAACCCCCACCCCCTCAAGCAGTCACCCTTCATTCTTCTTTGGTGACTATGGACTTCCCTCTCTGACTAGAGGGGAGTTAGAAAACCCTTTGGGTGAGAAACCTGAAATTTTTGAAGAACCTATAAGAGAAGCATAACCCATCTCACTTACCCAAACCATGGTTGAAAAAAAACACAATGAGATTTTCCCTATCAGAGAAACCAATGGAGAAGCCATAATGAAGAATATAAGCCCTGTTGCCATTCCACACTTCCATGGCTTAACCTGTGAAGATCCTGCCACCTTCATGTTTGAGTTTGTTGTTGTCTATAAGACCTATAATTATGTCTCCGATGAACAAAAGCTGAAGTTGTTTCCTTCTACCCCCAAAGATGCAACCTTGCGTTGGTTTATGAGTTTACCTGGAGACAACATCACTACTTGGGCCCAAATGCAACACACCTTCAATGGAAAATACAAAAACTATTGTAGGTCCAAAGAAATAAAGGAAGAAATATTTAGGATGACCCTTGGACCTGATGAATCCTTAGAGGATTATGAGGAAAGATTCCAACTCAATTATAGGAGGGCCAACTATACCCTTGATCCCAAGTCACTCAAGCTAGTTCTTCTTCGAGGGTTAGGGAGGATGTAATGGAAACCCTCAACATGTTGTCTGGAGGAGATATCTACCAGTTTCCTTATGATGACATCAAAATCGTATTCAAGAATCACTCTAGGGTTGCTAGGAAAAAGGGTAGGTCTAGCCAAGGCTTGGTCAGTTCCTCTCCCTCTACAACAACCATCAAGCATGAGATAGGAAGTATGTTGGAGGATTTTAAGAGTGAAATGTTGCATACCTTTTCCCTGTAGATGGATACTATGCAAATTAAAAGGAAGCAAGAGGAAGCAAAAATGACACTAGCTATCTTATGCCCTAGATGTACTAAGAGACATCCTAGGAATGAGTTCCCACTGAATGTCATAGAAGTCTGCTTAGTTTGTGAAGAGAATCATGCAACAGAAAAATGTACCTCTCTTCCAGGTCTAAAGGATGTATACCAAGGAGGGGTAGAAGGTGGGTCAGAGCAATTGTGTTTCATTAACCAAAGAAGGCCTCAAGGTCCTCAGCCATATCAACAGGGCATGCAAGGTGCACATTATTCTCATTACAATCCAAATCAGAATGCACCTTTCCAGCCTTGGTACCCTTCCACTCAACCATCATGGTCCACACCTCCTCCTTGGCCTTGTGCTCCTCAATACCCTCAATATCCTCCTCAGCCTATCAATCCTTCTTTTCATCCATATCCACCCCAATCTTCCCAATGGGGAAACCCCTCACCAGGATGGAGGCCTCAAACAACCCAACCTCTTTCTTTACTACCTCCACCTCAACCTCAACCACATATTCCTCACCATACTCCACCTAAGAAGCCTCAAATGCTTACTCAATCTAATACGAACCCAAACAATAAGCAGGCACAAAAGGTTTACAGTGGGAAGATATCCTATCTTTCTTATGTTGTGGAAATACAAAAGATCAACCTTCAGTCTGGGAAGGTGCTCCTAGATAATCACCTACCTTATCCACCTGAAGAGATTGAATAAGAGAAGGAAGAGAGTGCCCTTCAAGCCAATACACCTCCTTATCCTGAAAGGTTGGTCCACCCTAACCATCACACCCCTAAAGAGGCTGGACTTGTGTGAGAATTGAAGAACATATGTGTCAAGATACCTCTTCTCTAGGCCATCAAAGATGTTTCTATTTACAACAAGCCTATTAAGGAGGAATGTTTCAAAATATCTGGGAGAAGAAGAAGAGATACCTCCATTATCAATGTTGTTGGACAACTATCTGATGATTCTTGGGAGAGTAATCTCTCCTAAGTACTTGGATCCTGGTATCCCAGTAATGGATGTGCACATTCATGGCATTATGGTCCCTAATACTTTGATTGATCTTGGGGCTGCAATCAATGTAATGACCATGGAAACTACGTTGAAGATCCATCCCCAAGGGGTTTTGAGGAAGACCACTACAATGCTTCATCTTGCAGACAGATCCACAGTAGCTCATATGGGAGTTATTGAGGATGTGATGGTATCCATTGAATCCTTAGACTACCCTAATGATTTCCTGGTTCTCCAGCCCAAAACCAAGTTTAATGGCTATCCTCTCATCCTAGGAAGACCTTGGTTGGCCACTGTTGATGCCTACATTAGCTGCAGGTCCGGGAACATGACTATTAAGAAAGGACATTTATCAAAACAACTTGTGTTGTATTCTCCTGCTCAACCTTCTATTGAGCATGATTTACCCTTATGGTTAGAGGATGAGGAAGAGGAATAATTTTATTAAACATCCCTCTACCCAGTCTACACTTTAGATATTGTTATAGGAGGGGGGAAACTTGATGAAGATGACCTTATTGACCATATCTTACAGAATCAACCTCCCACTACCATACCAATTGATGAATTGATGAAAGAATATAAGAGTAGTTCTTGGACTTATTTGTGCTCTGTTGACTCTAGCCTAGAACATTCCAAGATTGTGGAGATTGGCCTATCCAGAACTTTAAAGATCAACCCCTCTCTCTCAACCGAGCATGAAGAACAATTATGTAGTGTGTTGAGGCAACACCTGGATGTTTTAGCTTGGGATTATAAGGAGATGAAAGGTGTGCGTCCCTCAGTATATACTCATCATATTTACATCAAAGAGGGATGCAAGCATGTGCACCAACCCCAGAAAAGAATGAACCTAGCTCTCAAGGACATTATGAAAGAGGAATTACAAAAGATATTGGATGTAGGGTTGATATATACCATTTCATATAGTGTTGGGTGTCTCTTCTCATTTTAGTCCCCAAGAAAAATGGGAATTGGAGAATCTATGTTGACTACCGGGAACTTAATAAGGCCACAAAGAAGGACCATTTTACTTTACTCTTCATTGACCAAGGCCTAGATGGCCTTGCAATGAAAAAATTCTTCTCCTTCCTAGATGGATTTAGTGGATACAACCAAATACAGATCAGCCCTAAGATTAAGACAAGACCACATTCACATGTCCTTGGGGTACCTTTGCCTATAGAGTCCTTCCATTCGGTCTATGTAATGCCCCTACTACTTTCCAGAGGGAAGTTCTAAGTATCTTTGCTAAGCTTGTTCATGACTTTGTTCATATATACATGAATGATTTCACCTCTTATGGATGTGACTTCCAAGAAGCTCTTTCTAATCTGTGAAAAATCTTAAAGAAATGCATTGAAATTAATCTTCATTAAGTCTTGATAAATGTGAATATTTTATGAATGTAGGGACTGTCCTTGGCCATTCTATACCCAAGGAAGAGATACAGGTTGACCCAAACAAAATTGTCATCATCAAAAGCGTCCCTATCCCTTAAAAACAAAAAGATGTCAGGAGTTTCCTTGGATTAGCTAGGTATTATAGAAGGTTCATTAAAGACTTTAGTAAATTGGCTTCACCCTTGTTTGGACTACTGGCTAAAGATTCATATTTTTGTTGGACAAACAACTATCAAGAAGCCTTCAAAGTACTAAAAGACAAGCTAACCACTGCACCCATCCTTAGAGGTCCCAATTGGGCATTACCTTTCCATATACACACAAATGCCTCAGATAAAGTTGTAGGGGCTACCTTAGGACAAGTGGAAGACAAATTTCCTTATGCTATCTATTTCATCAGTAAGAACCTTTCTAAAGTTTAGTTGAATTATACAATCACTGAAAAGAAACTCTTGGCTATGGTACATTCTTTGAACAAGTTTAGGCATTATATCACTGGTTATCAAACTTTTGTTCACACTGATCATGCAACCATTAAGTATTTAATGAATAAACTTGATGTCAATGTTAGGATAATTAGATGGTTGTTATTATTGCAACAATTTGATTTGACTATTATTGATAAACTAGGGAAAGAGAATGTGGTTGCATATTTCTTGTCAAGACTAACCTTGCCTGCTGGAAAAGGAAGAAATGGTAGATGATCAACTTCCAGATGAACATCTCTTCGCCATCTCATTTCTTTCTCGTTGTTTGCTGATATAGCCAACTACTTGGTTGCTGGGAGGTTCCCTCCTAACCTATCCTCCAAGGAGAAAAGAAATATTATTAGAAAGTGTGCCCCATTCACTTGGATTTGGGGAAATGTTTTCAAATTGGGGCCATATAAGATCCTGAGGATATGTGTGAGGAAAGAGGAGGTATTTGAAATCCTCTCAGCACGCCATGATTGACCGTATGGGGGCCACCTTGCTGCTAAGAAGACAACCTTCAAAGTTATTCAAGTAGGTTATTACTAGCCCACTTTACATAAAGATGAAAGGATGTACACCACCATGTGTGATCAGTGCTAGAGGATGGGTAAACCCACACTTAAGGACGAAATTCCCTTACAACCTCAAGTGACTCTATAGCCATTTGAGAAGTGGGGCATGGATTTCATTGGGCCCATCGACCCCCCATCAAGAAAAAGGACATATATCATTGTGTGCATTGATTACTTGACAAAATGGGATGAAACAAATGCAGTTAAAGCAACGAGTGAGCAAAATGTGGCTAAATTTATGAGAGAACATATTCTACAAGTTTGGTTTTCCAATGGAGTTAGTCATTGATCAATGAGCACAATTTACATCAAATCTGATTGAAGATCTCATGAGGCAGCATCACATCAAGCACAAGACATCCACTGCCTATCACCCTCAGGAAAATGGGCAAGTGGAGGTCACAAACAAAACATTGGAGAACATTCTGACCAAGGTTGTTAGAAACAATAGAAAAGATTGGGCATACAGACTTATAGAAGCCATTTGGGCCTACAACACCACTTGGAAGACCACCACTAGATTCACTCCATTTGAACTAGTTTATGGGAAGAAGGACCTGTTGTCTATTGAATTTGAATACGACACCTCAATGATGGAAACTTAATTAGACTTGGAATTCACTACAACACAATAGGAGAGGCTACTCCAACTTAATGGTTTGGATGAATTCAGGTTGCAAGATACCCTACACACTGAGGTAATCCAACTACAGAGGAATATTTGGCATGACAAACACATTAGGGAGAAGAGTTTCCAAGAAGGTGACCAGGCCTTGCTGTATGATTCCAGATTCAAGGATTTCAAGGGAAAATTAATGACAAGATCGCTGGGTCCCTACCTAGTACAGAAATGTCATGAGAATGGGTCTGTTCAGATAAGAACAATTGATGAGGAAGGGATTCCCTTGTCAATGGTTATAGGTTGAAATTGTATAAAATACCTCTGTCCAAGGAAGAGTCTATTAGTTCGATCAATAGAGAATTGAATGTGATTGGGAGGCTCACAGTGCTCAATCCACACAACTTCTAAAAAAAAAAAGAAAAAAGAAAAAGAAATAAAGGGCCCAGGTGAAAACCTCTATGAGGCCTCTAAGGCCAACTCTAGGGTTGAAAACCTCTCTAAGGCATCCCAAGGGCAAGCAAAAAACAAAGACAAAAGAAAATAAAAAAATGAAAATATCTCCTGGTGAAAACCTCCTCTGAGACGCTTAGGGAAGAAATGCAGGTTGAAAACCTCTGCAGAGACAACTTGCATGTCTAAAAAAAGAAAAAAAAAAAACATGCAAGGAAGGAGTTCTTACACCAATTTTTCTAACATCTCTCTTTCATAGGACTCTATATAGTCAAAAGAACCATGGCTACAAAGTAGATTCTACAGATCCATTCCTCCATTTTTCCAGCCATCCATTTCATTTTCACCCTCTTCGTTGACCTCCCTACCTCTTTCTATCAATTAGCCAACAATTGGACCATGTTTTTCCTCCTTGTTGAAGTGTTATAGGAGCAACCTGAGTTGCTATAGGAGGCCTTGTTTTGATATAGGAGCAACCTGAATTTCTACAGGAGGCAAATACAACTGGGGAAAGAGGTCCAAAGGTCACGTTTTCTTTAGAAATTGTTGGGAGAGGTCCACCAACACCCCTTCAGCATTCATCCACTCCATCTAGCTAAAATTCATCTTCAAATTCCACTCTGCCCTACATAAAGAAAAAAACAGAAAAAGCTCAACCTTCCACTTTTCCACTACCTACACCACCGCTTGATGATTTTAATCCTATCCTTACACCTCCTATGAATTGCCTTCAATCCCACATGCAATATGATGTCTCTAAGAGGAATTGAGTGATTGCTACAGGAAGGAGACTCCTCCTGTAGCATCTTGTATAGTTACAACATAATCCATAATCAATTTTTTTACACCCACAAAGCAGAAGATCCATCCACCTTGAGCATTATGAATCCATTTCTAAAGTTGAGAAGGGACACACCATCCTTAGAGAGCATATATTAAATAACCCATCCATTCTACTAGTAGCAGATTCGACACTATGAAGAACCCTACACACAATAATTTTATCAGTGAAGGAATCATCAAAGATATGAAGACCTATGCAGAAGCAAGCAAATGAAATCAACACCTTCAAGATCATCATGTTATGAAGTCCAAATCCAACATGCAAACATATCCAACAATTCGATGTCATAGTTAGGCTCAAATATGACAACCCTTAGTTCTTCCTTATGCATATAATGATAAAATGTGTTAATGGTCGAGAAATGATTTTTTATGGGTTGGAGGTGTCCAGTAAACTTGACCACCTTCGATTAGTAAACTAAAGTTCATTCAATCATACATGCAACATGGAAAAGTCAACTTAAGTGGAGTGGTGATTATGAGGAGAAGGTGATGATCACGAGGAGCAGGGTGATGATTACTAGGAGTGGGGGGAATAGTTAAAAAAGGGAAGTTCGTGCAAGAGCCATGTCACCAAAGTGATCCGAGCCTTTACCATAAAAAGGAATAATAAGTACAAGGCTGGACTCCATTGCATAATCGCTCATTCCTAGAAAACAATTGGAGAATGACGAGCTAGTTCTATCAAAGATTTCTCATGGTGCCACCAAGATGCTTCAAAATGTGCTTGCGGGTGCTATAAGAGGAGCTATAAGAGGATCTGAACTACTACAGGAGGTCCGAAAGGAAGCCACATGAGAGAATTGAGGGGATAAAGGGAGCCAAAACTACCCAGAGTTGTCCTCAAACCCTCATGCACATGACAAAGTTATCTTGAAAGGAGTAAGTGGATTTCTCCCTCTTTAATTTCCATACATCTACATGGAGAATTCTTCTTGAATTAAGTACCCTATAGCAAACAATTGTGCAATAGTTTCCTTTGGAAATTGTTATATGTGAAGGCAAGATAGGGACAAAGGAAAGTTTGTTTTGATAAAAAAATATTAGCTTCCTTCTCCCGCTCTGATACAAAGGAAAATTTGACAGTTTTTACACCTAAGACTGCTCTGAGGCCAAAATAAAAAATACACCCAAGTAACCCCAAGAAGGAGCAATAGGAGAAAAGGGGGGATGTTTCAACAAAAGAGAACCCATAAACACAAAAATAATTCATCAACATCCTCCTATGGTAGATATTTTTCTAAGACATCAATGGATGGGCTTCTTTGAACAACTGAAGGGGTATGATGATGACATAACTCAAGAATTTTCCATGGCACTAAATTCTCAGGGAGAAAATAGTGCCACTATTGTTGTTAGAGGACTTGCCATCTCTTTAAATGTTGAAATCATAAGCAAAGTGACTTCCCTACCCTTGGGAGTTCGATGGAGCAAGGAGGATAAGGTAGTAGGGGTCACAACCAAGAAGAACTTCATCCATAGAGAAAATCCTATAGAAGATAAAAATGGAGTGAGGAGAGAAAGCCTACCTTACCCCTGGGATGGAGTGGCTTGTCACATTCTCAAATAAATATCCTATGAGGTGAGGTTGAGCATTTTATATGCCTATCATTTTAGGCTTCTCCATGAGCTAAGATTCAAAGTAGAATTACCCATTCCACAGAGACTCAATGTTCCACATTTTCTCCTACTGTGTATCTTTGAAATGAGCCAAAAAGTGAAGGAAGGGAAACACCAAGGCATTTCTCACCATGGCCTCATTAAGCTGATTTTTATGGATGCCTTAAGCCACCTATTGTAGTGGTTATCACCACCCTCCAAAATTTTTATTTCGCCGCATTTTAGAGCCTCCCTCCTCGAAATCTTAGGAACCATATTGAACTGCTCAGGTACATGTGTTTTTGTCGATTTTATCTTTCACTTAAAAGCTTGTGTTCACTTACTCGTTCTGTCGACTAACCGCAAGTTGACCTGTCACTTGGTTCACAACCGGTCTTATGTTGTCTGGGAAAACTACGCCATCCTAGAGGGAAGCTTCCTTGCACTTAGGAATTGCGCAGAGCAACCCAAAAAATGCCTTGCGCTCAGAAATTACGCAAAGCAGGCCAACCAACCTTGTTCTAGAAATTACGCAGAGAAGGCCAGCGAGCCTTGCTCTGGAAAATCAAGCAGAGCAGTCTGTCTGCACTGCTCTCCAGAAATGTGTAGAGCAGGCCAACAACCTTGCTCTAAAAATTGCACATAACTGGTGAGAAGATTCCCCTTAGTGGCTATCTGTTGCATGTGCCGATAGGTTGCCCGGTTCCCCCCAAAACAATGCAATTCTTCCTTACAAGCATGGCGGTTTTTCCCGAAAAAGAAAAAGGAAAAAACGAAAAAGCATCCCTAGATTTTAGGGATCTATTTTTAGCAGCTGGGAGTTACATGCAAAATCAATTTTAGAAGCTTCCCGCCAAGTGTCGCTTTTTCCTAGTTTGTGGCATGTGTGTCATAAACACAAAAACTTCTAAATTTATTTAAACAAAACCCCAGAGCTCATTCTTCACATTCGATCTTGGAGCTATGGCATTCTTGAGGCATCTAGGAACCTTCGACAGAGTTAGTGCAACTCTTCCAGGTAAGTTTTTCCTTTCATGCCTTTTGTTGCTTTTTCTATTGATTTTGATTTCTTGGCTTGTGTGAGTGTTGTTTTCCTTGTTTTAGTGAATGACTGCTGGCGTTTCAATGTGTTTTAACCTATAGAAGTGTTATTTTAAATTGTGCATTGCATTTCCTTAGTGTCGCATGCATAACCCTATTTCTGCACTGACAGTCGCCATTGCAACAAATCTCTTCATGAGCTTCATTGTTTTTCCGTTTGATTGATTTCTGCACTTGCTTGGATTGCATGCATGACTATTCACTCAAATTTGCACACTCATGTAGTCCCTCTCGTTTTTAGGTTTCCCTTGGGTAGATATGGTTTTCCTTGGCCCAGATCTTGCCCCTCCCGACATGCACTGCACATTCCCGGAAGTCAAAGCACTGCCTTGCCTCCAGGAATTGCGCAAAATTTTTCCAATACTGGCCCCCAGCTGTGCTCTACGTAATCTTGGGAGGTAGTGTCCCAGCCTTGCCCAATGTGCAATTCCAACTGACAACCCAACTTGACTGAATTGCATATTGAACAATTCCAATCCATAGTCAGCTTCTCTGCACTGCACATTGTGCAATTCTAGTCAGTAGTAGGCCTCACTAGGAGTTGGGACTGTGCAATGCGCAGTTCCATCTGACAGTCTCCCAGCCTCTCAGGGTCAATGCTGCGCAATCTTGCCCAGCAGTCACCCAGCTTTCCACATGATCGATTCCCAAGTCGCTTTATGTTTTTCAGCTGACATTAGATTTCTGTGAGTGTCTTATCTGTCTCTAAGTACAACAAGTGTTGATCAACTTCTCAGAAATACATGTAACATGGCGTCAAAGAGAGATAGATCAAAGAACACAGTTGAAAGAAGTATTGGAGATGTGGTTGAACAAGTGTCTATGAGGTTGCCCGTTTATGCAAACACAAACCTGTTCATTGAGAAAAACATCAAGATCACATGGAAAGATATCAACACTGTAATTGCAGGCAACTTTGAGGGGAATCTGGAGGATCGTCATGTCTATGTCAACATTCATAAGTCAGGATTGTACAAGGTTGCATGCAGGTATCCCACCTTCCCATGCGCAGATGTGATCCACTGGATTGTCTCACACACTGATACTGAGATGATTATACCGAGAAATGTCAGTGGAGTAGAGCTTGCTATCTTCAGGACGAAAGATTATCAAAAAATGTATCATTTGCCGCAACTGGTGAACATGATGGATGCACCATTATACACTCCCAAACTCAGTGCGAACACAAGAGACATCTTGAAGCGTTGGGTAAGGAAGCCATCAAAGCTCAGGACGACACCCAACCAAATCTACAAAAAGAAGACACTTAGGAAGGCTTACCAACTCTTAGTCATCTTTGCATGTTCCCTGTATGGCCAAGAGAGTACGGAGACCTTCCCTCAAAGTTGGGTTGTTATGTTGAATTTGATGACAAGTGAAGGAAAACCTTTCAACTATTCTGGCATGTTGGCTCTCTAGCTGAAAGTGCATGTATCAAATGTCTGAAGTCCACCCAAGAATCAGCAAGAAAGATTCTTCATGTCTGCCTACTTGCTCAATGCAATCTGTGCCCATCAACAATTTCCTGGCATGGGTTGGGCATGGACACCTTCAGAGAATGTTGTGAACGTATATTGCAAAGTTCTCTCAGCGTGCATATGCCGAGGAGTCATGGCTAGATTATCTCACCACTTTGTTGCCCCTCTAAACACGATGAATTTTGAAAAAAAACGACATTGCATGTCCCAGGAAACAATGGAGGTGTTGTTGAACATTGCATATTGGTATGCCTCACCCAATGGCACCTTCATTAGGATGTACAACACAAAGAAGGCCCCACATTTGTTGCCAAATTTTTCCACGGACAAGTTGGTCATGCAGCAGGTTGCATACCACATGTTGACAGGGTTATCAGTGGGACTGCACAGGAAGAATAAGGCACCATGACCTATGCTTCCTTTGCTAATTAGTTTGTACACGATCTAGAGTTTGAAAGAAGAAGATGTCGAGGTCATGGACTTCAAGAAGTTTAAGTTGGGCACCAAGAGTTTCAATCCATACAATCCCCATGGCTTATGCAGGGACCAATTTACAAGAGTGTACTATCCTTGGATCCACGAGGCGTGTCATTGGCCAGAGGAAGACCCTTGGAGATATTGCTATAATTCCTCTAGGTTCAATGAAACAGTCAGCATGGCAGTAGAGTGGCTAGCAATACTCAAGGTAGCAGCACCACAAGGAGCAACAACAACAACAATAGTAAGCAGCAAACCTACGAAAGATAAAGGCAAGAGGAAGATTGATGAAAGTACATAGGTAGAGCAAAGCTACAAGTTTAAGGAAGATCCACTTGTTGAGAGAGTAGCTTTGGAGATAGAAGAAAAGAGGTGACAACATGATAGGAGAGGAGCGCATAAAAGAAGAGATAAGAAAAGATTGGAAGAGACGAAGAGGAAGTTGCAGGAAGTAGGGCGGAAGCTCAAAGAAGAACAAGAGTTGTGCATAAGAGAGAAGGAAGTAGAACAAGAATAGGAACAGGAACAGGAACAGGAACATGAATAGGAGGAAGTGCAAGGTGCTTAGACAACGTAAACTGCATCGATATAAGTTGAAGGCTTAGATACATGAGCTGCAGATGAGGAACAGGGTGAACAACCGTATGAACAGGAACTTGCTCAACATGATGAACTGATAGTAGAATAGATGGACATGGAGATGGAACAATCAAAACAAGATCAGGACACTGACCTCGAGCCAAAAAAACCGAGGTCACCCCACATGCTTCACTACCTCCAACAACAAAGCAAGTCCCAAGTGAATAAGGGGATATTGTTCTCCTTGAGGATAATTCGAGAACAGATGTGTACAACATAGCCTTTGATGAGTCACAACTCAGAGCTATACAGGCATGTAGAGCGCACATCCCAGATGAGCATGCATCACTTGCGCACTTTGAATAACGAGTGATTGTGTCAGATGTGCAAAGACATCTAGCTGCCTTGGATGATGCTACGAAGTCTTATGCTGAAGCCACAAGCTCAAGTGTGAAGTTCTTGATAGTAGAAATTGAGTGCATGCTTAAGGAATTGCAAGAAGATAGGTAAAGAGAGGAACAATCAACAGGATCCACCAGAGCAGAGACGAAGAAAGCGATACTTGCTAAAGTATTGGCTCTTGAGATAGTCATGCGGAGATTGTATGACAAGTTTGTCATCGTGCACAAGGAAGTTGTCCATCTACATGGTCATCAAAAACACTACACTAAGATAGCGCAAACACTCACAGGTATACATGCCACTGTTGATCATGTACAAACATGGACAATGAGGTACAAGGGAGCCTCGCTTCACTTGCACAAGATGATGAAGCCACAGGTAGAGTTGGACAAAGCACACATCCAAAGTCTGATCCGGAACTATGAGGAATTCCCACTGCTTATCACCAATGTTGAGGCTTCTTACGCACGGTTTTTCAAGAGTTTGGATGTCATGGTGTGAAAGTACGACACCCCATCAATTGGGACATTCACCAAAGCCAAAGAGAAGAACCAAGTCCGACTAGAGCTCAACGCATACTTTGATCAGTTGATGCACATGGCCACCAACACAAATTTGTAGATCAGTGCAAATAACATGCAGAGATATGTCGCCAGCCTGGCCATGCTTAGAACCAAGCTGCACATGTTGCAGGATGAGTTAGACAGAGGTTCCAAATCAGTATACCTAGAAGTGATGGATGCAAGAGTTCGTTTCCAGAAAGCCATCATCAAGCAGTATTCTAACACCATTGCGCACTACCAAGCTTGGCATCAGTTCATCACCAAAGATCACAGAGCAGGTGTTGATGAGTAGGTATTTCAACAACTGTCTAAGTCTTAATGTTGTCTTATTTGGCTGACTCAAGCCTATTTTTGTCCCACATGGATATATGTGGAAAATGAATTATTATTATGAACATGATGTAAAGTGAAATTCCAAGTGTCATTAGTGCAATGCAAACAATCATATGTAATGTAAGAGTTATATGTAATGAAGTTGAAGAGTCACGAGGGTAGTCCAAGAGTCATAAAGGGGAATGTCAAGGGTCACCCCACCCTTTGTTATAAATAGAACCTCATAACTCATAGAACAAGATTTTGGGAGACAAACTTTTGCGAGGCATTTCTTTGAGAAGGGCTTGGAGAGTATTGTGACGAGCCTTGGCTTCTCCACAGTGCAGAGTAGGTACATCTCTTTGGAGGAGAAGGCCGTGTTGACTATAATATCCCACTATTGGGGCTAGTGGCTATCATGGTTGTATGTATGGATGAAACTTTCAATTTATATAATATAAAAAAAACAACACGTCTTTATGAATATGTTGTTATTGTAGTTCAACTATTATGGTTACTTTATCAAGGAATTTGTTTAACTTATGAATTTGTGTATGAAATATTTCGTATACGATTGTATGAATCTTGTTGAACACGTGTTTTTGGTTTAACCCATCACTTTGGATTGTTGACTATTCAGCTTTCCAACTTGTGATGTCATTCAGCCCATGTGGTTTTTTTTTAGGCTGCGTACTATTATAGGATTCTAAGGGATACACTTCTTTCCCCCCTTTGTGTGTTAAAAACTCCCCATGCATCTCTCTTGACTCACTGCAAGGTCATACACTAGCTTCCGACAAAGATATCTTGCTTACCTTTGCGCACTATCGCAGTCAAGGCATAACTTTACTACCCACCGCTGGGACTCCTACTCCAAATAGTCTAAGGTCTAGTTGGGACTTCTTATGGGGGAGATCCCCTGAGATGTTGGCAGGTCCAATACCATCAACATTTATTGCACTAGAAGGAGAGCCAAATGACAAGATGAGTCCTCAAAGTTTGTTTTAAATCTCTACACATCTTTCATGACTAACATTATGATTCAACCTCCGACATGTCTGTCTCACGGACATCATTTTGAAGTGTCAGAGGATCATTGGAATGAATTTTCATGTAACTTGTATGATGATGAAGGCAGAGAAACCTTGCTTATACATGGAGTTTCCTTCATGGGTTTCTGTGAAAGGAATGAAATCCATGAGGATCACATTGCATGCTCATTGTTCGCATTCACCTTTCAAGGGCACACACTGCAATAGTGTGTCACATTGCCCACAACATCTATTCACTCTTTTGATGAATTGATCGGAGAGTTGGCATGTGATTTCTATCGATATAATCATAGAGCACTCAATATTTTTTTTTGGAATTACGAAAAGCACCTGATGAATCCGTCGAGCAATTTCACAAACACTTTCGTAATATTGCAATTGAAATTTCTAAAGATGAAATTGATTGGAAACTTCTCGATGAAATATTTTAGTATCTTCTTCACATATCTGAAAATCCACATATCTTAGAATCATTTGAACCCCTCCCACTATACCTCAGTGTTAGAGCTGCAAAATCCCAAATGGGCAAGGTTGTTGTCACAAGTGACCTGTCGCCTACTTCTCATCAAACAACTCTAGCTCTGTAGCGTGAGGTGGGAGAAGGTGCACACCCATCTATTGAATTGTCACATCATCCCACCCCACATGCCGTAGATATCTGCACAGATTTGGATTGCAAGACTGTTGGTTGTCATGATGTCACGTTTTCTCAACCTCCTTCCCCTCATTCTGTTGATCCTTCGGATTGTACAGTGTCATGTTCTCCTGCTTTGGGTTCCACACTTGTTGTTCACGAGGATCAAGTTATCGATAGAGTTGGTGTTGAGTAGCCAACCTGCACTGTCATTTATGATGAGTATGTGTGGGAATCTGAAGAAGAACACGTGGCAAAGGATGACCTACTTCTACCCGCGGATCATCCGCCATTTCTTGACATCTTCTATGATTATGCTATTTCTGTTTTGTCTTGTAAAAATTCATTCCTGAACGTTTTTACTTCCGATCATTCAGAAAACACACTAGATGTCAGTCTGTAATTACATTGTGGAGAGGACACATATTTCTTTGCAAATCCATTCAATCTTTCATCTGTCATTTTCGGAAACACAAAGGGTGAACATTCTTGTTTCTCATCAACCCCTCTGTATTATTCGTCGGATCATGAGGATGCCGATGAATATATCAAATTTTTTGATTATGGTTGTCATGATCTATTTACTCCTTCGTTCGATCACGATGCTGGTTCATTCATTATTGATCTTTCTAAGCCACCAGCCTTTGATGATCTACTTGATGATGAAGTGGAAGTCCATCAAGCTGTTGAGGTACTTCAGCCCGCACTGATGGTTATGTCAGGTCCTCGTTGTCTTAAGGCCAGTCCCACTTCTGATCAGAAATCTATTGAAACACCCCAGTCTCCTCATCACTCTCATGTTTACATTGAAGATCAATCCATTTCATAGATTTCACATCCTCCACCTAAATCACATGATCCCATCGCTCATGCATTGGAGGAATCATAAACAACAAGCACTCTTGCAAAACGTAAGTTATCTTTCTTTTTCATGTTTTCTTATTTTTCGTGGTCAAAAGAGTGTGCATGTTCATTGTCTGCACACAGTGTGTTGCATCACCATGATATGTCCGCAAAATGATTATCTTGCGCTTTTACTCATTTCTTTTTGTGGACAGTTTTAAACTCGGAGTGTGTTGGTCTTCACTGTTTTATCTTTCTTGTTTTCTGGTTTACATGCTTATCTTTATTGTTAACCAAGCCTTCACCAATATGGGTCAGAAAATGTGTTGGTGGCTGCATTGGAAATATCACTTTACGTGAATAGGCCCATGTAGTGTTTAGTTTAGGAGTAGGAGTAGTGCTTTATCTTGATTGCTTTGTTTGCATGTTTACTTTGCTTGCTTTCTTGCATTGCTTGCTTACTTGGTTTGCTTTCTTTTACTTCTGCTCTTTTCTTGTTTGTTTGTTTGCTTGTTATGCACCCATAGGTTTAGTTTTGCATGAAACTTTGTGTGGCTCTCGAGACAAGCAAGGCGAAGAATAAGAGGACTTATACAACTATAAACACTTGGTTATTTATTGTACTCTCTCTTTATGAAGAGATTTTTGTCTTCAGTCAATGATACCCTGATGGAAAATATGTTATGTTCAGAGTGGGTCTCAGTGAAAACACAACGCTTGCACTTTTAACTAGTACCGCCTACTCTAATCAGTTTGTTTTGGGTTAAACCTCGCCAGCTCAGTCAAGTAGAGTAAGGTGAGGGGGAAAACCTTAACAAGTATTGTGAGAGGTATATATAACATAATTTTCTGAAGGGACAACCTCTTCTACTCTCAATAAGTCGGGTTCCCTCTTTCGCCTCTGAAATAAATAAGTGCCTATGCACAGTTCTTTGAAAATGAAAAAAATGGAAAAGGAAAAAAACAAATAAGGTGAAAGAAGAGAACAACTTACTAGGAAGAGAGGTGATGAAAGTAACTTCGCCGAAGTACTAACCAGGCTCGCTGGCAGAAGAGCGATTCTTGTGTTCCTGTGTGACTTCACCGGAGTACTGTCTAGGCCTGCTGGTAGCAGAGCAACACTAGAGATAAAACTAAGACTCTAACATTTATATTACTTGTGCACCAATATACCCCTCACCCCAATGAAAACAACTTAGTTGACTTGGCTTGGTATGTTTGCTGATTGATCATGAGAATGGCAAGAACTATATCTTTAACTCAAGCTAGTGTTGAAGCCATGATGATCAAAGAATCGAATAATACTTTCGGAGGAGTTAGACTCACTTTTCACAAAACAAGGTTCATACAGAGAGATAGATTTCTACCAATGTGTCGCCAATCTTGTAGTGGCTACAACCACCCTCCAAAATTTTTCTTTCTCTGTGTTTTGGAGCATCCCTCCTTGAAATCTTAGCAACCATATTTCATTGTTCAGGTACTTGTGTTTCTTTCAATTTTATCTTTTTCTTAACAACTTGTGTTTCTTTCAATTTTATCTTTTTCTTAACAACTTGTGTTCACTTACTCGTTATGTCGGCGAACCATAAGCTGACCCGACACTTGGTTCACAACCGGTCTTGTGCTGTCTGGGAAAACTACACCATCCTAGAGGGAAACTTCCTTACACTCATGAATTTTGCAGAGAAGCCCAAAAATTTCCCTGCACTCAGAAATTGTGCAGAGAAGGCCAACCAACCTTTCTCTGGAAATTGCGTAGAGTAGGCCATCCAAATTGCGTAGAGAAATCTGTCAGCACTGCTCTCCAGAAATGCGCAGAGGAGGCCAGCAACCTTGCTATGGAAAATTGTGTAGAACTGGTGAGATAGCCACGGCCACTCAGCCCAGAAACAAAGCATAAGCTTCTCCTCAGTGGTTGTTGTTAACACCCAGGTTGTTCCCTATGACTCCCAAGGGAATACGGCCGGGGTAACCACTAACCAATCTTTGGATCACTGTTTCTAGCCAAACTGTGATCAGAGAGGGCTCTCTCTTTATGATTTGTAACTGTTTATGATAGGGTTTTAGGCTAGCTATTATGCACAGGTTTTGTTTATGTTTTGGTTGAAGAGTTTCTTTTAGGTCTTATGATGTAATTTTCAAAGAGTCAAATATCATTGGGCAATGGAGTCTGTGGCTGTATAGGTGTCTAGAAACCTTGAGGTGAACTGGTGAAACTTACAGGGCCATTTGGATGCTTCATACAACGAAATTTTTGTTTTATAACACGAACAGGTGAAAAAACCAGTGAAAGCAATTAAGAATTTTCACTAAAGTATTCGAGTATTTCCACCAAACTAGGTATGAGAAACAGATAGATGCCTCAGGAGCAAAACTTGAATCCCTGGGGATGTCTATCACTGTAAAAGATATAGTTTTAAAGTGCAGCAATTAAGAATTACACTTCATTCACTGTATCTGAAGAAAAACATGGATAATAGCTCAGATTGAGTTCAGGGTAATCAGTGATTAAATCCTGAACTATTCTTCTACTTTGCTATTAAGTTTAAAACATTTAGACAATAAAAGAGAACAAAAGACTCGAAAACATGTAACACAGAGATTTAAGAAAACTTATTGTTTTATGAAACATTCTGGAATCCTGCAACATTCACCATTCATCACAACGCATCAAATACACCAAGCTTTGGAAATTCCATTCTCCCTTTGCATTGCTTCTCTGAGAATTTTACAGCAAGTGAGACTTCCAAAAGGAAAATAACAACAACCCCCTGAGCTTCTGCCAGGGGTGAATATATACTTGCGATTTTTACAAAAATATCTGAGTTCTGAGTTATCTCAGACTTAATATTCTCACCAACTTTCGAGATATTATGATCAGAAATTTATTACAGCATTGAATACAAAATAAAGGCGCCTTAATGTTCTGTCAGAAGATATTTTGGCCTTTGGGATCTGCTGAGTCGGTTGAGATACTTTGATTAAATGCTGGGGAACCCGACTTTATGGCTTGTACGCTGTATTTTGGGTTTGTCACCTGTGATTGTGACTGCTGCTGTGGTGAGAGAATAGCTCTGCTGAGTTGGCTCAGCCTCTGCCTCTTCCTTGTAGATTTTATTCATCAAAATTGTGCCTGTGCATGACTGCTCATATACTGGAGAAAATTAGCGCTACAGGTTCTGGCCTGATAAAATTATCTGTGTCAAATTCCTCCATACTTCCTGTGTGGGCAATTGATGATTTATGATTGCCCCCATAGTCTCATCTGCTTCAGTATACTTAAAGAAATTTGGTGGTGTATCAAACAGATGATCAATTTCATTCATGATAAAAAACAAGTTATCCACCCTATCATACAAATTCTGCCCTGATGCTGGCCCTGTGTCTGCTGAGGTACTGGGCTGTTTTGCAATCTGTTAGGATATTCCGACACATAGGATATAGTTAAGTTCAACTTGGTCTAGTATAGAGTTAGGTTAGAGTTAGGTAAAGTGTGTTTCTTTACCGTTGTACATTTTGTAACTTACAATCCGACGGTCACGATATGTAGTGATCCGACGGTTCACTCTCACCTCGGTATTACCGACACTTGATCCGTGGCTTGACACCCGATTGGTCCATGAGTTCTATTTAAAGCGCATGGAGGGTCATTGTTCGGGTAATCCGTGCATGAGAGAAGCTTATGTAAATTTTCATTCTTTGATTAATAAATTGTCTGTACCCACGTTGGGACAGGCCGTGGACTGTTTCCCTCCTTGCACTCTGAGGGTTTTAACCACGTCAAAAATACTGGTGTATTGATTTGAGATCTGGTTGTGAGCGGTGTCCTCTTGGTATTCTTTCTGAGGAACTTACCCTGTAAATTCCTACATGGTATCAGAGCTATTTGAGGGCCGCGTCCGTTGGTGATCCAAATCTGAAGCCGGTAGAACTGCATGCGGCTGTCGTTTCCTAGATCTGCTGTTTCTGACTGCTTTCGGGCCGAGAGGACTGCTCTGTTGCGTTCAGAGCATCTGTTTCAGTGAGGAACCCCTTTCGTTTCACGCGAAAAGGTTTCCGGTAGCCCTAGCTGCGTCATTTTTCAGATCGGGAGGTATACAGTGTTTTTTTTTGCAGTTTACTGTCATTTTCTCTCTGCTTATTTCGGTTTCGGTTTATTTAGCCTTTTTTTTCCGGATCTATACCTTTCATTTCTGCGTATGCTCTTTGCCCTGCGACTCTGTGCGATCTGGGCAAATCAGAAACAGAAAGAAAGGATTTTTCTCATGCGTATGCTCTTTTCCCTGCACCTTAGTGTGATCTCGGAAAATCAGAAACATTGAGAAAAATATTTAGTTTTTCGGCTAAAAGCTAACCTTGAGATTTTTTTTTTTAAATTTCTAGTTTTTTGGCTAAAGCTAACTTCGAGCCGTAAGGTTCGTTTTTCTTTGGATATTCGTGTTGGGTTTTGTGTTTTGTGTTTTGTAGGGGAAAAGAGTCTTCCCAAGGCAAGCACGCAAATCGAGGCCCCCCCCCCCCCTCTCTCTCTCTCTCTCTCTCTCTCTCTCTCTCTCAAATATTTTGTATAGATCAATTGGTTCAAAGACTTTTTAAGAGAGTAGAGGTCTTGGGTTCAAGTCTCCATTTTGTGGGGGCGGATTTTTTCATTCCCGCACATTCGCGCACTTTGCCGGCAACGTCAACAATTTTTTTTCAAAAAGCCATAACTTCTTCATCCGGAAGCCTTTTTCAGAGCCGTTTTTTTTAAAACCGCCTATTTTTTCGAGATCTATCCATTGGACCACTTACTTTCAGCATCTTCAGCTTCAGTTGTTTTTCAAAAAATGGAAAGTCCATGCCAAGTCATTCTTGACAGCACTAACTACTTCCAATGGGTAGCCTACATGGGAGATTTACTTAGAAGTAAAGGTCTCTTCAGAATAGCCACAGACCAAGAGAAGAAACCCAAAGATGAAGACAAGGCCGAAAAATGGGAAAATCGACAAGATCAAGCACGTGGTTTGATAGGAATGTCTGTTTCTCCTGATCTTAGATTCCACATTGCAGAAATTGAAACTCCTCATGAAGCATTAGAAAAACTTGCTAAAGTTTTTGGGATTAAAAATGAAATTAGAGCCCATCAACTTGAGAATGAGTTGCTTACTTTGGATCCTAATAATTTTTCTTGCATTGAAGATTTCTTGTCCAAATTCAAGACCCTTAGATATCTCTTGGAAGGTGTTAAAGTTAAGAAAGAAGATGGTAACCTTATTTATTCCATCCTTACTAAGTTGGGACCAGCCTACTCTGTATTTGTTTCCACTTTCCATTCTACCAGGGAAGCTTTCATTTGTCAAGGCAAAGACTACAAGCCCCCTTCCTTTGACTCCTTTTGTGATTCCTTAATAAGAGAACAAGAAAAACTCTTACACCTTGGTCTTCTTAATCTTGGAAACTCTTCCTCGAAAGCGTTAGCCGCCCAGCAGCAACCAAATTCAAAGAATCCTAAGAAGTCTTATCCTCAAAGGAATGGTCCTAAACCAACTCAGCCTCAAGATGAAAGATCATTTCAGCAATATGACAAGACCAATAAAAACAAATGGAAGAAGACTGACAGACATTGTAACTTTTGTAATCGAGATGGCCACTTAGAATCTAAATGCTTTAAGAAGATGGAAGCCTTGGAAGCCGCAATGAAGAAACATAACATCCATCTGGAGCCTACTTCAACTTCAACTTCCGGAACGGCATTTTCTGCATGTCATCGTCAATCATCTCAGTCTGGTTATGCATTAAATGTATCTTCTTCTTCTTCTCATTCTCATGAGTGGCTCATTGATTCTGGAGCCTCTTGTCACATGGCCAAAAACCAAGCCATGTTTTCTTCTTTAAATGATTGTAACACCAAAAATATATATGTTGGTGATGATAGATCTCTTAATGTTGTAGGGACTGGAACTGTTCATCTAGACAATGGTCAGTTCAATGATGTATTATGTGTTCCAAACTTATCCTGCAACCTTCTATCTGTCTATCAGATAACTCATTCAGGTGAAGGTAAAATTGTTGAATTTTCACCTCATGATGTTGTAATCAAGGATCTAAAAGATCCTAAACAGATTCTAGCTACTGGTCTTGCTGATGATTCCAAAAGGTTGTATAAGTTTCACAACTTTGGGTCATCCCATCTTCCCTCAGTATTTGTTGCTCATAATGATGAAGTGAGCAAACTTTGGCATGAGCGGTATGGTCACTTAAACTATCGCTCCCTTCAGCATCTATGTAAAGAAAACATGGTGACAGGTCTTCCTATGGTATCTTGCAAAGATGGTGTTTGTTCCGGATGTGTACTCGGAAAACATCATCGGGACAGTTTTGACAAACGTGCCTCTTGGCACGCCTCAGCCCCTTTACAGCTTGTGCACAGTGATTTATGTGGTCCTCTTCCTGTTGCTTCATTCTCTGGCTGCAAGTACTTCTTAACTTTCATTGATGATTTCTCCAGACGCACTTGGGTATACTTCTTAAAACTCAAGAGCGAAGTATTTACCACCTTTTTGGCCTTCAAAGCATTCGTTGAAAAACAATCTGGACATCAAATTCTTAAGCTAAGAACTGATAATGGTGGAGAATATGTTAAAAATGCATTCATCAACTTTTGCACCGAAAATGGAATTCAAATGCAACATACTGTTCCATACACTCCACAACAAAATGGTGTAGCTGAAAGGAAAAATCGCACCTTAAAGGAAATGGCTAATTGTATGCTGCAATCTAAAGGACTCAGTCTTAGTTTTTGGGCCGAAGCAATTAATTGTGCAAATTATATAATCAATCGCACTCCTACTAAGGTTCTAGAGAATATCACTCCAGAAGAAGCCTGGAGTTCCATTAAACCAGATGTAAGTCACTTTCGTGTGTTTGGAAGTGAAGCATGGGCCCATATTCCAGATGAAAAGCATAAAGCCTTAGAACCTAAGAGTGAGAAATGTACTTTTGTTGGATATTCTGAAGATGTAAAAGGCTATAGACTTATTCCATTTAAGTCCAAAAATGTTATCATTAGAAGAGATGTAAAATTTGATGAAAATAAATCGGCCTGCGAGCCTAGTCCGGCGGATGTGCCACCTCTTCCTATCTCTTCTATCTTTGAAAACATTTCTTCTTCTGATGATGAAAGCGAGGATGATAATCCTTCCCCACCTTCTCAGGATCCTCAACTTCCAAGATGGGTCCGTGCTACTCGGGATGCAGCAGGTGATCTTGCCGGTGATCCTACAGATCAGCGACGTACACGTTCTCAGTTTGAAAGAGCCTCTTCTTTACTGGCTCAAGCTCCAGTAAATCATGATCCTGACACTTTTGCAGAAGCTTCAGGCCATCCACATTGGGAAACAGCTATGAATGAAGAATATCATTCATTGATGACAAATGATACATGGGATCTTGTTCCTCTACCAAAGGGACGCAAACTTGTTAGATGCAAATGGGTTTACAGAACCAAGTATGGACCAGATGGGAAAGTTGATAAACATAAAGCTCGTCTAGTTGCTAAGGGCTTTTCACAGGTTGAAGGCATTGACTACACTGAAACCTTCTCTCCAGTTGCCAAAATGAACTCTATCCGCCTTGTTCTTTCCCTTGCTGCCTCTTTAAAATGGGAAGTCCATCAAATGGATGTTAAATCTGCCTTCTTGCATGGTGACTTGCAGGAAGAAATCTATATGGAACAACCCATTGGCTTCATACAAACAGACTCCAGCCTCGTTTGTCGACTTAAGAAATCCCTTTATGGCCTCAAGCAAGCTCCTCGAGCTTGGTATGCCAAAATGGATAGCTTTCTTTTAGAATCTGGCTTTTCTAGGTGTCATTCTGACAATACTGTCTACACCAAGAAAGTGGGCAACTCTCTCATCATCCTTGTTCTTTATGTTGATGATCTTATTCTTACTGGTAGTGATCCCAACCTTATAAACCATGTGAAGTCCAGCCTTAAAAAGAAATTTGAAATGACAGACTTAGGACACTTACACTATTTTCTCGGTCTTCAAGTCTTGCAATCCCAAGAGGGTATTTTCCTTTCCCAGTCCAAGTATGCTTGTGATATTCTTCGTCATTTTCACATGGAAGACTGTAAGCCAGCCACTTCTCCCTTTCAGTCTGGAGTCAAACTTTCAGTCTCTTGTACTTCTCCTGAAGTTGATGCTACCTTATACCGTCAACTTGTCGGAAAACTCTTGTATTTAACCCATACTCGTCCTGATCTTTCCTTTGCTGTTGGCCTTGTTGCTCGTTTTATGCAAAACCCCCGTGAAAGTCATTGGAAAGCAGCTAAAAGAATACTTCGTTATGTTCGAGGTACAGTACAGTTTGGGATTCATTACAGTGCCAAAGCAGCTCCTCTGTTAGTTGGTTTCACTGATTCTGATTGGGCTGGTGACCTTGATGATCGGAAGTCTACTGCCGGTTATGTCTTCACTCTTGGTTCAGGACCTATTACATGGGCTTGTAAGAAACAGGCTGCCATTTCTCTTTCATCAGCAGAAGCAGAGTATCGTGGTGCCGTGGAAGCTAGTAAGGAAGCCTTGTGGCTTCGTCAGATCCTATCAGAGTTTGGCTTTGAGCAGCAGCATCCAACCACACTTTGGTGTGATAATCAAAGTGCCATTCAGCTATGCAAAGATCCAGTCCAGCATCAGCGCAGCAAACACATTGAACTACACATGCACTTCATCAGAAAGCTCATTCATGACCATGTTCTTGAAGTGCAATATTGTCCAACAGATGATCAGGTTGCAGACATCTTCACAAAGGCTCTCACAGAGGCGAAGTTCACTAAACTTCGATATATGCTTGGAGTTCAGGAAGTTGTCACTAAGGGGGGATAGGCTCTAGTGCCTCCTTCCTTCTCCTATTGTGTCATATTTGTAAATCCTTCAATCCTATCCCAAGTTGTTCTTAAGGGGGGATGTTAGGATATTCCGACACATAGGATATAGTTAAGTTCAACTTGGTCTAGTATAGAGTTAGGTTAGAGTTAGGTAAAGTGTGTTTCTTTACCGTTGTACATTTTGTAACTTACAATCCGACGGTCACGATATGTAGTGATCCGACGGTTCACTCTCACCTCGGTATTACCGACACTTGATCCGTGGCTTGACACCCGATTGGTCCATGAGTTCTATTTAAAGCGCATGGAGGGTCATTGTTCGGGTAATCCGTGCATGAGAGAAGCTTATGTAAATTTTCATTCTTTGATTAATAAATTGTCTGTACCCACGTTGGGACAGGCCGTGGACTGTTTCCCTCCTTGCACTCTGAGGGTTTTAACCACGTCAAAAATACTGGTGTATTGATTTGAGATCTGGTTGTGAGCGGTGTCCTCTTGGTATTCTTTCTGAGGAACTTACCCTGTAAATTCCTACACAATCTGTGCTGCAGCATGGGCATCAACCCTTTTGATGTAATTTTCCAGGGTGAGCAGTCTTCCTACACTGCTTAAAATGCTGGGGAGGCCTCTGTTCTGCAATGCCACAAATCTGTCCAGGAACTTGTTGATCTCGGTCTGCATATCCTGTGTCCTCCTCTCCAGCGTTCCAACTAGACTTCTTAGTGTCAGGACTCTTTTAACTACTGAGATTGTTTCAGTCCTGTTAGTAATTCCCATGGTAGCTAGTTGAGAGCTAGTTTTGTTATTTAAAACATTGATCATTCTGCTGGCAGCATCTGGCATGTGGCCAAGGCTTGCTCTGGCTCTGTGTATTTCCTTGTTTGCCTTGGTGATGAGTACTATTTGCTCATCCATAGTCTCAATATACTGCCACTGATTGGTGATGGATCGACCAATGTTGCCCCAGAGGACTGCTTTCAATTCTGCTGTTACTTTTTCTAGTGCAAGCTCCTTTTCTAGTTCAGCTATTCTCTTTTTTAGAGCTTTTATCTCTCTCTCCTTTGCTGCCTCATTCTGCTTGCTCTTGTCAAACTTTTCATTTACCTTAGCCAAAGTTTTCTTGACTTCATCAAGCTCTTTCATTTGAGATTCAAGAACTTGGATCTCAGCTTGCAGCTTCTGCATATCCAGACTGGGAGTCTGTCCTGGTGTTGGTGTAGTTGTTGCTGTAGATGGTGCTGTAGTTCCCGTTTGCTGAGGAGGAGGAGTAGTTGTTGGAGGGACTTCCTCAAGATTAATTATCACAGGAGGAGGCTGGGAGGGTTGGCCCTCTTCTCTTTGCTTCATTGCTGTTTGTAGTGCTGCCTTTGCAGCTTCTGATTGTCCTAGCTGGTCTTGAGTTCGAACCAGCTCCTTGTACAGGGATATCAGTAGGTCTGTAGCATCCTTTTCCTGCCTTTGCTGGGCAACCTCGTCTGTTTGCGGATGGATGGTGGCTGGGAGCTTGATTTTCTTTCTTAAGGCCGCCATGTCTGCATCCCTTATCTTCAGGAGTTCTTGGATACCTTTGACATCTTTAGGATCATGTCCTATTTCTATAATTACATCTTCCAAGGACTTGATCCTATTGTCCTTGGCTTGTGATGATGCTCTCTCCAATTCCAGCTGAGAGGCTGTATTATCAAGGCTGCTCTTCAATTTGTAGTTCTCCAATGTCTCATCTGCCAAGGAGGCATACACCATTTCACCAGTTTGTTTATGTAATTCAATCTTATCCATAGGGTGTATGTCTTTGGCCAGCACCTCCATGTTGGTTCTTAGGTAATCCGAGGTAGTTTGAGGATGCAGCGTTGTGGGCATGAAGTGACTCATGATCATCTTGCCTTCACTTACATCAAAGGCAGACATGAGTCTTTGCTGATTGGTGGGAGCCAGGTTCAGCAAATGATTGTACAGCTGTACTTTAATAGGATCACTCCTCCTCTTAATGTCAATAAATTGCTGTTTGATGCTGGACTGTCCTTCTCTGTGCTGGCTGGAGGAGCTGACCTCTCCTCCTATAGTTCTATCATGTTCATGCTGGAATGAACTGGCTGAAACTTCTCCACTGGGTGGGCTCATGCCCATTGCTTGCCTCACTGCTATGTCATCCTCTTGAGAGTCATTTAGTCTTTGTCTTTTCTCTCCCCGATTGATGGATGAAGTCAGGGGAGTCTCTCTATCCCTTTTCCTGGTTAAGTCCTCCTTTTGTGGGGTTTGGAGGACTGAGGTATCAACAGTAGTTTCTGCCCTAGGAGGCACTATTGTCTGAGCCTGTTGCTCAGTGGAGCTTGGAGCATTCATCACTTTTTCTTGCTGCAAGGGCTGCTGTTCACTAAACTGTTCCTCTTCTTGTTGCTGCCCAAGTTCCTGCTGCTCCATCTCTTCTTGCTGCTGTAGCAATGTGTCCACTTGTTCTTCTGTCAATGGAGGTGGCTGTTCCACCTGCTTCCCTTTATCCTTGCTTGCTGTCTGTGGTGCTTTCTCGGTAGTTTGCTGCTGTGCTGTTGATGATGTAGCAGCTGCTCCAAGTTGCTTTTTGTAGGAGAGGGGCACCTGTCCACAAGTTTCCAAGTCAGCTTCCTTTTGCATATTTCTAGCCTCTCTCTCAAGTAACTCTTCATTAGTAATTTCCTCCTCTAGGGTACCCTCTTCCCAATTTGATGCATTGGCATACTGTTCAATCTCGGGTTGTCTCTTGTGTGCATAGCTACCCAATTTGTATCTAATCCTCCTGAGGGAGATAGCATGATTGGGGTCATAGGGTATCCATTCAAAGCTGGTTTGCAGTCTGAGGCCTTCCAGGATAGTGTTTGCCTCTTTCCATCCCTCTTCTTTTCTGTTATATAGGAAAGGACCCAGCTGGTTCCTTACCTTCAACTGTGACTTCTTGTTGTTGCTCTGAAAATGAAGATAGTCTGAGTTCCCAAACTATCTGAAATATTCCAAGGAAAAAAGCCTCATGGGGACATACCTTGGCAACCTAAATGGGTTCAACTCACAGCCATATATCCTGATGACTGTGTGGTTTTGGTAGAAGTACCAATTACCAATGCTGTAGGACTTATTCAAATGGAGAATTCTCCTCATGTCATCAGTTAGTCTAGGAGGAGGAGTACCATGCAATACTGTCATGACTGGATAGATGAATAAGTCAATGAACTCAGTGTATGTGTAAGGTGATACAGAGGTATGATGAAAAACAGAAGTCCAGAACACAACTGACCTTGGAATTCCCTGGGCATTGAGTGGCTTCAAAGGAACAGAGAAGGTGGCTGGCTGATAGAACAAGAATAGGTGGTATATATATGAAGTATACCTGAATAGTCTTTCCCTCCTCAAGTTCATAAACTGCTCATGGATTTTATCTGCAATGTAGGTTGCATAGTCATAATGTACAGCTGGGGGTTTACCAGGAGAGAATATAGACAGCATTGCCATTAGGCTATCATCCACATCCTCCATCCCCCTGAATCCTAGGACATAACTGATTAAATCCACTAACATCCTGCCCAATTCATTCAAATAGTGATACCCAATAGGAGGGGTTCTGACTGATTCAGAGCCTGGTCTTACAAACAACTGATTGATTTTAATGATTTGGTCATTTGACAGCTTGGTCCCTTTGTTTATCAAATTCTGCATAAAGAGGGGGGTCAATTGCTTGGCAGTTTGGAAGTGCAGCATTCCATTTATACTCTCTGGGGTAATCTGGAACAGGATTGAGCCTGTGGGGCTGATGACAGCTCTTTGGTTTGGGTCATAACATTCCTGGCAGCTGTAGATCAGTTCTGGCATAGGATTTACTTGGGGAAGGTTGTAGATGGGCAAATTTGAGTCCCAAATTCCCAAGATGTCTGCCCCACTCAGGTGCTGGGCTTTTAACTCATTCATCATCTGGATATTGTATTTGGTTCCCATAGGGAACCAGTCCAGCATTTGGTAATCCATGTCTCCCAGGGCTTTCCATGCTAATTCCTGGTGAGGAGCATTGAGGGGCTTGATATTTAGAGCAATAGGAGTCTCCATAGTTCTTCAAAGTGCAACAATTGTAGGTGAATAGTCAAAATGGAAGCAACACAGAATAGAGGTGATTCTCTGTGAAAACAGTTTGTATTTTGGATACCAGAGGGGAATTTACTCAACAGCAATTGAAATACTGTTTGTTTTTAGGAGCAGAGCTTCTCTAAGGTCTAACTGTCCCCTTCCAGCGGGTGAATTGTATTTATCAAGAAATCTGCCGGGAAATGCAGAGGGACAGTGGTTTTGAGCGAAATTACAAGTATTAAGGCTCGGCCGGTGCTTTTTGGACTTCACAGTTACAATGGTGGACGTGCAGAGGGAAATGGGCGGTGTAAATGTAGTTTCAAGGTGTCTTAAGCCTTCTGAGCAACTTAAATTTCAATAACAGTCGTATGGAGGGCAGAACAATGGTAAATACCTGTTAATTGACGAACAGAGGTTGCGCAGGTGTGCACGGTTGATGCTGAGGAGGTCGCCCGGGTTAACTCAGCAGGTTGGCGGAAATTCGAACGTAAACGGTCATGCAGAAAGAATAATAGCAACAGGAGTGAAAAGTGGGAAAAACACGGTTTTTTGGGTAAATATAGACTTTTTTACCATTTTGGCGCTTTTTAGTGATGACGTCAGCATGATGTCATTGGTGGGTCAAGGTGAGGTGACGTCAGCTGACGTCATCGGGTGACGTGGCGGTAGACTATTGGTCCAAGGGGCGATGAGGTGGCGGCCATGTCAGCGGCCAGGTGGACGAATAGCGGGGCGAGTACAGGCGGGCGTGACGTGGCGATGCGTTGGCGGAAAACAGGTGGCGGTTAGGACCGTAGCGGTTACGGTTAAGGCTAACCGCTACGGTTTCTCGGGGCGGTTTGGGTACGGCGCCGAAGTTGTCAGGCCCGGCTCCGAGATACCTTAGCGCTTGACGCGTGGAGAGGCCCTGACGTGACGCAACGTCAGCTTCTCGGGCGGTAAAGGACAGCAGTGGGGGCCGCTCCGATATCAACGTGGATCGTCGGATCTTCGGGGCTTGATCCGACGGTGGGCGGAGCAGGAAGATGCTCGGGTTGTATGCGGGCGGAAAACTTTGGGTAGAGGGTTTTTCGTTGGTTTTTCATTGGTTTTTTCATAAAATCAAACTGCGCGCTAACCCTTTGGAAATGCGCCAGAGGCGGGTTTTTGACTTTGGTAATTTTTGCAAAGGATTTTTATAGGCAAAAGAGGTTTTATAAGGTTTTTTCAATGCAAATGGTGGTTTGAGGAGCAGTTTGACTTGCAGCAAGGGGGAATGGGATGGGACAGGTTCACCAAAGTGACCAGAGGTCATTTTGGTCCCTTTTGAAGAATATAGGGCTATAATGCCAAGGGGAAGGAGTATTTATAAGATTTGGGGCTTTATACACCATAGTGTTAGTATTATTAGGGGAAGGGGTAAAATAGGGGAGCTATATAGTAGAATTAGAGGTTAATATGAATGAAGGGAGCAAATGAAGGGGATTTTACTGAGTTTATCTGAAATTGACTTGGTTTTGAGAGTAGATCAAAATGAAAGATCTTAGACCAGAAATGTGGATTCTGAATGAACTAGAACCACCATAAAACCATGATCTCTCTTCATAAATCTCAGTAAAAAAAAGAAGGGAGTGTTAGTAATGGAATAGAGGGGAAGAGGGAAGTTAGTCATGCTCCTTGCTGTAATATGATGGGATTAACCACTTTGTTCATTGATAGATTTTGCCTTGGCAAAACACCTCTTGACATATGTGTAATGGTGAAAATACCCTTTCTGCAACCACAACTGCCTACCCAGCTATTTTCCTAGCATTTTTTGTTTCTCCATAGAGGGTGCATTTGGACTTGCAAACCCTTACTTGCCTTTTCTTTTCTTTGGCTTTTTCTTTATTCTTTACTATCTACTTCTACCCTTATTTCTTCCAAGGTCCCAGATTAAGCTGTTGGGAACCTTTACTCCTCTACCTAAACTACTTGTCTGCCAAGATTAAGCAGTTTGGACAGACTTCTTTCTCTATTCTATAACTCAAAATTGAAACATGGCATGATCCAGATTAGACTGTTGAATCATCCACAAAATTGAAATAAGGTCCTCAATACTTGAAACACTTTACCCACCTCTTGTTCTCTAGGAAATATGGGATCTTTGTAATACCAAAGCAGAGCATATTTGGACTTTCTTTGGCCAATCATGAAATATGAAACCTATTAGTATAGGTATCCAACAGTTGTCCGTTGCATGATCTGGTAGGTTGCTTGGTCCCCCCCAGAACAATGCAATTCTTCCTTGAATGCATGGTAGATTTTCCTGAAAAAATGAAAAGGTAAAAAGTGAAAAAGCATCCCTAGATTTTAGGGATCTATTTTTAGCAACTGGGAGTTACATGCAAAATCGATTTTAGAAACTTCTTGCAAAGTGTCATTTTTTCCTAAATTTGTGGCATGTGCATCATAAACCCTAAAACTTCTAAATATATTTAAACGATGCCCCAGAGCTCATTCTTCACATTCGATCTTGGAGCTCTGGCATTCCCGAGGCATCTAGGAACATTCGGCACAGTTGGTGCATATTTTCCGAGTAAGTTTTGCTTTTCATATCTTTTGCTACTTTTTCTGCTGCTTTTGATTTCTTAGCTTGTGTGAGTGTTGTTTTCCTTGTTTTAGTAAACAACTGTTGGCATTTCAATGTGTTTTAACCTGTAGAAGTGATGTTTTAAGATTTTCATTACATTTCCTTAGTGTCACATGCATAACCCTGTTTTTGCACTGACAGTCGCCATTGCGAAAACTCTCTTCATGAGCTTCATTGTTTTGTCATTTGATTGATTTCTACACTTGCTTGGATTGCATGCATGACTATTCACTCAGATCTACACTAGCTTTGCACACTCATGCACTCCCTCTCATTTTTAGGTTGCCCTTGGGCAGATTTGGGCTACCTTGGCCCAGATCTTGCTGCTTCTGGCATGCACTGCACATTCCTGGAAATCAAGGCTCTACCTTGCCTCTAGGAATTGTGGAGATGTTTAACAACACTAGCCCCCAGCTATGCTCTGCGCAATCCTGGGAGGCAGTGTCCCAACCTGCTCACTAGAACTACGTAGTGCACAGTTCCATCCAACAACCTAGCTTGACTGAACTGCGCGTTGCGCAGTTCCAGTCAAAAACAGGCCTCGCTGGCAATTGGGACTGCGCAATGCACAATTCCAATTGACAGTCTCCCAACCTCTCAGAGTCAATGCTGCGAAACCTTTCCCAGCAGTCACCCAGTTTGTCGCATGATTGATTTATGAGTTGCTTTAAGTTTTTCAATTGACATTGGCTTGCCGTGAGTGTCTTCTCTATCTCTAGGTACAATAGGTGTTGAGCAGCTTCTCAACAATATAGGTAACATGGCCTCAAGAGAGCTGGATCAAAGGACACAGTTGAAAGTAGTACTGGAGATGTGGTTGAACAAATGTCTATGAGCTTGCCTGTTTATGCAGAGCATATGTGTTCATTGAGAAAGACATCAAGATCACATGGAAAGACATCAACACTATATTCGCAAGCAATTTCGAGGATAATCTAGAGTACCGTCATGTCTATGTCAACATTCATAAGTCAGGATTGTACGAGGTTGCATGTAGGTATCCAACCTGTTGGAAATAATAATGAGAGGGGGGGGGTGAATCAGTATTATCAAATCAAACACTTTTTCATTTCCATATTCAGATTCATATACGCTACTTCAGTTAAGGCAAACAGCGTGTATACGCAACTGTGTTTAATGCAACAAGCGTATATCCAGTAAACTTATGATTCAGTTAGTTGATCCTTAATGAGTGCATCAGAACATTATTAACCATATGAACAGTAAATAGGAGCAGCAAAACAAAACAGATCATCCCACACAAGAAGCACACATGAACACCATGATATAAGGTGGAAACCCAATGTGGGTGAAAACCACCTGCTGCAAGTCGTCTCTATCTTCTTTTAACAAGAAACTTCCTTTACAGTATTTCTATACTGGCGCAGTCTTATACCATTACATAGGCTTCTACCTGCAGAAGGCTACAACCTTCTCTCGTTCTCTAGCTTCTCCTGGAAGGGAGCTACAACCACCTTAGCTCTTGTACTAGCCGATCCTTTTACTAGTACGTAGGTGCCGGCCTACTGAATGCTCCAACCTTCACTCGTTTTATAGCTGCTACTGGAAGGGAGCTACCACCCCCTTAGCTCTTGTACTAGTTGATGTACTAGTACGTAGGTGCCGACCTATAGAAGGCTACAACCTTCTCTTTCTTCCTCCAGGTAGCACGTTTCATAAATTTTCAGATTGGATACTCATGGAACACAACATCATAATCTGAAGGTCACGTTTCATCCAATTTTCATACTGGACCCATCAATATCATTGAAGCACACATCAATCACCACTAGTATCATCAATATTTGAATCACCCAATACTGAATCACTAAAACCCTGTCAACAAACTGCAATCACCAGAACACAGAGCAGAACACAAAACTTTGCAACAACGTTCAGAGATAGCTGTATCATAAAAAATCATGCATCAGAGTGCATATGCTACTTGGAAGAGCCGAACTAGCGTGTATACGCAACTTCACCAAAGCAAACCAGCGTATATGTCATTGATTACTTACTTATGTCTTCGCTGCACTTCCTGACTTCAGACATACCGAGATCATTACATATACAAGGATAATATGTATGTTAGCAACCAGATCTAGTCCACCAGATCACATAAAGATATGTCATTATGAGCTTGATCCATTATAGATGTCATCCATCCACACTGAAGCTAAAAATAATCGACCAATCTGAATATGCATAATACTAACACCAGTAAACAGTCACTAGAACTCAGACTTTGCATCAACTACCAGAACCACTTGTAACTTCAAATATCATAGTGTATATGGTATACGCTACTTAGATGTATATAACTTGCGTATGTACGCGCTTTTATCAAAGTCAACCAGTGTATACATCTATAAATATTCATTCAGGAGTTGCAGCTATTTCAAACTTAAGTTATACCTAGATCAGAACATTACATGCATCAGTATACAGATCTAGAATAAACATGATCAAAGTGTATAGAGATGATTCATTCCATGCCATTAGATCCCGATCTATCCTTAGATCTTGTTCTCCATCAACTGCTAAGATTCCTCCTTAGCTCAGATCAAGCAAAGCATCATGAACCCATAACCTGCATACTAGATCTCATACTTCATCAGGTATTCAAGACTTTCTTCATTGCCTTTGCCTAATGATCTTCTTCTCCTTTTATAGTCTTAGGCCTTACTCAATACCATGGTCCAAAACCATTTAGAACCAATACTAGGGACCCAATACCTAGGTTCAACACTTCGGATGCAATACCAAGGTCCAAAACCATAGGTCTAAATACCACAGACCCAAAAATAAGCTTTCCCACATGTACACGCTTTTCCATGCATGAAAGTGTGTGCATACGCATACGTGACTTTTGACCAGCAATCCCGTGTGTATACGCACATTTATATATAGTGAACCTGCGTGTATACACTACTTGGTGTATAGCAAACTTGTGTATATACGTGACTTGGTATATAGTGAACCTGCGTGTGTACACGACTTGGTATATAGTGAACATGCGTATATACTTTTCTTTCTTCATTCTTTGTAGTCTGATCATCAATTCTTTGCTACTGACCTGCTGTACTATGATCTGTCATCTGTGTGAGTTGCCACCAAGGATAACACATGTATCATAATGCCAACACCACCTTCTCGTGTGTAGACGTGATCCACTGGATTGTCTCACACGGTGATCTTGAGACGATGATACTGAGTAGTGTTAGTGGAGTAGAGCTTTCTAGCTTCAAGGCAGAATATTATTAGTAGATGTATCATTTTCCGCAGCCGGTGAACAAGATGGATGCACTGTTCTACACTCCCAACAACATCGCGAACACAAGAGACACCTTGAAGCGTTGGGCAAGGGAGCCATCAATGTTCAGGACGACACCCAACCAAATCTACAAAACGAAGACACTCGTGAAGGCTTACCAACTTTTGGTCATCTTTGGATGTCACCTGTATGGCAAGGAGAGGATGAAGACCTTCCCACAGAGTTGGGTTGTTATGTTGGATTAGCTCGCAAGTGAAGGAAAGCCTTTCAATTGGTCCAAAATGTTGGTTCTCCAGTTGAAAGTGCATGTGTCAAATGCCCAGAGTCCACCCAAGGATCAATAAGCAAGATTCTTCATGTCCACCTACCTTCTCGATGCAATCTATGCCAATCAACAGTTTCTAGGCATGGGTTGGGCATGGACACCTTCAAAGAATACTATGAACGTATATTGCAAGTTTATCTCAGAGCCGTCATGGAGTCATGGCTAGATTATTTGACCACTTCGTTGCCCCTCTGCACATGATGAATTTTGAGCAAGATCCTCCTTGCATGTCCCATGCAACAATGGAGGCATTGTTGAACATTGTAGATTGGTATGCCTCACCCGATGGTACCTTCATAAGGATGTACAATGCAAAGAAGGCTCTGCATTTGTTGTCGAAGTTTACCATGGACAAGTTGGTCATGCGGGAGCATACCACATCTCGACAAGGTTATCAGCTAGAATGCACAGGAAGAATAAGGCACCATGGCCTATGCTCTTTGTGAATTGGGTTGTACGAGATCCAAAGTTTGAAAGAAGAAGATGCTGAGTTCATGGACTTCAAGAAGTTTAAGTTGGGCACCAAGAGTTTCAATCTATATGATCTGCATGGCTTATGCAGGGATCACTATACGAGAGTGTACTATCCTTGGATCCATGGGGCATGTCATTGGCCAGAGAAATACCCTTGGAGATATTTCTATAACTCCTCTAGGCTCAATGAACCAGTCAGCATGGTAGTAGAGTGGCTAGCAGCACTCAAGGCAGCAACACCACAGGGAACAACAAACAACAAACCTGCGCAAGACAAAGGCAAGAGGAAGATTTCCGAAAGCGCAGAAGCGAAGCATAGTTGCAAGTTTAAGGAAGATCCACTTGTTGAGAGAGTATCTTTGGAGATAGAAGAAAAGAGGTGACAACACGACATGAGAGGAGCGCATAAAATAAGAGATAAGAAAAAAGTGGAAGAGACGAAGAGGAAGTTGTAGGAAGTAGAGTAGAATATCAAAGAAGAATAAGAGATGCGTAGAAGAGAGAAGACAAGAAAAATAACAGGGACAAGAACAGGAGGAATTGCAAGGCTCTCAAATGGCGCAAACTGTAGCAATATAGGTTGAAGACGCAAATCCACTAGCGACAGATGAGGAACAGGGTGAGCAGTCGTAGGAACAAGAACTTTTTCAACAGGATGAACTGATAGTAGAACATATGGACACAGAGATGGAATGACTAGAATAGGATCAGGACACTAACCTCATGCCAAAAGAAACTGAGGTCCCCCCACAGGCTTCACTAGCTCTAGTAGCAGAGCAAGTCCCAAGTGAACAAGGGGATATTGTTCTCCTTGAGGATAATCCGGGAACAAATGTGTACAACATAGCTTTTGACGAGGCACAACAAAAATTTGTATAGGCACGTAGGGCATACATCCTAGATGAGAATGCATCACCTGCGTACTTAGAAGAACAGGTGATTGTTTTTGATGTGCGAAGACATCTAGCTGCCTTGGCCGATGCTATGAAGGCTTATGCTGAACCCAAAAGCTCAAGTGTAAAGTTCTTGATAGCAGAAAATGAGCACATGGATAAGGAATTACAGGAAGCCAGGTGGAGGGAGGAACAATCAACATGATTTTCCAGAGCAAAGATGAAGAAAGCGATACTTGCTGAAGTATCAACTCATGAGACAGTCATGCAGAGACTGTATGACAAGTTTGTCATTGTGCAAAATGCAATTGTCCATCTACATGGTCATCAACATATCTACACCAAGATAGCGCAAACACTCATAGAAATACATGTCGCTATTGATCATGTACAAACATGGACAATGAGCTACAAGGGAGCCCCGCGTCACTTGCACAAGATGGTGAAGCCGTAGGTAGAGTTGGACAAAGCATGCGTCCGGAATCTGATCTGAAACTATGAGAAATTCTCATCGCTCATCACCAATGTTGAGGCTTCATACGCATGGTTGTTCAGGAGTTTGGATGTCGTGGTGAGAAAGTACAACACCCCATCAATTGGAACACTCATCGAAGCCAAAGAGAAGAGCCAAATTTGAGTGGAGCTTGATGCTTACTTTGATCAATTGATGCACATGGCCACCAATGTAGATTTGTAGATCAATGTAGAGAACATGCAGAGATATGTCGTCGGTTCAGTTGTTCTCTAGACCAAGCTGCACATGTTGCAGGATGAGTTAGACAGAGGTTCCAGATCAGTATACCCAGAAGCGATGGAGGCAAGAGTTCGTTTCCATAAAGACATCATCAAATAGTACGCGGACACCATTGCGCACTACCAAGATTGGCATCCGTTTGTCACCAAAGATCACAGAGAAGATGTTGACGAGTTGGTCTTTCCACAACAATCCGAGTCTTAATGTTGTCTTATCTGGTTGATTCAAGCCTATTTTTGTCCCACATGGGTATATGTGGAAAATGCATTATTATTGTGAATATGATGTAAAGTGAAATTCCACGTGTCATTAGTTGAATGCAAACAATCATATGTAATATAAGATTTATATGTAATGAAGTTGAAGAGTCATGAGGGTAGTCCAAGAATCACAAAGGGGAATGTCAAGGGTCACCCCACCCTTTTTTATTAATATAACCTCATAACTCATTGAACATGCTTTTGGGATCTAATATTTTGCTAGGCATTGCTTAGAGAAGGGCTTGGAGAGTATCGTGAAGAGCCTTGGTTTCTCCATAGTGAAAAGCGAGTACATCTCTTTGGAGGAGTAGATAGTGTTGACTGTAACATCCCACTATTGTGGCTAGTGGATGTCATGGTTGTATGTATGGATGGAACTTTCACTTTATATAATATAATATAATAAAGCCAACATGTCTTCATATATATGTTTTTATTTTAGTTCGACTATTCTGGTTACTTTAGCAATGTCTATTGTTTAACTTACACACTTGTGAATGAATTATTCCATATACAACTATATGAATCTTGTTGAACTTGTGTTGCTGGTTTAACCCATCACTTTGGATTGTCAACTATTCTTCTTTCCAACTTGTGATGTCATTCAACTCGTGTGTTCCTTTCAGGCTGCGTACTATTACAAGCTTCTAAGGGATACACTTCTTTTCTCCCTCCGTGCATTAGAACCTCCCCATGCATCTCTCTTGACTTGTTGCAAGCTCACATACTTGCTTTCGACAAAGATATCTTGCTTACCTCTGCAGGATATCGTAGTCAAGGCATAACTTTACTACCCACTCCTGGGACTCCTACTCCAAATGGTTTGAGGTCTAGTTGGGACTTCTTATTGGGGAAATACCATGATATGTTGGTAGGTCTAGCACTGTCAACACCACCTAAGGATACCTGTGCTATGGAATAATTTTTTTGGAAATGGAAGGAGAAATTTTTATTGAAACATGAGCCATTTCCTCCACACAGCAAGAGGGAACACCAACCTCTAGTATTGTGGGTAGAGAAGAGAAGGAGGAATCAGAAACCAAAGAAGAAGAGGAGGAAAAAAAAAACAATGGAAGAAGAAGAAAAAATAGAGGAAGGAAAATGAAGGGATAAACAATAAGTAAAGGAGGAGAACCCTTTGGTGCCCCCTAAACCTCAAGAGAGAAGTAGGGAGGGCAAGCAAATAAGCCTTTCACCAGGAAACACATAGCAAGAAGTGGCTTCCACATTGGCCACATTGGGCACACCTGTCAAGCCCAACAGAAGGAAACCAAGGCAAGGTCCCTTATACTTTAAAACAAGGAAGAGAACTAGGATAAGGCAAGGGAAGCCTCAACCTCCTTCAAATATCCCTATCACTATTGATGATCCAACAAGCAAAAAGGGAGAAGTGGGACCTAATGAGGGAAAGATTGAAGAAGTTACCTCTCCTAAGGGAAAAACTAAGTAACCTGTGCTACCCATGGGAAGGCCCACCACTAGAGAAGTCACCTTTAAGAGGCTCAAGACACAAGCTACCCTGTTACAAGAAGAAAAATAAGAGCTATAGGGGAAACATGGGCTACTACGAAAGAAACAGGGGCTGCTACAAGAGCAACAAGAGGTGCTAAAAGAGGGGGAAACCACCCCAAAATAAGATGAAAAATTCCTCCAAGAGCTCCAGGAGCCTGATGCACAACCTAATCTAGAATCCTATTACAAATTTTTTGAGGGAGGTAGGATTATACCAGATAAATTTTCTATACCACTCTTCTTTAAGTTGGATAAGAGGTAGAACACAAATGGATGAAAATTGTAAATTCCAAAAAGATAGAAGATGTGGGCCTCATCGAGGAGAAAGTCAATGAAATGGGAAAGGAATTGAATGATTTGAAACTAAGGGAGTCAATCATGAGAGATAAACTACAGGCAGAAAACACAAGGCTAAGAGAGTAGCTGCAAGAAAAAGAGACATAACTTGCTACTATGGCAAGTTTATCTATGGAAGCCATACAATACAGGAAACCATCCAAATCCTCTACCATTTTTGTAAAGGATAAATGACTGCAATTCTAGATAAAGACACTAGCACAATATGGGTCTTTACCTTTCCAGGACTTCAAACAATTCATTGAGTTTTTCAAAAAGGCAAGTATTGAGGATAGGGAAAAACTAGATGAGTTTTACATGCATAATATGATCCTAACATATGTGAATTTATGGGACCCCAACTCAAGATTGGGAGACATGAAACTTATGTAATTAGCCTCTTGGTTGACCCATGAGGAAACAAGAGTTGAAGAAGTAAAGAAGGAGATGGAAAAATAAGAAAGGCAACCATTATACATCCAAGCAGAATTAGTAAGCCCCAAGGCTATCATTAGTAACCACAATATCATCTCCTATGATTCTGATTCAACACCTAGGTACATGGAAGCCCAATGACAATCCATCCTACATTTTTAGGACACCTTTAGGATGTTGGGAACTAAGAGTTTGCAGGCTTATCAAAAAATGTGGCATGCCCTGCTTCATAGTCTACAAATCAAAGAGTATCACTCTCCAGAGAGACTACAAAATGCCTTGGAGAGAACCCCATTGTACAAAAGGATCATGCAAAGGCTGAAGATCAAATGGATAGGACTCAAACTCAGTCCTCCCTTATTGTTGGGCCTACAAGAGAGAAGGAACCAGGAAGAAGAACAAAAATAATGGACAAACATAGAGGAAAATGTAGGTTTTCATCCAAAAGAAGGTACACCCTCTGAGATACCTTGATATGTTAGAGATGCCACCAGGGCCATGCACAAACTTCACATCAGTGACTAAGTTTCTCAAAGGAAAAGAAACACCTTCAACAGGGGGGTGATGATGGGGCCTATCAATAGGTATATTTTTAGGTTCATTGTGTTATCCTCCAGCCCTTAAAAGTCTCATTTTCTCACATTAATTCACATTTTTATCCATAATATGCTTAGTAGGAAGACTAAAGGGTGTTTGTCATATTGTATGGGATAATGTGGTTAATATGCAGGAGAAGGAAGCATTTTTGGAGATATTTACCATGCAAGGGCTTGATTGAGATGACTAGAGAGAATATAGGGGGCTTGCCCACATCATTAACTCCCTAACTCGGCTTGAAGATCAAAAAGTCCTCACCAACAACTCGAATTCAATAGCAGCCGAGTAACTCCAAGTGTGTTACACTAAAAAATGTCACCATGACTATTTGCAGTTAGTATGGCTCCATCCACTGTCATACTATCCTCCTTGGCAAGTCTCATGCCTCTGCTCTTCATGTCAAACTTCAAGAAAGAGAGAAAAGTCATTTAAAGTCAATTATCTCTGGTACACAGTTTCTCTTAGCCTTACCTGCGTGTACGCAATCCAAGTTCACAATACCTGCGTACTTGTACGCTCTGTATGTAAAGGGGTGGGTGCGTACTCCTGTAAAGGTCAAAAGACGCAAGTTTCACTCTAAAAAAGTTACTTGTGGTCATTTCTAGAGCCTTCTAGAAGCTTGTTTGATGTGTATGAAGCGCCTCCAGATGGTTCATGTATCCCTACCAAAGAGGAACTTATCCCATCAAGAGGGGAGCTATCCCATCCAAAGCGGGGCTTATCCCATTGATGGTGGACCTGAATAACTTCCTCTAGAGCACTATAAATACAGGCATTGGGCCAAAGGGAGGGGAGGTTGAAAGTTGAATATTCCTAAGGGTAGATGCTGCTGGAATTAGGACTTCCTTGTAGAAGCTTGTGAGGAGAGATTACCATCTTTGCTTGTTCTATTTGGAAGTGGGTGAGCTGATCAGAGTAAAGGAGAACTCTTGTGGACCCTGGGAGGGACTTGCACAACACCAAGGCTCAGGTTGTAATGGTTCCTTTTGTTACCTTTTAATACAAATTAGTCCATTCTTCTCAACAATTTGTTATTTATGAGTTGTTTCATATACTCCTTGGTCTATATGTTAAATATGTTTTATTTTATGTGATATTCAGGTGCTATTTAATCGTTTGATTGTTAGTGAATACAGGTTTCGAAGGGAAGGAGGAGCTCATCCGGATCAACGAAGCTGGACTACTACAACAGCGTTGGGTTACAGGTAGGATCTAAACACTTGATTTCTCATATTGTAAAGGCATATTTAGTGAAGGATTGCTCTTATTTGTCTTGTTTGTCACTAGAAAGTCTTAGACTTCTAAGGAGGTCGGTTGTGTCCGCACTAACGACTCTTTCCGTGTGACAAAATGGCGACTCCGCTGGGGAATCCATGAATGTGTTTGAGTTATTTTTGATTTGATATTTTGGTCTGAGACAAATCGCTTGTTTTCTGATTTTTGGCTATCTAACTGTGTATTTGGGTGGGTTAGCTTAGAGTTAATTTAGATTTTTATTTTTCTTAGCTTTGCCAGCAGTACGCAGTCTCTGAGTTAGGCACAGTGCGTACTTGTACGCACTGCGTCTTTGTGCACAGGGCGTCCCCACGCCTGTGTCAACAGATCACCTGCGTACCCCTGTCAAATTTGAGAAAATTTCATTTTTCCTCTTTTTGCTCTTTAGATTTTGTTTTTACTTTGTTTTTACTGCCCAGATCCATTAGTTTACTGTCAGAGATCTTCACCTGAACTTGTCCCGTTAGTGTCGAGGGTTTTGGTGGAATTCATAGGGATTTCGCCTTAGGGTTTGATTTTTAACTGGTCCTGTAGTGACTTTGGCGTTAGAGGTTGTCAAACTTTGGATCTCCTTGGTTTTGATCAGTCCTCTTCGGAGTCGGGCCTGTCATAGAAGTCACCCTTGTGAGAGACCTACCTTTGTGTCTTCTCTTTGCAAATCTCGAAAAGTTTGTTTGTTAAAACCTTGAATTTCATTCTTGAGAAAAAAGAACAAAAAGATTTCGATTTTGTTTTTTGATTAGTTTATGGTTCTACATGAACTGATCCTTAGTTGCATTTTGACTGAGTAAAACATCCGGGAATTATCCTTGTAGGCTTTTGTCCTCATTATTTTTTGCTTTTAGGTAAATTTCCTTTTAATTTGCTTTTGAGTGAATTTGATTTGATTGTCTTAGATTTGTTAAATTTCATTTGATAAATAGTTTTTATATGCTTTATTAATATAGAAAAACACAAAAAATTCTTTTGGAAAAAGTTTGCTTTGGTAGAATTTGTAGTCTTTTAGGAGAAAAAGGAAATTTCGTAGAGTAATTAGTGGTCATGAGTTGTGTGTTTTGAAAAGATAAAGAGATTGTTTCTTTGATTGTCTTTACTAAGAAAGTTGTTTTCTATAAAATTTGCATTTTCCAACTCTCTTAGTTAGGAGATTCATTGAAAAAGAAAAGTAGTGTAAATCATCTTAGGTGCATCTTTGTAGTGGTTGCAAGTCGAGTCTACACACCACCAGTGTCATCTCCACTACCTTTTTGTCTTTAAGAAAAACCATAAAATTAACGCTTAAAGTAAAATCAACTTAGCAACTTTTATTTACTAGGGCTCTGAAACACCAATTTAAATCAGGCTAGTGTCTTGGAGTAGGAGAGTAATTAACTCTCCAAGAGAACAAAACCAAACAAGTAGCTTATCTTGTGATAGAATAAATCCAATTGTTTCATTTGTACTCTGGGAAAGCTCCTCTTAAAGGAGAAGCACGAGCTCGTGTCCGAACCAGTGAGGGGATCAATCCTCCCTCATTGGGAACGACTCCAGACACGCACGTATTACAAACGGTAAACCTCGGATTAACCATTGTCGAGGAGCCAGGGGTCACTTGTCGGTAAACCTTGGATTATTGTCAAGGAGCCGGCAAGGGGATTGAGCTTGATACTCTGCCCTTGCGTGCTGTCGGAGTGTAGACTATTCCCCCAGGTGCATTTGTTGTTGTTGGTAACCTTAGTGGCCATTATCTTTAGGATTCTACCGAGGTGACGGTGGAGGGAAGATCCCACTGTACCTGGAGCAGACGTCGGCTAGACTCACTTGGATTTTCCGGGGGGTTCACTTCACTCGAGACGGTTAAAGTGGAGGAACTTGTGCCGGTCTATTCATTAAGCAGGTTGCCGAGGTAACTGTTCCACCCGCCACTTCTGTACTAAATCTGGCGATGTTGGGTTTCATCTCCAACTAGCGTTTTTGGTTCGGAAGGCTACTGTTTGTGCTTGGTTTTACGCCCTAGATTCTTTAGGCGTGTGATTCAAATTTGTTTGGTTCTTTAGAGACTTTAGGTGGTTTGCTTTGAGATTTTACTTTGTTTGCGTGTGCAGTAGTTAAAAGTTTTTAACTGTGGCGGAATTACTGAGACAGTCCCGTCGACTTCAGGGCAAGTCTCCTGAGGTTGTTTCTGTGGCCGAATTGTTGAGGAAATCCCGTAGACTTCGGGGTGAGCCTCCTCAAGACGTCCCAAGTCATTACGAAGGTTTAAAGGTCCTTGTAACTCCTAGTGGGAGTAAAGTAGGTTCACCTGAAGAAGGAGAATCGTCATTGGTAGTCCATCCAGATTACCAAGGTCTAGAAACAGGTTATAATCTTGAAGCAGTTGCAGTTTCTGAGCTTGCTGGTAGTTTTTCATCTACTAGTGATATAGGCGAAGAACCTGAAGTATCTGAACCTGTTACTCCAACTTCTAGTGCACCAGATTCACCTAGGGTAGAAAGAGTCATCACCGAAAATCTTCCTACTGGTTTGATAGCTATTGAAGAACTTGCTCCAGAGGAAGAATTAGGCGTATCTATCCTCGAAGATCAACCTACTATTGATCTAAGGGAGCGTGAATCTATCTTTTATAGTCCTCCTAGAAGTACTACTTGGTACCTTTCGTTAACTAATTATTTAGACAACTCAGGGATAGGTTTTTCTCCACCTCGTACTCCTTTTCCACCTGGAGGTATTTATACTCCTGTAAATATGTCTGGTCAGTCGTCCGTGTTCACTCAATCTCCTGAATCTTTCTTGCACGGCGGTCCTTCTGTTCCCGCTAAGTATCAGTCACTTTCTGGTACCTTTGCGGGGGCATCTCCTCAACCCATTGATCATGGGTTATTAGCTGGAAACAATGGTAATAAACCGTTGGGTGTAGGGGACATTTATATGATGTCAGGTTCAGTTCCCGTTTCTCAACCTCAAGGTGGCCAATTACCCCCTGGGGGGCAGCCTCAATTAACGCTTGGGGGACAACCTCAAGGTACACAAATCGTGTCTGGGGGGCAACCTCAAGGACAGTATGTACCCATAGTACAATACATGCCTCAAGGTCAACCCCAGCCTCAATATGTACCCCAAGGTCAACCTCAGTATCAATATTTACCTCAAGGGTATCAACCTCAAGGTCAAGGTCAACCCCAGTATCAGTATTTACCCCAAGGTTATCAACCTCAAGGTCAATACTTGAGTCAAGGTTATCAACCACCTCAAGGTCAGTCATATGTTCAAGGTATGGGAACTGTGCCTTTCAGTTATCAATCCTATCCTCAATCCGGTTATGGATCTCAGTATCCTCAACCTGTTACGGGTCAATACCTCGGAATGATAGTGTGGGATCCATCACAAGGTCAACAGGTGTTGCAGCTAAGTATACAGTTGTTACCTCAAACTGGACAACCCGTAGTTTCTAGTTCACCCCAGCAACCGCAACCTGTCCAGTCAAATATTCAAACTTCTGTAACTTCGGTAGTTACTTAGCCGCCAGTTGCACCTAGTACTCCATCTCAAACGACTGCTGCAACTACCGCAAAATCTACCGCACTTACTTCTGGAGTATCGACAGCTCCGGTTTCTACTGTCTCTACAACCACTCCTCAGACATCTTTACCGTTGTCCGGATCTACGATTCAAACCACGGTCCAGATGCCTGTAGGGCAGCCTGGTTTAAGTATTGTTGTAACAAGTCAACCTCAATTTACCTACCAATAGTACTAGGGACAGTACCAATTCGGTCCTGCTGTCCAACAACTAGTTTACCAGTATCAACCGTATCTTGGGTACACTTATCAACAACCTCAACAACCCCAGTACGGTCCGGTTAATCCTGGTTTTCCAGGAGGATATAATATCTCAAATGCGATTCCTGTTCCAAGTTATCCTGGATATCCTCCTCCTGGGACTGGTCTTGTGACCCAAAGTTTTAGGGATCCTAATCGGCAATTACCGTTTATCGCAACTTTGGATTTACCCGACTTGACGCGCCTAACCAACGATCCAATACAATATCTTCCGTTCTGGCCGCCAATGCCAAATAAGTTGCCCAGTGATATACCCAAGTTCGAAGGTAAGTCTGGAGAGGATCCGTCCAATCACGTGATGACTTACCACCTCTAGTGTGCTTCAAATTCCATCTCAGACGATTCGATCCGCTTACGTCTTTTCCAGCGTACGCTCATTGGTCTCACGGCCAAGTGGTACATTGAGTTACCACGGGCCTATTTTTACAATTTCAGCCAGTTAGCTACCTCGTTCCTAACTCATTTTCAGTTGCCAGTCAGATACGATAACGGCACGGAGCTATTAACTTCATTAAAATAGTCGACCTCCACTTATATTTCCGATCATATACATGAATGGAGACGTCGACGGCGATTAGTGAAAGTTTTTATCTCGGACCAAATCTTAGCTGAATGGTTTGTAAAATCATTATTACCGAAGATTACTGAAGATGTAGCTAAGGCCGGAGTAGTTACTGAGGAGCAAGTCATTGCTCAAGCCCAGTACCTTGACTTAGTTTACACTCAGTCGGGTACGTTGCACGAGAAGATCCCGGATCTTCCTAAGTCGAATCAAATCACTGCTGCTCCTTCGGGGTCTCATGCTGCTGATGGCATTATTGGTACGGTGAATACTAAAAGTAAGAAGAAATCCTCAAAGAATTCTTCTCCAATAATAACCTTACCTGACTCCCCGACAGGAGAATCTTCTCCTGAAATTACCGCCGACATTCACGCTGTAGAGTCATCTACGGCTAAATCAAAAAACGGTGGTAAGAAGAAAGGCAAGAAGAAGGATAAAGCAGACAAGGCTCCAAAGGAGAAAAAAGAGAAGTCGGAATCTAACGACGAAAAGCGCAAACCTCGCTATCTTTGTTTAATTTGTGAAGAAGATCATTTCACAAGAGATTGCCCTCATCGGGCGGAGGTTGTGAAAATCGTTAAAGGTTCCCCAACTCCTGCTGTTTTGAAAGATCCATTTCCAAAGCAGGAGAGTAAAATGATAGGTTCTTCCTCGAATGCCAGTGAAGAACCCATATTGATGATGTCTCATGTATGGATTGCGACTCGATCACAAGATTATGGTAGTAAAAGTCCTGTTGATGGATCAAAAGAAGCAGAATCTTCTCGTTCAAATCCATCAACCTCAGCTCCCGGTTCCGATCCACTACAGATCGAGAAACCTAACCCTGACTTAGTAATAAAACCGCCCGCTAAGGGTGTACTTCGAAGGTCTGCTTTCAATCCACATGCGCGAGCAGCCCAGAATTACAACATTGTTGAGGATTTAGCTGTTTCACCCTCAGCAATGTCGGCTTTGGAAGTGCTACAATCATGCCCAGCACAGAGAAAATTACTTTTGTCGGCTATAGGAGCTGTTGATGTTCAGGACCCGAACCTGATAATTTTTGATCTAGAAAATAGTACACCGCGTCTCCCTCATCAGATGGCTTTCCAGATTCCAGTGATAGTAAAAAACAGGGCAATTCATCGGACGGTAATTGATGAAGGAGCTTCTACGTGTATTATGTCGATTCAGTGTTGGAGATCGCTTGGTTCTCCTTCACTGAACCAATCCCCGACGATTCTTAAGGCCTTTGATGGCCGTGGGTTCCATCCGTTTGGCATTCTACAGGATTTTCCTATAGGGGTTGAAGGAAAAATCGTTATTCTGGATGTGGAGGTGGTTGATGCCCCTCTAGACTACAACCTTCTTTTGGGTCGCAGTTGGTCTTACGCTATGAAAGCGGTCGTGTCATCGGTCTTCAGAGTTATAAAGTTTCCACACAACAGTAAGATCATGACGATAGACCAGCTGGCTTACTTTTCATCCGACCCAGCCTCTTCAGAGAGTATCCAGCATGTCGGTAAAACGACTATCCCTTACAAGGATGTTGGTGTAGGATTAGTTAAAGATTCCGGTTTACTGGGAACTTTTCTTTTTCCCCCAATCAACGCAGACCCTTCATTCGCAACCATTCATATGATTACTTCAGACACTATTATCTATGATGATCCTTGGATTGTCCCATCTGAATCTGAGATAGACTCATTCGGTAATGCAATGCCTTTGAGTCCATATGAAATTGCTTATGAGGCCGTGCAGTCTTTTTCCGATTCAAGTTCAACCCAAATCGACCAAATGAATGTGGTCCGTGAGGAATCACTTTTCACATCAACCTCAGAATGGATAACGTTTCCTGAAGTTGTGTCATCTGACGAACAACTTCACAAAATCCTAAGTGTAGACGATCTACCATGGGAAGATCTTCATCATAGATCTTCGTTTTTACCTGAGGGTGATGACTTTGAAAATGATTTTTCATCAATATTTACAGCTGAATATGTCAAGGACGCTCAGAATCCCATGAAACATCCTGATTCAGAGTTGAATTTGGGAAACATTTCCCAAACTATTGCCATTGACATTTCAGTCAAAACCAGAATTATTGAGAACATTCATATAGGTGCCTCGTGTACAGATAACGAAATTCAAACATACAAGGTCCTATTTCAAGAATTCCGCGACGTGTTTGCCTGGTACTATGAGAAAATGCCAGGAATTGATCTCTCCATTGTTGTTCATGAAATCAAGACTTACCCGGACGCTAAACCCGTTCGGCAACGTATGCGTCAGATACACCCTAGGAAAGCGGCTGCGATTAAAGCAGAAGTCGAGAAGCTTTTGAAAGCAGGTTTCATTTATCCGATCCCGTTAATGGATTGGGTATCGAATATTGTTCCGGTTAACAAGAAACAAGGAACAATAAGAATATGCATCGACTATAGGGATATAAATCGTGCTTGTCCAAAAGACAACTATCCCACGCCCTATATCGATCAAATAATTGATGATTGTGCCGGCAGTGAAATATTTTCCTTTATGGATGGTTTTTCCGGTTACAAACAAATCAATATTCTACCTGCTGATCAACCGAAAACGGCTTTCATTTGTCCCTGGGGGACATTTGCTTACTGCAAATTACCTTTTGGACTTAAGAACGCCGGAGCCACTTTCCAATGGGCAATGTCTTACGCGTTTCACGACATCAAGCACATTGTGCAACCGTATCTCGATGATTTGCCTGCTCATTCTTTACATCGAGCTGATCACCTTGTCCACTTACGCGCTATTTTTATGAGGTGTCGGCATTATCGAATTCGGTTGAACCCACACAAATGTGTCTTCTGCATAGAAGTGGGACGATTGCTAGGATTTGTCGTTTCAAAAGCTGGTATCCGCGTCGATCCCTCGAAGGTCGAAGCTATCATCAAATTGCCTCCTTCGAGTTTGCGCCAAATCTAAAGTTTGCAAGGGAAAGCAAACTTTTTACGTCGATTCATTCAAACTTTTTACGTCGATTTATGCCGAGGTTACAAAGGGTTTCACCCGGTTGTTGAAACAAAACGCTCAATTTTCTTGGGATGAGATAGCTCAGAAATATTTTGATGCGCTTAAGCACGCGTTGACCCATGCACCGTTGTTGCATCCTCCCAACTACAACCAAGACTACTTTTTGTATCTCGCCGCCTCCCACTCCACCATTGGAATGGTCTTAGTTCAGGAAGACGAATTCGGAACGGAACATGTGATATATTATCTTAGTCGGACATTAAATCCCACTGAGCTAAAATATTCGCATGTGGAGAAATTGGCCCTGGCAGCTGTTCAGGCTGTCCAGCGTTTTCGTCATTACATTCTTCTCCGTAAAACTATAGTGATTTTGGATTGCAACCCTATGATTTATATTCTGACTAAACAATTGCTAGGGGGCAAGTACTCCAAATGGATTGTTATCCTGCAGGAGTTTGATTTGGAATTCGAGAAGTCTAAATCTAAGAAATCCTTAGTTTTTGCGGAATTGATGTGTGACTTCCCGCGTGCTGACACGGAAACTGTGGTAGAGGAACCCATTGCGGACGAATCTCTGTTTCTCATCAGCACTTTAGATCCGTGGTATGGGGATATAATCGTCTATCTCCAAACCCAATCCTTTCGGCCCGAAGCTTCAAAGTCGGAACGTCGGAAAATTCGATTCCAGTCCCAACAGTACAAAATTATTGGAGATACTCTTTATCGTCGTGGGGCGGACTTGGTTTTTCGTCGTTTATTAACTCATGAAGAGGCAGAAAGGGTTCTGAATGACTGTCATTCTGGAGCATGTGGCGGTCATATGTCTGGGTATGCCACAGCTCAGAAGGTGTTGCGTGCTGGCTATTTCTGGCCGTCCATGTTTAAAGATTGTATCATTGCGGTCTGAAAATGCCACAACTGTCAAGTGTTTGATCGTAAGATGCGCGCACCACCTGCTCCTCTCCACCCTATAATTGCCGTTGGTCCTTTTGCTAAATGGGGTATCGATTTTATTACATGTAACCCTCACTCGGCCGGGGGGCATGCGTATATCATCCTTGCGGTTGATTATTTTACTAAGTGGGCCGAGGCGATGCCTACATTCGAGGCAGATGGAAAGACAGCAACAATTTTCGTATTCAATCATATTATTGCTAGGTTTGGTGTCCCACAAGCGATAATCACTGACCATGGATGCCATTTTCGAAATATTATGATGACAGAACTTACAAGCCAGCTTGGTTTACGCCATGATAGTTCTACTCCTTATTATCCCCAAGCAAACAGTTTGGTTGAATCCATCAACAAAGTTCTAGTTATCATGATACGACGAATCATTGGTATTCATCGGTCGAATTGGCATAACATGTTATTTTCAGTGCTTTGGGCATACCGAACCTCAGTGAAAACATCAACAGGGTTCACTCCTTTCCAACTAGTTTATGGTTTGGATGCGAAATCCCATCACTTCAAATGGCTATCGAATTACTCCCAGCTACTTCCGAAGAGGAGAAGCGTCTGTTATACTTAGCTAAATTAGATGAGACTCGACGTGATGCTGCATTGGCAATCGAGACTCACGCAAAAAGAATGAAAGCTCAGTATGATCGTAACGTGACTCCCCGTAATTTTTCGGAAGGAGACCTAGTGCTATTATATGATCAAGCTAACGATAAATTAGGTGCTGGAAAATTCGTTCCCATGTGGCATGGGCCCTACATTGTCAAGCGAAAGCTAGCAAAAGGGGCCTATGAGCTGGTAGATTTTGATGGGGACTCTTTGGGTAAGCCCAGAAACGGAATTTACCTAAAGAGGTATTATGCTTAAATGGTGGGTATGGAGATTTAGTTAGTTTAGTTAGGTTAATTTTTCTTTCTAGCTGGTGTGTTTTGTTAATTTAGACAGTGTGCTTAGCTTAGAGAGTGTGTTTTTCATCGTTATTCTGGCTTATCTTGGTTTTACTCTTGATATTGCAGATGTTGACGCCTCTCCAAACGTACATTGGATTTGCTGATGGTGCTTGTCGTAGTACACGGAATATCTCTTCCGCAGCTTGGGTTATCTATTCACCCTCTGACGAGTTAGTTTCTATGCATGGGGTGAGCCTCGGTCAAACAACAAACAACATTGCAGAATACAGTGCAGTGATTGAATTATTATCTGAATCTATTTCATTTGGGATTCGGCATTTGATAGTGAGGTTAGATTCTGAACTCGTTGTATTACAGCTTAATAGAGTCTATGCCATTAGAAATCCAGTGTTATTAAGATTGTTTTTGAGGGTGCGTCTCTTGGAACGTGAATTTGATTACATTGAATATCAGCATATTCCAAGGTCTTTAAATACATTAGCAGATGCAATGGCATCTCGAATGTTAAATCGACATTTGTAACAATCATAAATGTAAATTTATAAACATTTCATCACACATGTTTAACAAAATAAGCGGGTAATAATGATATATATAGATACGAGTGTGTCAAAAAATATACATCGTCTTCGATCATAGGTTGAAAAACACCTTATGATCGGCAAAAATGATAAGTACAAAAAACCAAAAAATGTCACATGTGTCTACAAAAGTGACTAGCCAATCATTGGTGGTGCTCTCTATATGAGACCACTGCCTGCGCTACCCTACACAGGAACCTCCTGAAAGGTCCTGGGACTGCGACCACATAGCGCTTAAGTCGGATAGGAATATCGTCTATAGTCGTCTCTGGTATGCCTGCCGTGAGATGCTCTAAGTCCTATTCCAGCTCGGCTAAGGTCTCTGCGGCCGCATCCTGTGGGGCTGGTGCTGGTACAACTGGTACTCTTCTCTCAAAAGCCCGGAGATTGGCCGGACGCCATGGACCTACATATGCATTTTGAAATTTTTTTGCTGTCAGTTTTGAGACGATATATAAAAAACAAAAAAAGTAGATAATTTAAAAACTTGTGAAAAATGAAGTACCTCTGTCGTCCCATTGTTCTCCCTGTGGAAGAACCATGTCCGGATCATTGCGAAAATCTACTCCGGCATAAGGAAAATCCTGAATCGCAAAGACCTGGCTCTCCAACCAGTGAAAGTAACCCGCAGGAAATCGGACAACTCCCGCTCCCTCATCAGGATGCCGGGCCATTACCGAAACCCATCGCGTCAACTTAGGCTCCCGAGGAGGCCCAACTGGAACAGTAAGATGCTGGGGGATCAGCGTTGGAACTCTCTCTAGGGCAAAGCTCACAACTAAAGGCCCATATCCAAAGGTCTTCAATTGTCCGTTCTTTGCCCTAGTCAGTTGGCCTTTCATATTGGCCAGCACAACATCGCACCAGTTGAAAATGGTGTCTCGGAAGCAATCTATAGCCATCCGCATTTGGGAACTAGTGGCTATGTGCAAAGCGGCAGCACCGCAAAGTCTGGTAACTGTAAAGGCAATTACCATAAGTTCAGGTCGGGATATGTATTTGATTTCTATCCCCTTCTCCTGGTTTTGATTGTTGCACCACTCTAGCCGGAGACTAGCAAGGGATTGGCCACCCGGCCTAGTCCCGAATAGAGAGAGTTGCTCGCCCCTGTTAGGCAAGCCAGTGAGAAAATATATGTCGGAGGACTCTATCTCGAGCTGGTGTTCTCCGATGTAGAAACATTGATCCTGAATGTTCCACCTTTCAACCAGCCACCCTAAGAATGGCACCTAGGCCCTCATGCCAGGTATGGCCCAGTACTTGTAGAGACCACATGCCTTTAAAGCATCAATGGAAGGTTGATGACCTATTGCGGCCAAATCGACATCTTCGTGTTCTCTTTCACGCCAATCTAGCATGGTGGGCAATCTACGCACCAAAAAACATTGATTAGAATTCATTAAATCAAATTTTGATGGTTAGGTTTTGAGTTTGGGTTTTGAAAATCCGCTTTGCGTGGAGTACGCACCCCGCGTTCAGAAAACAGAGCGTGGGGACGCAACTGTTCTGAAGGTGGGCTGCGTACTCCGACCATTTTCCCATATACGAAAATGTCGGGGTACGCAGGTCACCCATGGGGCACCTGCGTCCCCCGAAAAGCGGATCCTAAAACCCCAAACCCTCCAAAAAATCAAACTAGAACTTAAAATGGAATTCTAAACGGATGAAATTGAAGAGGAGGCTGTTGTGAAATACCTGAAAGAGACGGCGCTCGATTCCGATGGTCGGATTCTCCGCAAAGTCCACGGGAAGTTTCTTGCCAAAAGCCCTTTTCTCACCCTCAACAGTAAAATGGTAAAAATGACAAGGTAAAAAGTCTTTTTATAGGTTTTTTGGATAAATGAATGCTAAGTTTGTTTATTTTTCACCATGAAAGGATGTTTTTCAATGTATTTTTTCCCATCTTAAACAGGTATGAGTAATGTGTTGTTTTTGTACAGGACAAAAGGACTTTAGGGTAAAATCATCATTTTTCACGAACCAAGACATCAGAGTCATCTTTTAAGCCCTTTTTTGACTCCTAAAACATGAAAAGATTGCCGAGCGTTTCTTTTACACTCGTTAAAACGGAATTAAAAGACGTTCCTCTTACAGCCGTTTTCTGACCGTAAAAACAAGAAAAGATTGCCGGATTTTTGTCGTTTCAAATTCGATACTGGAAATAAAACGACATGCCTCTGATCGCTTTTTACTTTTCAGGTCAAAGGCATTAATCATGAAAGTACTCCTTGGTCGCAAGATCAAGCGGTTCTCTCAAGTATTATTTTATACTTTTTCGGGCTTGGGAGACACAAATTTACGAAAAAGTTCACCTTGGAGTCTTCTTTAGTTTTTTCAGACTCTCTAAAATTGAAAAACGCCGAGTTTCTCCTATATTGGACTCGTTAAAATTTCACAGTAAAGGACCTGTTTGATTACAAACAGGAACGGACCACTCCTTCTTAGGGTCCGAATCTAAACTAAGTTGGACTCATCCGAAGGATGAGCTTATAATCAAGCATATGTTATCCTCCTCAAGCTTGTTAAAAATAAAGAGGTACTTGCCAGAAATGGTGGGGGAAAAGAGAGAAGAATGAACCTATTTGTTATCCTTTATTACAGAAGAACCTTATCACCGCTCTTGAACATGACACTTTTCATTCACCTGGGTTGGGAAATCCTTTGCCTTAAAGCTGATAAAACCATTTTGAAAGTCTTCAACCGTTTCTGGGTATTAACTTTGGGTCAATCGTCACCAAGCCATCTGTCGTGTCGTTATGTGTTCAAGAGGTCTCTGCAAATAAACCATTCATATGCAAAATACTTGTCGTCCATTTAAACATCCCTGAGTCAGTCCTTACAACAACATTTCTTCAACTTGAACAATGATTTCGTGTTGTGGGCTTGCCTGCAACGGGTCGCTTTCTATCGACATCAACACATTATCTAGAAAGATGACTTAGAAATCGTCAATACCTTGAAGTCTGCATGCATCAATGGCAGGTTTCTCGCTTTTGGCGACAGTTTACATCATTGACATTCGATCAAAGGATTCCGTGACGTGTTCGACATCAACTCATTCATTCACATTTCATGGATTGTACTGGGTACTTTGAGAACCATTGACATCACTGGTGGTTTCTCTCACACTTGTTAACAGTTTACATCATCGACTGGTAATCAAGTGGTTTCTACCATGTTCGACATCAACTCATTTATTCGCATGGATAGAATCGTACTAATTCAGGAAGTAGAGATGAAGACCCTGGATCTAGTTTCCACTATCCAGGATGCGAGGAGTTTTGTATTCATTATATAGTAGACTAACCATAAACAGATGGCTGCGTCCATACTGTGTCTACAAAAGTCTACGATTGTGATGTACTGCAAAATCATTCTTGTATCGAAGCAGTAGTTAGATTGTTAGTTAAAGTTTTCAATCTGAGTATGGGAATGCCTACCTCAGCGATGATATCATCTTATATATGTATTTTGTGTTGAATATTTGCAGGTTCTGACCGGGCTCTCCGCAAGATACTCCTTGAAATGATAAAGTACTTCACCCTTCCTAGATCATATAAAACCCTAATCTACTACAGGCTTCGCACTTTAGGGGGCAATCTGTTACACTAAAAAATGTCACCATGACTATTTGCAGTTAGTATGGCTCCATCCACTGTCATACTATCCTCCTTGGCAAGTCTCATGCCTCTGCTCTTCATGTCAAACTTCAAGAAAGAGAGAAAAGTCATTTAAAGTCAATTATCTCTGGTACGCAGTTTCTCTTAGCCTTACCTGCGTGTACACAACCCAAGTTCACAATACCTGCGTACTTGTACGCTCTGTATGTAAAGGGGTTGGTGCGTACTCCTGTAAAGGTCAAAAGGCGCAAGTTTCACTCTAAAAAAGTTACTTGTGGTCATTTCTAGAGCCTTCTAGAAGCTTGTTTGACGTGTATGAAGCGCCTCTAGATGGTTCATGTATCCCTACCAAAGAGGAACTTATCCCATCAAGAGGGGAGCTATCCCATCCAAAGAGGGGCTTATCCCATTGATGGTGGACCTGAATAACTTCCTCTAGAGCACTATAAATACAGGCATTGGGCCAAAGGGAGGGGAGGTTGAAAGCTGAATATTCCTAAGGGTAGATGCTGCTGGAATTAGGACTTCCTTGTAGAAGCTTGTGAGGAGAGATTACCATCTTTGCTTGTTCTATTTGGAAGTGGGTGAGCTGATCAGAGTAAAGGAGAACTCTTGTGGACCCTGGGAGGGACTTGCACAACACCAAGGCTCAGGTTGTAATGGTTCCTTTTGTTACCTTTTAATACAAATTAGTCCATTCTTCTCAACAATTTGTTATTTATGAGTTGTTTCATATACTCCTTGGTCTATATGTTAAATATGTTTTATTTTATGTGATATTCAGGTGCTATTTAATCGTTTGATTGTTAGTGAATGCAGGTTTCGAAGGGAAGGAGGAGCTCATCCGGATCAACGAAGCTAGACTACTACAACAGCGTTGGGTTACAGGTAGGATCTAAACACTTGATTTCTCATATTGTAAAGGCATATTTAGTGAAGGATTGCTCTTATTTGTCTTGTTTGTCACTAGAAAGTCTTAGACTTCTAGGGAGGTCGGTTGTGTCCGCACTAACGACTCTTTCCGTGTGACAAAGTGCATGACAAGGTGAAAGGGAACCAAATCCACAAATCTCAAGATTTTGGAGGGGAGCATTCCTCCTTTCAAGGGAGCTTCCCCTCAATTACTTTTGTAAAAATAAATTAGCTAAAAGGCTCATTATGATTCGAATTTTGGTTGCAACTAAAAGTAGCTACTGAGAGCCTAATGCTTGACATTGTTATTCTTATCTTTCATATGATGTATGTGACTATCATTTTATGTTAATGAGAAGTTTACCATTGGTCCCTTGGGTTTTGGCCCAACCCATAAGCTTTAGTCCCTCTCTTCTATTTATTTCTTGTTCTTGTTCAAAGCACGACAATTATTTCCTTGTTTCAGTAGATTTTATATCATAAAAAATTGTAATTGCAAACTTCCTATCACCTCTCTTGTGGGAAGAGTGATTGGAAATATCTACAATAACAACTCCAAAATATTTGTTTATGATTTCTATGAAATTGTAAAGTGTTAGATTGAAATATTTCTGCATGTTTAGTCTTTGCAACTTAGGAGTTAGCAACATTGGTTTAGGAATTGGAATTGCATTGTAGGTTAGAGTAGACTTCAACAAGATTCAACTCATCTTTTCCATGTTAATTTACTTTGCTGCAATAATGATATTTTGATGCATGCATTTGACTAGCTGCAGGATTTGTGTTGATTTGCGAGGGTGGGAAAACCTTCCACATCCACCTAGACCTTTCCATCTTCCTCCTAGGCACCTCACCTTGCTTCCAAACTTTGTTTCCTTAGTCACTCTGTTAAGGTAAATGAAGGACATCGTGGGCATAAAATTTGGTGCAAGATAGACCTCCAAGGGTTACTAGGATTCGCTAAGGGGATTCCACACCCTTCATTCACCTCCTTCTACCTCCATCCACCTTCCTCTGCCTTCAAGACACCATTTCTGTCCTAAACAAGCTCTCAAACCCTCCTCCTGTAGCAAAACAGGGCCTCTTGTAGCAACACAAGACCTGTTATAGCACCTCCTGTAGTAATACAAGACCTCTTGTAGAACCTCCTGTCGCAGACTTGTAGCATTGTTTTCTTCAACTAGGTTTTCTTCATACTTTGAATCTGGCATAATTAAGTTGAATAATGGCCCCCAAACTGTGATTTGATGATTAGGGAAGACTCTAATACCACTCCAACGTCATCCCTTCCTCATTGCAACCATCAGATAACAAAAAAAAGTTAGAATTAGTATTTTTATTCATAGGTATGTTAAATATTGAATTCCTCATTTTGTTATTGATTTGGTTAAGTGTGCAAGTAGAGTAGCATGACTTGATTCTGCAAATAGACTAGCCTCTTCCTTTCATGCAATTTCAATTATCATTTACATTTAATGTATGACATTTTCACCTTTGTAGTTAGAATCATGTTCATTTATGATTTCATAAGAAGTTTTCACTGTAATTGGTTGGAGGAGTGGTCTCTAAACACCTTAATCTTATTTCATAAAAGAGGGTGATATGAGTAGAACCTAACCTGCTGTGCATATAACACTATCACCTCTAAGTTTGTATGAACCTCAGGTTGATAATTTAAGTTGAGAAGCCCTTGGGAGTTGCAACATACTGGGTGAAATACCAGGGGTCATCACAATCAAGGAACAACAAATTGTAGGATCACAAGTAGGCTCCAAAATTCAAGTGCAAGCAAAATTTTAGAGGGTGTTTTTCACAGTGACAACACTTGGAAACACACTAGTAGAACTCCAGCTTCTCAGTTTAGGTCTATATTTGAGCACAAATTCTTAGTCCTTTAGGAAGTATTGATTCATTGTGTGGATTACCTTGGCTTCTCCATTTTACCCAGTTAGAGATGTAGTCTCCTCTATCCATTTTCTCAGTTGAACACATTCATAAATATCTTCATATTGCAATTGTTTGGATCTAGGAGAAGGGTAATATGTAATCATGAGTTTGAAATGATAAGATTTTTAGTTTCATATTTGGTGTTTCTCCACTACTAGTAGGACCTATTCGGTACCCTGACAAAGTCATTACAGGAACACAAGCATTGCTTGGCTACCAACGAGCATGTTCAGTACCCCAATAGAGTCACTATAAGAACAAAAGCATTGCTTAACTACCAAAGAGCTTGTTTCGTACCTTGAAGAAGTTATTTTCTTCACCTCACTACGCAAGAAGTCTTTCTGTTCTTCACCATTTGTTTCTTTTATTTCAATATGGTCATTGACATTTTATTGATGTTTATATTGCCAAGATGGAAAAAGGATCCTAACTTATTAAGAGTAGGAGAGGTTGTTCTTTCAGAGACAATTATATATACCTCTTAAATTTATATGATCGCCATCATTTTTTCCCTTTCCCTCCTCTACTTGATTGGATCGGTGAGAAAACACCATTCAATTACCATACTAAGCCAAGGAATGAAGATCCTAAAATAAATGTGGGCATCATGGTTCTGCTTATGGATTTCCATTCGAATGGATTGTATTTTCCATTTAGACATCACTGACTTTAAAACATTTATAAACCAAGACAAAGAATATGATTACATATTAGCCAGTCGTTTTTTTCCATCACAATTTCCCTTTTTGAGTTTCGTCACAATGTCTTTTGAGCCAAGAAAGAACATTTTCATGCATAGTCTTATTAAACAAAACACAAAAGAAAATGGAGGATTGAACTAAAAAGAAACATGCAAGACAAGCGTAAGAAAACAAAGAAAATACTAAAGGAGATCAAGTGCAGGATGGGTATAAAAGGGAAACGAGAATGCAACTATACCTACTCCTAACCTAACCAACTAGAAGGTTATGGCTAAGTGTAATGAAATTTCTAATGTAGCCACTGTAGTTGTTCCCAACTTGCAATCAAAAAGATATGACCAATTAAAACCAATATAAAACAATGAACAATAGAGAATATAAGAACTTGAATGGCTTGCACAAAATATTGAAGGACTTGTCTACACGAAAAAATATGTGACATTGCAACTAGTTTTAACCAACATGTGACCTTACCTTTTTAATTAAAACCACAATCAAACAAACCTCGAAGGATTATTTTGAATGTATCTTCATCTGTGTTGTCCTCCTTAGCAAGCATCAAGAAATATTGAAGCTTATTATTAGCAACATAGATTTCTCAGTGAGATGCTTCCAACCAATCATAGATTCAATCACGAAATCCAAAACAATCCTTTTGAAAACCCTAAAATCTTTGAGAAAATGAATTTTCAATTAATGGCATGGAATCAAATGGAGAAACTTGAAAGGGAAATTGAATTTGATCATGTTAAGAATTATTTTCAAGATCATGAAGGCCTTACATAACCATCAAGAACAACTAGAGTGCTTCAACTACCTGACAAGTATATGAAAATTCAAATGAGGAATTATAGGAACTTATGGCCTTTATGGGATCAACAAATGTGAAACAATTATCATCAGATACACTCATGGGGAAATTTTGAATTGAATGACAAGTGTTAAGGCCAATGTTATGATTAGATGGGTTTATTGTGACATTAGATTCTCCATTATTCGAACATAAAGATGGATCAATCTAAGTAGATTCACAAATTCTTTGAATAAAAGAATCATTCTACTCAATTTGAATACAAAAATCACTACCTTGTATCGGATCAAAGGAATTAAAGATGAATGCTAGTATAGAAAATACTAAAAACCAATTAGAATACAACATGTCAACATGCATTTAATCAAATTCAACCTTTGTATCAACTTGATAAATTAAAATGTCAATAAGAGGAATTTGATTCATGAGATAACTCAAGCATTCACTAACACTCAAGAGGATATATTTTGCCATAAGAAAAATGATTAGCATCACAATGTTCACAAGAAATACTAGGATCTAACATGTATTGATCCTTCAATACATGTATTGATCCTTCACCCAATGATAATATTTAAAAATATCGGCTTCATAGCTCTATTCACCCACGAAATATATACACTCCAAGCCCAAGCTCAATACAAGATATTTGCATGGGGATGAATAAACTAAAACAAAATGATCAATCTGATCGGAAACTGGATCTTGAAAATTATAAAAGCTATATTCGAAATACCAACAATATTTCAAGAAATATTTTTCATTTAGTGAAACCATGCAAAGAAAATAATTTTTTAGAAAATCCAAATATGACTTAGTTCGGGATCTTACCAGAGTCCTGAGAACTTGAAATAACCATCAACAGAAGTTGAAGTGACTCAACTTCCTAGCAAGTCTCAGAACTTTCAAGGATTATAGAATTTCATTTTGAAGATTGGATCAGATCATGCATGATGTGTGGACAACTATTTCCAGTAATTTCAACAAGATCACTACTATCCAGATTGCAACGATCTACGTCACTGACTTGATCGGGTTTATGAACTTTAATAAATAGATTAGTAAAGTCATAAAATTCTTCTAATTGCACATCTAGAGATGGATAAATTGGAGAAATATCATGAGTAACCTAAACTAAAGAATTTTCCTCATGCAAAACAAGAGATTTCAAGGAATGGGATGGGTGCTCAACGGTTTCATAACTTTCCTCTTCATCATGGATAACCTCACTACCTTGTGTCAATTCAAAATTTTTCTGATCAGGTGGGAGATTCAAAGAGCATGGCATATTCTTACTACAAGCAATAAGATACAAGGAATAGTGAGATGATGATGAAGTTTCCATAAGAAAATCTTCTTTGACCAAATTAGATTATAAATCTAAATCTTACAAATCAAAATCTTCTTGAGAAACAAAAGTATTGTCACATTTGACTAAATCTCCTAGGAATAATTAAATAAATCACTATCTATTTATTATTCATTAATTCCATTATTAGAATAATTGTTAAATCACTATTTAATAATTATTTCAATTTCACACCATTCTTAATCCTCGCGAAATAATTAGTAAATCATTTTATTTGTTAATTATTTCTAAATAAAGATATTTGACCATTTTAAATATATTTTCCCTCTCCAAAAAATATAATAAAGCATTCCTAATGGTTATATCTTGATTTGGTCAATATTATTTTATTATTCTCCATTTTTTAGATTAACTCAATAGTTTGTTATAAATAGGATGGTTTTCCATTCATTCTTTACCATGATAATTATTATCGTCACCATTATCGTCTCTTGCACTTGAGCTCCCACTTGAGTTCTACACATTGTTTTGGGTTTTTCACATATTGAGAGAGAGAATCATATAATAAAGCATCAAGGACATCAAAGGAACCATCCCACGAAGGGGGATTTGCAGACCCTTTTTGTATATCTCCTTCACCAGGTGTTATCAATAAAAGATTTAGTCATTTTAAATTCTTTCCATTTGGGTTATTGCATTATATATATATATATATATATATATATATATATATATTGTTGTTTGATGTTTTGGATTGTATAAGTTATTTTGTTGCAGGTTCTCCAAGTTTTATTACAAATCTGAAGCGTAAGCAGGCATAAATTGTTGGTAGGGTCATGTGTCACCTAGTGACTTAACGAAGTGTTTTTGATACACCTTCCAAGAAATTCCACACTAAAATTTAGAAATATTAACTTCCATAGAGAATATCTCCAAAAATATAGCAAACCAAGATATGAAATTTGAATCAATTTTTACTCAAGATTATCCTCAATACTATCCTAGTTTCGCCATATGAAACCTCCCAAAAAAAGGTATTGCATGATGAATTGTTTGAGGCAGAAACACCCTAGGATCATGAGCTTTGATACCAATGTTATGAACTTTATGCCTTGAAAATTATAAGAAACCAATAATTATAGTCCTCTTTGAGGGAGAAACCTCCCTTTACAATGAATACAATGCACAAGACAAGATTTGATGATCCTAGGACTATGTCTCCTTAGCATATATATAAGACAAAGGGTAGCACGCTAGGTTTTAGCCTACATAAAAATATGATTATAAAAATGTAATTCTCAATACATATTGCTTAATAAGTGTTTTCAGGGTTACATGGACCTTATGTAGGGCCTAACACTTCATGATCTAGGAGAACAAATTTGCAGGATCAAGAAATCCTTGAGAAACACAAAACAATCTGGAGAGGTGGAAACAAAAGAATAGTGGCATTTAGAGGTGCTTCAAGAGGTATATGTATCTTATGGAAAGTTAATCTATTCAATATTTTGGAAGTAGAAATCTCCATCCACTAGAGTGTTGTCTAATTACTCCATGTCCCAACCTAGAAGGCATGTTCTATTATAAGCGTGTGTATATGCCCATAGCTTACCAAGAGAAAATTACTTGTTGGTATTCCATTTCTAGTTTAAAATATTCAGAGTTCCATCACTATGCCATTTCCGAAGGAAATTTTAATGTAACTCTTCATCCATGGGAAAAAATTGGAGGTATTCAAGTTCAAGATCCATTTAGAGAAAATATGGAACATCTCATATCTTCATTGGAGTTAGTAGATATTAAAATTGCTACAAGAAAATTCACTTGGAATAACAAATGAATTAGACCAAGTCATATAGTAGCTCCTTTAGGAAAATTCTTGGTGGCTAGTTCCTTTTCGGACCAACCATTATATATGTTATCACTTAAGAATTCTAATGCCAAAATTTCTCACATTAGTTTGATGGTAAAGGTCGGTGCTATTCTAAGTTTGATTTTTGTTTTCCTTAGAGTCTGAGTCTTAGGAGTCTTGAGTCAACTATGCATTCTCATTCATCACCGGTCTCATAGCCATGTGTCAGTTTTGTTCAAAAGTTACTATGTGCCACAAAGCCCTTTAGGTGATTTCGTAGCGCATGTAGTCATTTTGAAGTGTTTTCGCAGCGCATAAATCCTTTTAGCAGTTTCGCAGCGCAACATGTCTTAGGTGATTTCGTAGCGCATAATTCAAAATTTACACTGACTGCGCTACGCAATCGGAGATTCGTGCAATCCACAGCGAATCTTTCCTAACTGTCAAATCTGTCAAGTTCAGTTATGGTTGCATCATTCACTGTCAGCTTATACACTCCACATATCATGTCCAACCGCTTATCTCCATCATTACAGCCGCTAGGTACATTGGTACACACGGATTGCAAGTTCCAAGAGAGGCCAGGTATTCACAGTCTTAATGATGATTGTATTCATTGCATGAGGAACAAGACTACAAGTTTTCAATTTGAATCCATAGTTATCAAGCGAGGCAGCCATTCAAGCGAGGCAGAAATTGAAGTTTAAGCAGCGCTAGCATTTCAAACCTCCATTACACTGAACCTTCATGGAGGGATCGGCAGAAAGAAAAGACCACAGATCAGGCAGGTGCTTAAGAAATGAACTTGAAGGTGTAGACATTATCTTGAAACACAAAGAAGTTGAGCATGCATTCAAGCAAGTTGGATGTTGGAATTTTTGTGAGAAACTACAGGGAGGTCATGCACAAACCACCAAGGAATTTGCTTTGAATTTCACAGGGCTGAATTCAAAGGTTGGGATGCTCGAATTGCAAGTTTCACCAGAGGTAATATCCACAGTTACTGAGATTCCAAGGGGACAAGAAACTTGGTTTAAGAATTTCAAATTTGATATGACTCCCTGCAAGGAGTTTCTGAAGCCAGAATACATTGACTCAGATTTAAACAAGTCTGTGCCTAGAAATTATGTCAAAGACTCATATGCCAATCTGCTTACTTGTATACAAAGGTACCTTATCTGTGAAGGGAGATATAATAAGGTGTATTCATATCATTTCAAGCTTCTGCTACATTTTACAGGAAAGATATCCATTGATTTACCTTTTTACTTATTTCGTAGCTTAAGCAAAATGTGTGATAAGGTGCAGCTAAGGAAAGAAGCCTGTGAGACCTCATTGTTTCACCACGGTTTAATTAAGTTGATTGTTCTAAATGAACTCCAGAAAGTAGGTAGGGACTGGCCCACATTCATATTCATGTTTGGTTTCAAAAAAGAGACCGGTCTCAGTCCTCAAGTTGAAAAATATCTTCCAACAACAATTGGCCATCAGGCAGAAACAAGATCCAGGAGGTTTTCAAAGTTGAAGGCAGGGAAACAAGTAAGAGAATTCACCAAGCCACTCACTATCCAGGATACACCCCAGAAGTCCCTTAAAGAGAAAGCTCAGGTCAAAGAAGCTGCACATGAATCAAGCACAGGTGAAGGAGTTCAAAGAAGAAGGACTAGGAGCCAGGTAGCTAAAGAAAAAGGCAAATCAAGGATTATTGAAGAAAGCCCTGTTTCAAAGGGAGACTTAAATGACTTATTGCAAGCCATTGACATTGAAGAATCTCCACTAGTTCAAGCAGATTTGATAGAGTCAGGAAAAGACAAGGCTAAGAGAGTCAAAGCCTCGAAAAAACTCAAGTTTGATGATCAGGTTGATCAATTTGTCTTTAAGCCCAGGAGACCCATAACGAGGAACTTTAAATAGGTACAGGAGGTACTGCCAAGAGAAGATGAAATAGGGGAGGTGACACAACCTCATGAAAGAAAGGATAAAGGCAAAGCAGTTACCATTCAAGAAGAAGATAGTGTGGAAGACTTGAAAAGGAGATTGGAATTATCCAACTTTGAAATTGCTAGACTGAAGAAAGCTGCCAGGAAATTTGCAGTTAAGGAGGCTTATTTTAACCAAATGCAAGCTCGGTGGGAGGACAAAACATTTCAAATACCCGAGGTGGTTGATTTTAATGTTCAATTCCATAGCTGGATTGTTCCTGCAATAAAGGAAGATCAATTTATCAGAAAGGTCAATACAAACCTCAGATCTGGGATCAAAGTCATGAAGAAACAAATTGAAGACTTAAAGATACAATTAAGCCAGCACAAAGAATTTCCTTAAGGTAGTCACACATCAAGTAAGGTTTTGTTTCAGATTTTGATGGTCTTCCTTGTTATAAGCATACTTGAAGAATCATACCTTTCCATTCAGTTTTGAAAAGATTTGGAGCAATTGAAAAGGATGTTTAAATGTCAAGAGGCTTAAAATAGCAAAATTTTGGTTGAAACTGTGTTTTTTGGAATAACACAGCAATTTCGTAGCGCGCTACAAAACTGCTGAAGATGATGACTAACGCATAGTAGTTTCGTAGCGCACTACTAAACTGCTAAAGATGCACAATCTAATCTCAGTCAACTGATTTTGAAATACAAGCGGAAATTTTTTGAAAAGGGAATATCTTCAAGGGATCATCTAAAGGTATCAACTTTCAACAAGGTCAAGGCAGGTGGAGGAAACATGAATTCGAATCCAACTCTAAACTTTTTGCCATAAAGTGATCACATTTACTACAGTCCAAGATATGTCAAACAACTTGGAGGGGCTTTTGCCTTCACACATGAAAGAGGTTGACAGCACATCAAAGATGTGGCATTCTGATATATTTTGGATAATCAAAGATGAAAGACATGGTTCATTAGATTTGAACATTTTTGAGGAAAACCAAAGGCCAATAAACAGGGGTAGTTTCCTATGTTTCATGGGAAATGGAGAAGATGTGATATTGAGGACCATTATGGAGCTTTGAACATCCACCACAGCCAAAATAAAAAACACAACTTGTCAAAGAACGAGAATGATTGTAATTAAGGCTATTATTAGCACAATATGGAGTTAGACTCTTATTTGATTTAGATCTCTAGAAAGTCTAGTAGCAGTTTGTTACATTAAATAGGCAGTTAAGATTTGAATAGGTGTCATCAGAAGTAGATTTTGAGTTCCCCTCATGCTTGAGGAGGAATCTTAGTTAGGTAGAAGAGCTTTATATATAGGAGAAAGAGCAATGTAAAGAGGGTTGGAAATTTATAAGTAAAAGCTCTGATATTTGGCTTATGTAAAGACTCTGTTTTTTGGTAATACAGTATTGGCTTCTGCTTCTCAAGAATCATAAAGGCTTCAATGTATGAGTTTCCTTTGTTGTCTTTTCATGTTATTTACAGTGTTATGAGTATCTGATTACTTAGAAATCGCTTACAGTGTTCTAATTTCCTTCATATACTCATAAACTGCCTTCTATGTGTTTGGTGTGTTGAAATCTGAATGTCTTGACTTCTATGCAAAGCCAATCCTGCTGTTAATACTAAATCATATATGACTCCATAAGCCCAATGGATACTTGTTAGTTGTGTTTCCACCATTTTTATTTCTTAGTTGTTTTACAAGAGTTAGCCATCTTGATCATAATCAAAAACCTTTAAATCCTTTGAGAGAGCCCTCTCAAGTTAGGGAGGCGATAACAATATATTTCCTCAAACAACATGTCATAAGGGGATAAAATCATAAACCGATATTTTTGTCTTTATTACCTAAAGAAAATTAAAACATTATATCCTTATGATTTAATCTATTGGGCTTCAAAATCATAGAATATATGAGAAAAAACTTTAATATGGAATAATCGGGTCAATGGTTCCCCTATATTTATCTAGGAAAGAAAAATCAAGGACCTCAAAGTTGCGTTTAAACAATGTAAAAACAAAAGCAATCTAAGGAAGGAAAAGACATAAAAATAAATTGGAAGTGGTGTAGATGGAAATGGAAAGAGTGGAAATTTCAATGGAGCACTCGGATCAAGAAAAAAAGGCATTTGAGCAATATCACAAAGTATTAAAGCAGGAAGAGGAGTAATGACGTCTTAAATAAAGAATCCTATGAATGTAGGAAGGGGATAGATATACCAAATTATTTCACAATCAAGCTAGAATAAGAAAATGGAAAAGTAATATAAAAAATATCTCTATAGTTGGAGAAATTATCTCATATTATTCCAAAATCAAAGTGGTATCAATATTTTTAAAAATCTATATTTTTCTTGATAGAATCAATATTTGGAAGTTATCCAATATATGTTGGAACAAATTCCACATAAAATGTTAGATGAAGATTATGAATGAATACTGATGAGCCCCAAAAATGGATAATTATATGGGCTCATTCAGCCTCCTAATTCGACTTAATCCACCATTCTCATTAGTTTATTGCATGTTTTTAATTATATTTATGCTAATATAGTGAATTGGGTTAGTCATTATTCCAACAAGTCTAATGTGTGCTTTATGCAGTCTTCTTGGTCAATTTGGAGACAAAATCAAAGGTTTAAATGAGCACTTGGCAGCCAAATTCGTGGAGAGGATTTTTAGGAAGGTGTCCCCTTCATTTATGGGCCCTTACCTTGAATTCTCCACCATCAGCTCGGAGTTCAAGGGCCACCAAATCAATTATCACAAGGGCAGTTGAGCAAGGGCTAGTAAAGGTGCTGTTAACTACAAGTTTTGGCAGCCGAGTTTCTAAAGTTTAGGAGGGCTGTTGGGGTCCTCAATTTGTATAAATAAGAGGGATTAGGGCCTCATTTCAGTTAGTCACTTTGTAGGTAGAAGTTAGCTAGTTTGTAGTTTGATTTTTAGTCATGTTTTAGTCATTCTTTTAGGCAGTAGGTTAGCACTCTAGTGCTGCTATGTTTTTGCTCATTTGTGGAGCCTTTGCTGTAAACATTGCTGTGATATGGTTATTTTCTGAATAATGGAGATCAATTTTATTCTACTTTAGATCTGAGCTTCTTTTAGGAGCCTGTAGCTCTTGGGGTTGGGCCCAACCCAAGTGCCAGGGCCTCCTCAATGTACTGTCATATGTTTTTCTGCTGTCTTTAATTAATTTCTGCTAGTAGGTTACAATTTGATTTGGTTATTTAGTTCATTTTTGCTGATAGAAATAGTTGCTCATGTTTTAAGTTGATTTGATAGGTTAATAACAGAGAAGATCTTTAGAAAAAGGTTGTCAAGCACCTCTGATTTCACCTCTCCCTCAGTGGGATCACGAGCTGGGATCAAGGTGACCTTGCTGCCAACAAAAACTCTGACTTTGCTTCGCCATGCAATCATTAGTGTTCGATTTTTGTTTGCAGAAGTTGGTTACATGTTCAGATTCTTGATTGCTTTGTTGCATAGTTTTTATACATGGTTTCATTGCAAGTAAACTTCTGTTCATTCTCTTTACTGTTAGCTAGATCAGATTAGGTCAGCGTAACTAGGTCTTTGATTTTTCCAAGTCTTCGTTGGTTCAGTTGGAGAAACAACTTGCAGAGCACCCGTACCACTTCTCTATCTACCCATACTCCATCAATCCCATCTGCTCCATCCCCTAACGCGGATTCTTGCCTCACGTTTGCCACATTTGCTCACATAACCCTAATTTTTGTGCAACATTGCTTCACTCTCCCTTGAACAAATCCAACCATCCTCGCCATTCCTTAGCTCCATCCACCAAGTCTTGGACCTCCTCACACCCTTGTCTAACCTCCATACCCACTTCTTCACCTTTCTTCCTTCATCAACCCTCCAAAACCCCCTTTCTGAACATCCTGTAGAAAATTACAGACATCCTGTAGAAATTCCAGAACATCCTGTAGAACCCCTACAGACTTCCTGTAGAAGCTCACGAATGAGGTTTCTTGATAGCCAAACTCTGTGAAACTCTTTGGAAGGGTGTTAGGGACCCCTTAGGCCCTCTCTGAACCTTCCCAACCTCCTCCAAGCATTTCCTCTCGCCAATCCACCTCTGCACAGTCAAAAACCAGTTAAAAGCACATGCATGATAATTCTGACAACTTATTCAAAAATACAAAAAGATGTTTTTTTTCAGATGTTACTGTAGAAGTAGCTTAGACACATGCATTTTACCTTCCTAGAAGTCAATGGCATCTCTTTCAGTAGCTTGCATCCTCTTTCTTGCATCAGTAGGGCTAGCTGGTAAAATTAGGGTTTGCTAGGGTTTGCGTTTCCTTTCAGCTTTCCAGTTTCTTTCTGCAAGTAGATTAGCCTTCTTTGAGTTAGCTTTTGTCCATCAGTTAAAAAGCTTCTTCTAAGAGCTCATAGAAGTTGGCTTAAGCTCCTAGCAGACTTGTGCCAGCTGACCAAGTGATAGTCGCGGCAAGAGCTAGTACTTGTGCATACAGCACCGTCGCTTCCAAGTTTGTTACGAACTACCGGGTTGATAAAATTAAAGAAGGGAGTCTCAGGAGTTGCAACATTATCGCTGCAATACTGAGGCCCACCAAATACTCAAGCCAATTATGCAAATAAGTATGGAGAGTGCTTTCCTCATTTGGACCAAACAAAGGTCCCCGTCCTTATGGGTTTTTTACATACTTCTATCAAAATTTTGGTCGATAATAAAATTTTATTTGTGTAGGATGATAAAAGACTCACTGAAACATGGGTACACTAGAGGTGGAACTAATTTTTGGTTTTTGGCATTGGTTCCCAAAAAGGTTAACATGTCATCCTTTGCAAGGTTCCATCCTTTCTCTCATTGTAATGTATCCTACAAAATTATTTCCAAAACCATTGCTTTAAGGCTCATAGCTCTTCTTCATCGTATTATTGTTGAAAATAAAGGAGATTTTATTTAAGAAAGTCATTTAATAGACAATATTTGTCCTCATCTAAGAAGTAATACATTCTAGTAAGGTGAGGAAAGAAAAAGGAATGGAAATCAAACTAGATATGGAAATGGATTTGACTGGGTGGATCGTAAGTTTCCTTTTGAAGTCCTTTATAAGAATGGATTCAATGAACTCATCATAAAAAGGATAGCTACCTACATTATTGGTCCATGGATTGTTCTAATGGTAAATGGAAGACCCATAAATTTTCTAAAATCTACAAGAGTTTTAAGGTCTTAAGGCAAGGATGTGCCTAATCTCTTCTATTGTATATTCTAATGATGGACTCCCTTAGTAAAAAAACCCTGCGCGCGCCTCCCCCTGGCCATGACAGGCCTCTGACCTCCCCGCCGCCCCGCGCCCTGCAGCCCTGCTGCAAGGCTCTGCGCCCCTGCCTGGCCTCAGGCCCTCGTTCCCTTTTCCTCCCCTCCCCGTTCTTTCTTGACCCTACCCCGAGCCTCTTCTGAGTTATCCTTTGTTCAGTTCCGCTTCTGCGCCTAGCAGCGCTGCTGCTAGGTCGCCCAGTCCTTTTCTCCCCCGCTCATGGCGGCCATGGGCCCTTCTGGACCGGATCAGGATGACCTCATGAAATCCTTTGCCTCTCTAACCCAGGAGAACTCTTCGGAGAGAATCAGGCCCGTCACTTCTCGTTTCGTTAAAAAAATGGATGAGGTTCCAGAAATCCCGCTCCCCCCAGCCCTTCCAAGGAGAGCGGCGGTAGCCCTTGCAGACAGAGGCCTAGTGGGCCAGTTCACGGGCTTATGGCCCTCCCCTCGCACTGTCCAGCGATGGGTGGAAAGAAATTGGAACTCGATGGTTCAAGGTAAGATAGCAATCCGCTTCTGTGGAAGAGGGTTCTTCACCTTCCTCTTCGAATCCGTGGAAGACCGAAACTTAATCTTCAGGAATGGCCCATACTTCATGGACACAAGAGGCCTTTACCTGAACAAGTGGACCCCCGACTTCGACCCGGAGATGGACGTTCCTAATGCTGTCCCTGTTTGGGTCCGGCTCCCGCATCTGCCCCTTCACTGCTGGGGGGACGAGTCAGTGAAAGCAATTGGAAATGGAATAGGGAAGTATATCGACAGATCAGAGCCTAAGGAGAACATGCATGCATGCGCAAGGATTTGTGTCGAAGTGGATCTAGGAAAAGGATTGCCAGAAGCCATCAAGCTTAGAGTCGATCAATGGACGCACCTCCAGCAAGTCGACTACGAACAGCTCCCCTTCAAATGTAAGGTATGTCATGAGTACGGTCATTTCGCTAATAGATGCAGTAAAGCAAAGGCAAATCTCTCTGAATCTAACACTGAAACAGCAGAAGAAGTTTGGGAAACTGTAAAGAAAAAGAGATCTATCCCCTCACAAGGAAACAACAAGAACCCTCCTGCAGCCCCCATCCCCCCCTCTGAACCAGGCCCGTCTTTCCCTTTATCCTCTAATCAATTTGAAACCCTTTCTGACACTGATCCTCCCTCCCCCCCCCCATCCCCTAGAGCCCCCCCCGTGATCCCCTCCTCTCCCCCGCCATCTTCCCCCCACCCTTCCTCCCCTCCTCACACAATAGAGAGAATATTAACCAGGAACAAGTCTAAAGAAAGCAACACATCCGTAGAACCCCCAAGAAAAGTGGGAAGGAAATCAAACAAGGAGCTAAGGGATGAGACGGCAGCAAAAGAAATGACCACAGGGATTCAACAACCAATGGATACCTATCTGGACAAGATGAAAGGAAACGGGGAAAAAGGGAAAGAGAAAGGAGGTACCCACGCCAAGATTATTAAATGATGAATCTGGTCTCTTGGAACTGTAGGGGGATGGGCTCCTCCCTCAAACTTAATGCAGTCCGCGACCTCATTAAATCCGAACAACCAGACTTCCTCCTCATCCAGGAGACCAAAATAAGTGAACAAGATTTCAAAAATTCCCTAAAAAATAGCAGAACTCATGAAGGTATTGCAGTTAGCGCATCTGGCGCCTCAGGTGGCTTAGGTACCATTTGGAACAATCAAAAATGGAACCTCTTAAATCAAAGGCAAAGTAGCTGGTGGATTCGTTCAGACTTGCAGAACACGGCTAAGACAGAGGAATACACTCTCTACAATGTTTACGCTCCCCCTCACTACAGGGACAAGGATGCTTGCTGGAAGTCAATTGCGGCAGATCTCCTGGAGACCCAAGGCAGAAGCATTATCCTAGGAGGAGACCTGAACCTCATAAGAAGCGTAGAAGAAAAAATGGGGGGCAACTTCTTGGCGGATCCCTCAAGGGAAGCCCTAGAAGAAATTACTCTAAACCACAACCTGATGGACTTCCCTCCTCAGAATGGGCGCTTCACCTGGTCCAATAAGAGAGCAGGCCGAAACAACATAAAGGAACGATTGGATCGCATCTTGATCCAAGACAGAATAGTTGCCAATTTTGCTTGCACCAAAAGCCTCATCATCCAAGGATACTTTTCAGATCATAAGCCTGTAGCTCTAAAATTGGATAAAGGAGCCAACCTGGGCCCGCTTCCATTCAGATATAACAGAGCATGGGACAACCAGGAAGAATTCCGAGCTCTGATAAAAGAACAGTGGGCAACAGAGATTATAGGATCTCCGCACTATGTTTGGGAAACCAAAATAAAAATCTTGCGCTCAGCCATAAAGCAATGGGCCAAAACTAAATCTATAGAGGAGAAAAGAGCTAAATCAACGCTCCAAGATAGGCTCACGCAGTGGGAAGAAGAGAAAGACAGCAGACAAGATACGGAAGAGGAGCAACTCAAAGAGACGGAACTCCAAAAGGAGCTCTACAAGCTGAACAGAATAGAAGAAGAAGAACAAAGGCAAAAGTCAAGGTGTCTATGGCTAAAGTCGGGAGATAAGAACACCTCCTTTTTCCACAACAATTTGAAAATGAGGAGAGCTGGCAATAATATAGACAAAATTATTGTGGAGGGCGTAGAATTAAAAAATCACAAGGACATAATGGAGGCCGCGTCCGCACACTTCCAAGATCTCCTTACCGCGGAACAGCAAGACAGCGATGGCTTGGAAATACTGGACACCATGGAAAGTAAAACCTCTGAGGAGCAAAATTCTGAGCTGGACAAAGAGATCACTGTCGAAGAGATTGAGCAAACGATTCGCAACATGGCCTCAGACAAAGCCCCGGGGCCAGATGGCTTCACTGTGGATTTCTACAAGAATCACTGGGACATCATCAAAAAGGATTACATCAGAACAGTTAGAAACTTTTTCCATAAAGGCAAGATGGGAGGTGGAATGAAATCCTCCTACCTAGCCCTCATCCCCAAAGAGCTCAACCCTCTCTCTTTCAACCGATTTCGTCCTATCTCCCTCTGTAATGTCTCCTACAAAATCATAACTAAAATCCTTGCCAACAGACTCAAATCTATTCTCCCCTCCCTCATCTCTGAGAATCAAGGTGGTTTTGTTCCTAAGAGGCAAATTGCTGACAATGTTATTCTCATCCAAGAAGCTATCCAAAGCAGTATCTCCAGGAAAGAAAAAGGCATGATACTGAAGTTGGATATGGCCAATGCTTTCGATCGAGTCAATCATTCCTTTCTCCAAGCCGTTCTCAAAAAGCTTGGCATATCTGAGCTGTTCATAAGCAGGGTGAGGGAGTGCATTTCAGGCAATTGGACTGCCCCCCTCATAAATGGAAGACCAAGCCCAGCCTTCAAAAGCTCAAGGGGCCTGAGGCAAGGGTGCCCGCTCTCTCCCTTCCTCTACATTCTTATGGCGGAAGCCTTTAGCTCGAAGTTGGAAAACTTGAGGAGGAAAAAAGAAATAACGGGGATTGAAATCGTCAGAGGGTCGAAAGGAATAAATCACTCTCTGTTTGCGGACGACACCCTCCTCATAGGAGGTGCATCTTGCATTATGGCGAGGAGATTTAAAAAAGTCTTAGATCTCTTCCTTCTGGCCTCTGGTGGCAAGCTAAACAATAATAAATGCATGCTATACGCATGGAATGTCCCCAACCACTTCATCCAACGCATATCTCTTATCATGGAAATTCCAGCTCAGCTGAATTGGTCCTACTTCATGTATCTGGGGCTTCCTTTGGCCAAAGAGACAATCAAATCAGGGATCTGGGCCAAAATCATTGAAAAACTCAGAGGCAAATTACAGTTGTGGGGAGTGCACTGGTTAAACTTAGCAGGCAGGTCGACCCTAATTAAGTCCATCCTCACCTCTCTCCCCATCTATCAGTTCGCTATTGCTCTAGCTCCTGCCAGTATTCACAAACATATGGAACTAATAATCCGCAGCTTCCTGTGGCAAGGAGGCAAGCAGAATACCAAGAAGTTCAGCTTGGTTAAGTGGGACAAAGTGATCCTCCCTGTGGAAAAAGGAGGGCTGGGAATAAGGGTCCCAAGGCTAGCTAACCTAGCATTGGGCTTCAAGCTCATATGGCGGATTCTAAATGAAAAAGAGGCATGGTGGACTTCCATTATAAAGAAGAAATACATGAATGGCCAAAACAGTAACATCCTCACTGAAAACATCATAGAAAGACAGGGCACCCCTACATGGAACTTGATCAAGAAAACGCTCCCTCTCTTCAAACCTTTCATCTCGTGCGCTCCAGGGAATGGCAGGGAGGTAAATATATGGAATGACAGAATCATGGGGACCCAAGCTAGAGGCACGTTCCACCATCTGCATCCTCTCCATCGGTGGATGTCTGAAGCGAATTACAACTCCCTCTTCGACATTTCTCTATGGGACCAGGACTGCTGGGCAGGCTGGACCCCTCTCAATCTCCCCATGGACCTAGCAAATCTTTGGAATGAGCTCAAGAGCTCTCTAAGTGGCTCAGCTCCCATCAACAAAAGGAAGGAGGACAAGTTTGTTTGGGATCCAAATGGTGGAAATTATTCAGTTAAAGAAGGTTACAAAGCCCTCCAGGTTATCTCAGAAGCCAACAATTGGCCTTTGTTCAAGGCTGTCTGGCGCCCTGAATGTATCCCTAAGATAAAATTTTTTAACTGGACTCTCATGCATGGCAAAATATTAACTGCCGAGAACCTCAGAAAGCGTGGTATACAGGGTCCTTCTATGTGCTGTTTGTGTAGGCAAGCTGAAGAAACCATCAACCATCTCTTCCTAGAATGCCCGATTTCTAAATCATGCTGGCATCTCTTTTCTGGCACAATCTCCTCAGATATCCTCCCCACTCAGATCTCGACTCTTCACAAAAACTGGGTCAAAAGAATTCACCATCCTAAAAAAGGAAATCTGATAGTGCACAGGATCTGGAATAGCATCCCTGCAAACCTGAGCTGGCAAATTTGGATTGCTCGCAACAAATGCATCTTTAACAATGAAAAACCCTCCATAACAGGTATAGTAGCTAAAACTATAGCCCTCACAGCTGAGTATTTCGAAGCAATAGGGGTCAACCAGAAAGACATGGAGGTTGTGGATGACAGGCTTAAGGAATGGCTGAGAAAATTCAACCTCAAACCAAGTCCTTATGTTTATATCCGAGAAAGAAATGATAGACATAACTGGAAGCTGCGTGGTACTGAAGAGGAAATCAACAACTGGTTAAAAAGCCAAAGGAGGCCTATCCTGTACTTCGATGGGGCATCAAAAAAGAACCCGGGACAGGCAGGGGCAGGCGGGATCATAAAGGACCAGCAGGGGAATACTATGGTTTCTTTCGAATGGGGTCTAGGCCGTCTGTCTAATAACAAAGCAGAGGCCTATGGCCTTCTTCTGGGCACGTCCATTCTAAAGAACCTCAGCCTCCAAAACCCCCTCATCTTAGGTGACTCAGCCATAACAATCGCAGCAATGTCCACTGGGAGAGATTTCAATCAACTGGCCCTCAACAACATCAAAATCCGAATTTTGGAGAATGTCAAAGATTTAGGTGAGGTGACCTTCAAACATATCCTCAGGAACTACAATAAAGATGCTGACCAGCATGCTAACCAAGCGGTTAGAAGGAAACTGGGTCAAGTCAGAGAGAACAATGCCATCTACGTCAGAGATATTCCGTAGCAACAAGCCTTCCGCCGTCCTCAGTCACTTCAGGAAGCAAGTATATCCGAGCGTATCTCCTCCTAGATCACAAAGCAGCATCATCGGGCTCCTAAGCGGATCTCCTCCTCCTCGGGCCTCCAATACAGTCACCCTTCTCAGAAATTGTATGATCTCTCGTCCCTTCGAGGCAGATACTCTCTGCGTTACCAGAAGAACCCATACCTCCCCCACGAGATATGTCAGCAGGGTAATCATCGCCCTTGACTGTGTCCTCCTTACTCTCGGGCATCTTCAGCTCCTCTCCTTTAGCGTCATCGACCTTCTTCCCTCTTTAAATATTGGTCATCTCCCCGACTCCCATTCAGACAGTGATCAAGTCTCACGAGCCATCTCCTCCGGGCGCATCGTGGATGATTTTTCTCCTCCAAAGTCTCGGCCCTCCAGACCAGATCTCAGAGTAAGAATCTCCCGTTCCCATTCTTTTCTGTTGTCTTTTAACAGTGGTCCTTTTTTGTTCAGCAGCGTTTTGAAGCAGGGAAGGAAAGCCCGCTCTCTCCTAAAGCTTCAACTCCTCAGAAGCCTTGTCCCTTCTGTCTCGATCCCTGGCCTCCTCATCTTCAGCACGTCCCTTGGTTTTATTCTGAGAGCCCCGCCCCTCTGTCTTAAGCCTCAGCACTCCCGCAGTCAAGCTCTCAACACAGCAACTCCAGCCTCTTTAAACATCAGTGAGCCCTCTGTTTTCATCCATCAGGCTATCACGATGGAGGACAAGCAAGGCCAGCCTTCTAATCAGGGATCAAACAAAGACCCTCTGGCGAATCTCTTCAGCAACAAAGAATGCAATATGTGCAAGGCACATACCATAATGATCAACAGCATTATAAAACAGCTTAAGGAACTCACAGAGGACTATCATGCTGATAGAGAATCCAAAAGAAAGAAGCTGGGGAAAAGAAAGAAGGAAATTGAAGATCTGAAGGACCGCTGCATCCACATGGAGGCGGTAATTGACCATCTTCGCACTCTCACCGAAAGCAATCAGGCAGAAGCATCGACTAGAGCCAGCGCCCAGAAGGATGATTCGGTCACTCCACACTTTCCGTGATTTATGCATTGTAAATTTGCTTGGTTAGGAGGATCCTATGTAAGGCAGTATAGCCGCTTAGTTTCAATTTCGTTTTCAATCAAGAGAAGCAAAGAGGATAACGGGTCTGCGAACCCGATTTTGTGCCTCTGCTCCCATACTCATCCTCATTATGTAACAGCACTTCTTTCAGAAAGTTTTTTTAATATATGAGTAGCCGACATTGTAAAAAAAAAATGATGGACTCCCTTAGTAGATGTATGGAATACGAATGTAGAATTGAGGAGCTCCTAGGGACCATGTATGTTGAAAACATAAAGAATATAAATCATTCTCAATTTGTTAATGAGACTTTATTAATAGGGGGAGAATTTGTAACTATAAGTAATATATTTAAATTAGTATTGGAGAAGTTACTCTAAGCTTTAGGAATTTTAATAAACAAAGAAAAATTCCAACTTTATACTTGGAATTTTGGAAATATGAAACAAAGGAAAATTTCCCAATTTCTTGGCTTTTGTGTGATATATAAATGGGTTGAATTCAAATATATGGACATGTTTCTTTGTATAAATTCCCTTTCTCTCCAAGCGTAGTACCCAATTGTTTGAAAAATTTCCATAAAATGGATCAATGGGGAGTGATGTGGCTCAATTTGATGGGCAGGGTGGTTTTGATCAAATTGATTCTCTCTTCTCTCTCATTGTTCAATTTCTCAACATTGTTGCCTCCCTCAAGATTTATTTCTAAAATAGCTCAAAGTATTAGGAATTTCTTGTGGCAAGGGGGTAAGTCTTCTTCAAAAAAGTTATCATTTGATTAATTGGGTGTTGGTAAGAATGTCATTTCATCACATCAAATTGAACATTCATGACCCCTCAATGAATAAAGCATCGGGATTTAAATTGGTTTTGAATCTAATCCTTCCACAAGAAGAGTGGTGGAAATCGGTAATGATTCATAAATATTTTTTGGAAATAGAATGGCATGTTTAGACACCCAAACCTTGGTTAAAGGGGTATTTTCATTTTGGAAATAAATTTCAACTTCAATCCATTTGATCAAAGACACCTGATTAGGTCTCTTGGAAATGGAAAGAAAATCAATATTTGGAATCACGACATTATGGGTAAACCCCCTCTTGGAATTATCAATTCATTATATCCTCTTTGCGCCTGGTTAAACAAAGGGGGGATTTTATTTTGTTGATATTTCCTCTTGGGATTTGAAATTCCTTTTGATAGGATGGGAATTTAATGATATCTCAATGCATTTTAAAGCTGCGTCATTGGAGTTAAAAAAAATATTATCTGGCTATTCTCTCAACCATTTGCAAGAAGATAATATGTGAGGATGGAAAAAATAAAGCTATTATGTGAAAAATGGGTATCTAAATTTATTATTTCCTCAGGGAAAGACTCTAAAATCAAATATTTTGACAATTAATGGCACGCAAATGGAATTTTGAAGGTAAATTTCTTTTATTAGGCTTATATTACAGAAAATATATCAAAGAGGAAAATCCCATGCCCCTCTAGATGATAATTGTGTTCTTCCTCTGAAGAAAATATCCCTCATATATTTTTAGATTGTAGATTCATGAAAGAAGTTTAGAACTATGCTCTTCAATTCTCATCACTTCATGTTCAGTGTCTAAATTTGATTACACATTTTTTTGAATCTTGGAACAAAAGCTATTTGGGAAATTTAAAGGGAAAGGAATCATTCCAACAAATATGGTATTCTCTTCCCAAATATATTTGTTGGAAACTATGGTTGGAAAGAAATAGAACCATTTTTTACAATCAGAAAGTTAGACCACAAGAAGTAGCACTCAAATCCCTATCGCTTTTAGGTGAACACTAGAAATTAAAATTTGAGCCTGCTACTTTTTTAAAAGGAGTGGATGAGACTGAAAATAAGTGGCTTTCCTTCATACTTCAATCTTCCCCATGTTTTCACTCAGTGCATACTATTACTACTTCTCATAGTGCTAACTGGAAAATAAAGTGTTTCCAACAAAATTCAAGAAATATTTATCTTCTAGTGACATGAAAATTCTCTTCTTTGATGGAGCTTCAAAACAAAATCTATGGGTGGTAGGAGGAGGGGTTATCTGTAACCCCAATGAAAAGATAGAATTAACCTTATCCTAGGTGCTCAAGAAGAGATCAAAAAATCAAGCAAAATATTTTTCTTTATATTAGGGATTGATGCTAGCAAAAGAGAAAGGGATGCAAAGCCTAACTATTTTCGGAGACTCTCAAATAGTCATTCAGAGCTTAATGAATAAATAATCTCCGAAAGACCTACACCTAAAGGTTATTATCTAAAAAGTGTTTGGGCTCTATTGATATTTGAAAACATGAAATATATCACATTCTCAAGTAACATAATAACTTATTTGATTCGTTGTCCAATCAGTGAGATGGTTTATCTCTTAGAGAATTAAGAAGGGAAAACATTGGTATAATATGTATTATCCCATGAATACTGAAAATATTCAAAGGTGGAATGGTCCCCAAATTAGAGAGCATCAAATGGTAGCCTCTCTCACTTTGTTTCATATAAAGGAAAAACCTTTTAAGATTGAGGAAAATAAGACAAGAAGCCTCTTGCTCCTAGTTGAGTACACACACATAAAGAGAATATGTGATTTAGTTGACGCATGAAGGATGATACACTCCCATGAAGTTGAGGCCAAAAACAGGGGAGGTGTTGAGAAACCAAGAGCTATAGTGATTAATGCTTGATTCCTCTTCTTGATAACTACTTGTGAATGTTAGATGTCTTCGTATTACTTGGTTCCATCATCAATAAATTATAAAAATGTACAAAACAAAAATATCACAAAGAGACAAAAGAAACCAAAGTTTAGGCTTCAGGCCAAGGAAAAATCCCACAAGGGGGAAAACACAATAATCTTTCTCTTATAGAATCATATCAAAATGAATATCCAATACCAAGACCAAGACCAAGACCAATCTACCACCAAGAGACCAAGTCCAAAACCGTCCTCCAAGTAACGTACAATTTCAAAGCCAAAACATGCCAAAGCTGTCCATATTGGTCAAATTTCAAAAGTTTCAGACCTGCAACAAGGGCTGAATTTCGACCTACAATTGCCTCAGAAAATTTGGCCACTATCATAGAAATTTTAGTCCACACGTGCAAGTTGTCACTAGGTCAAATGTTTCGTCAACTTGGAATATTCTCCTTGTTTTTCCTTTGTCTTCTCTCACTCCTTTGACTCAGATTTCTCCTCTTCCTCGCTAGGTTCATATATTCTCTTGTGTGTTTGATTGATGTACCAAATAGGTTGAACTACCTTCTTATATTCATAGTTTCTAAAGAGGTTGAATAGTTTCCTTTTGGATGCCTAGGTTGACTTATCCAAGAAGGGTCAACTTGGTCAACTTGTGGACTTACAATTCAACATAAAAATTCATATTTCATTTTCTTACAAATGTCCAAATGGGACATGACTCAAATAAAATTTATTTTGACTCAAGCTAAACTCTTTTTACTATTTTTGACTTTATAAGCATGAATAACATGCTTCGATTAAATATAATTATTATATTAATGATAAAATTTACGTTATGAAGGCCAACTATAGTTACAACTTCAGCACTCCCTCTTAACGAGGGAGGCATTCATAATGAATCAACAGGATATTCTCAAGTTGAAATATTCATATAAGAAATGATCCAGATTGATAAGAATCAATGATGATAGCATCATCATAACCAACATTTTCAAAATACTAAGGCCTTGACAAGTATGCTCTATCTCTCCACTATATCAGAGCACAATGTTGGGAGGCATTAATTTGGACATCTCTACCTCTCAAGGCACATACCCCATCAAGGTGTTCCAAAGGTATGACCTCATAGGACCATTTCCTAATCCCAAGGAAAATTTTGTCCTCCAGATCATTCTTTATCAACTTCATGTATCTTAGGATATTAATCCTAATCAACCACAATATATGACTCAAGAATGTAATCCCGTGATGCTTATTTATATTCCACCATTCTCCCTACTAATTTTCATGCACTAGACTTATGATGGTTAGTCCTAACCATAGTACATGACACATGGAGAAAATAGTGTCCATACTTACTCCCTCTCAACCAGGGAGGAGATATCCACAAGCCTAAGCTTGTCTAAAAAATACTCATCCTTTTTCCATGAAAAGGAACTTCATGAATGCATGAACTACTTCTTCATTGGTGGAGATATACTTGTAGCTTCATGACTCCATCAAGTCATGAATCATAAATCTCTTTGACCTTACTGAATCTATGTCAATCTTCACATAGTTTTGACTAATATCATAATCGAATCCAGCACATCATCAGAAAGATCATCAAATATTTTGAGGAGCCAAATGACCTCATAATTGACTGTACCAAATGTCACATCTTCTGTCTCTGTAGTGTAACGAATTTTTGCTTCAAGTTTCTTCAAGAAATAATACTATATTTCATTAGTATCTATACTCATCATCAACACTTTCCAACCCAATCAATTTATCCTCAATTCATGAGTCAAATTCTGCTTATGGCTCCCTCTGAAGTTAATATTTCTTCCTTTGGTTCATGAATCCTTCTTTCCAAAAGTATGAGGTCTTCTTATGAGGCTTCTTCAAAATCTAGGATAACATTTCCAACTAACGTGACCATCTTAATAAGATCCTCTCCCTCTTACTAGAGAACCTTCTTGCTTTAATGCCTTTAACCGCTTCCTTCTATTGCCATTTATTTAGTTCTAGAAGATTCTTTTAGCCATGCTTCATTCATTCTTCTCTTGTCAAATCCTTGGTCATATTAGTTATTTTCCTATAGTCCTCATCAGAAGGATATTATGGAACAATTATAACCAAGAAGAGAATATATAGATAAGATACTAACCAAAAATTAAAGGCAATAAAAACAGTTGTAATTGAAGAGATAAGGTATAAAATATTTTTCTTTTTTTTTAGAAGAGTCATATCCTTATTAATATAGTACCATATTTCTCATCACACATCATGATGTCATTTTTTTCATTCTTAGGGTTTATTCTTATACCTTTTGCTAGAATTTACAAACCCTAAGTCTTCAAAGCCTGCTATAATTTGAGTAGTATTGTATCCATTTCAACTTCATTTGAAGATCTAAATCAAAATTTCTTATTGTTAATCCAAAGTACAAGGTTTTCTCCAAGAGACCCCTTCATATTTCAAGAATCGGGAATGAAAATATTCCTTTTATTGAGGAGAAACTTTCAAGACTTGCTTCCATGCTACTAGTTAGTGTTAAGTATTGCTTGCTTCTCCTATAGAATATGTTTCTCCATGATATGCTATAAGAAAAACCTACTTCCTAAAATATCTTTCTATTAAATTATGGTATGTTCTATGCTTAGAGAAGTTTACTTCTTTTCTTCTTATTAGCCACTGATTAGAAATCACATATACATTAAGTAAAGTGTAGATAGAACATTAAATGATCAATAGAAAACAAGCCAAGACAAGAGACACAAGATGTGGTGGCTAGCCAAGGAAAAACCCCAATGCGGGGAAACCCTTTGATCAAATATTCTTTTATCTTCAATAGTTCATCATAAAGAAATAGTACAAAATCAGAATTCGGTAATTTTATATCAGTAGCAACGAACCCTAAATTAGCAAAGTCAAACTTAGTCAAACGAGATGAATTTGACCTCCAATATGCTTGGTCAATTTCCCGGTCAACTAGTCTTCAAACAGCCTGAAGAATCAACCCTTAAATAGCCCCAAATACACAGTCAAACTATAGTTGACTAAAGTCAACCTTCTGCCCCAAACTAGGGCAATCAACGATGGTCAAACCTGAGGTCAGATTGCCTCGATTTTTGTGCCAAAAAATGTGGCTTTCCTAGGAGAGGTAGCCACACCAAAACCACACTCTTCTAAGGTCAACGCTTGGTCAAAGAGACCTTCAACAACTTTTGTGTCCTCCTTTCTGCATCCTTCTTGCCCTACTACGTCCTCCTTCTTCCCACATGTGAGATGCTCCTTGTGTAACTCAGAGCTAAGGGGAGAGGGAGAAGAAATGAGTGAGATGTGATGATGATAAAATGAATCAACCTTACCTGTATTTATATGATTCACTGGGCATGTGTGCCACACATTTAACTGTTGGCCAACCTTGACAATTTGTCAAGTAAATATAAATAAATTCATATCTCCATAAATACTTGTCCGAATCAGATGAAATTTAGATCAATCCTACACCTCTCGACAAGAGGAATCTAGGAAAAATATCAACTGCCATAAATAAGATGGCCCCCATGGAGTTTGGACCTAGTTCCCAATTTTAACACTCCCTCTCAACTAGGGAGAACTCCATCTACTAATCCGTCTGACCGTCAGTACTGTCCTAGCCATTGAATGCACTACCTTGCCCTGTTGGCTCTACTCTGCTGAACTATGAAGAAGAATAAATGATTGAGGATTTATCATACCATCCTCCACTGACCTGAAGTCAGCCTCAGAGTGTGTCATACCACTCTCACTGATCCCAAATCAATGGAGGTCATCCTATCATAGGAAGTATGGTAGATACAATGATGCATCTGTCGATACTACTACTAATGGTCCCTAACCCCATTTCTCTACTCATTGATAAGATGAGAGGTACTTCCCATGAGTCCCAAACTACATGGGTAAGATGGCTTGATAGGAGAACTAATCATCCTATCCACAGGAGAATGAATCATCCTGTCCAATAGTCATTGTAGGAGAAATAATCATCCTATCCACAGTCGCCATGGGAGAACTAATTGTCTTGGCCCACAGGAGAACTAATCATCCTGTCCTACAGTCGCCACAGGAGAACTAATCATCCTAGCCCATAGGATAACTAATTATCCTATCCTACAGTTGCCACAGGGTGTCACAGGGGAAGGTTTAACCTTTCACCCTATAGGTAGTGCACCACCAGGGAATGGTGAGTTTCCCTTTGGTCACATGTCGCTCCAAGAAGTACCCCCGCACCCCCCTAGAACTCCCAGAGCTCAATATATGCATCATACATGACCCTCATAAGAGGGTCTCTCAACGAAACCAAGTCATTCTCAGAAAGTCAGTAATTTGATGTTTCCCATGGGCTTCGTTAAAATGTCGACGACTTGTTCATGGTACCGATATGTTGGAGCCTTATTGCTCCCCATTGTACCATATCCTAGATATAGTGGTACCTGATATCGATGTGCTTGGAGTGATCATGAAATACAAGATTCTATGATAAACGAATCCCACTCTCGATGTCACTCATGATCATGGTAGTATCCAATGTGAATGCAAACATCTCACTGAAGTGCTTCTGCAACCAGACTGCCTCACAAGAGGCCATACTAGCAGCAATGTACTCTGGCTTAGCGGTGCTCAAAGCCACCAACTTCTGCTTCCTTTTCATCCATGATATCGAGGCAGACCATAAAGAGAAACAACACCTAGAAGTTCTCTTTCGGTCCACCACACTTCCTACCCAATCGACATCGGTATATCCAAGTATTCTCACATCTCCGGTAGTGTATCTCAACCCATGAGTGATTGTGCCATGAAGATATCTCAACAGATTCTTGGCACCAATCCAATGTGTGTGATTAGGCTCAACCATATGTTGCATCAACGTGTTGACTGCAAAGCATATATTCAGACAGGAGTTCACCAAGAACATCAATGCTCCTACAAGTTGATGATACTTGGTATCATTTCGTAAAACAAGTCAGGCAACACTACCACTTAACTTCTTGAAGTCAAGCTCCATCGGGGTAGTCATGGGCTTGCAGTCCACCATACCGAATCTCTCCAATATTTTCACCACATATTTTCCTTGAGATAGGAAAATCTCCCCTAGTTTCTGCTAGACTTCCAATCCTAGGAAATAGTGCATCAGTTGTAGGCATTTCATCTCGAACTCGGAAGCCAACTCCCTCTTACATTTGAGAATGAGAGGGTTTGCACCTATTAGAAAGAGGTCATCAATGTACAACACGAGTATGAGAGGTTTGTCATCTTCAACCTTAAATTAAAGGTTAGGGTCAGATTCACTCCTAGTGAATCCTAGCTTCATCAGGTAGCTATCGATCCTCTCATACCATGCTTGGGGTGCTTTCTTCAGCCCATAGAGGGTTTTCTTCAACCTGCACATGTGAGATTCCTGATCATGAATCTCAAATACTTTGGGTTGTTCCACATAGACTTCCACTTTGATTTAACCATGCAAGAATGCAGCCTTAACATCCATCTGATGTAGGTTCCATCCTTGCGATGCAGCAAGGGCTATGATCGAGCAGATGGTGGTATATCGAGAAACAGGTGCAAATATCTCATCATAGTCTATACCTTCCTTCTGAGAGAAGCCAAGAGTGACAAAACGAGCCTTAAACTTTTCAGCAATTCCATCAACTGCATGCTTTATCTTGTAAATCCATTTCGAAGTGACAAATGCTTTGTCCTGGGGTCTGGGGACCACATCCCAGACATCGTTTTTCATGATGGACTCATATTCCTTAGTCATAGCATCCTTCCATAATTGATGCTTGACAGCTTATGCAAATGTTGAAGGCTCAATTTGGATGATCTTGCTTATGATGGTCAAGTATCCCTGATACCTGGCCAACTTCTTACTTTCCCGGCAAGTCCCTCTGGGTGCAATGTGTCCTTCAACATCATCCAGTGTCCCCCTAAGCCATGAAGGCCTCTTCATGGAAGAGGAAAGATCTTGCGAAGGGGGATCAACAAGATCCATAGGTTCTTCCACATCGGGCATCATCTCATCTTTCTTTTCCTTGAGTTCCCTGGTGTCAGCTTCTTTAGATCCCCTTTGAGTAGGAAGATTGTCAATTTTGCTAAGAGCCATATCTTTGTCAAAGGTGACATCATGGCTAATCTCGATTTCCCTTTAACCAACCACATAGATTCTATAGCCCTTAGTATTTTCACTATAGCCCACAAAGATTCCTTTCTTTCTAGATGCACCCAATTTATTTCTTTTCTCCTTTGGCACATGAAAATATACAGGACTTCCAAAAATTATAAAATGAGATACGTCATTGAACAGGTTTCTTACCAGTGAACATCTCTCCGGGAGTCTTGGAACCCAATGTTTGGTGAGGGCATCAGTTTTGCACATATATGATGGTATTTGCAGCTTCGGCCCATAGAAACTTTGGAAGTCTTTGATCATGGAGCATAGCACGGACAACTTCCACAATCGTACGATTCTTCCTTTCCGCCACACCATTCTGCTCAGGAGTATGGTGTTGTAGTCTCCCTCTTAATGCCACCCTCTTTGCAAAAGTCATGGAACTCATTGGATTCATACTCTGTCCCATTATTAGTCCTTAAGATCTTGATTTTCTTTTCAGTTTGATTCTCGATCAAGGCTTTGTAGTGATGAAACCAAGTGAACACTTCATCCTTCTTTTTCAAGAAGTATATCCAAGTCTTGCAAGAATAGTCATCTGTAAAAGTGAGGTAATATAAATATCCTCCCAAGGAGTTCACAGGCATCATACCAGATATGTTTGAGTGAACCAATTGCAATATATTGAAGGTCTTTCTTTGGTTTGAGGGGAATGGTTCCCTTTTAAGCTTCCCTTCGGCACATCCTAGACATACACCTTATTTCTCTACTTGAAACTCGAGCATCCCTGTCACCATTTGTCTTGCATTGGGTAGAGCTTTATAATGAAGGTGAGAAAACCTCCGATGCCATTGTTCGGATTGAAGTGATGTGTCACAAGACATGACACCCAACAGACTTCCTTTGACCTGATATAATGAATCGACTCGAAACCCAAGAGTGAAAGGTTATTTAAAATTCTTTTTCCATACACGTACCTTGCGATTAATGAAGGTTACCTTGTAGCCTTTGTCTTCCATTTCCAAAATGGACACCAAGTTCTTTTTGAGATCAAGTACATATAAGACTTCTTGCAAATGAAATGTATTACCTTGATTCATTTGAAGAGTGACATTCCCTACGCCTTTCACGGGATATTTTGCATTGTCCCCAAGAACAATTTCCAAGTTGGTCTCCTTCTCTATCAGATTAGAGAGAGCTTCTTTGAAACCAGTGAAGTGCCTTGAGGCACCACTATCAATAAGCCAATTTCCTAGCGAGTACGGAGGAGCAATAGCAGAGAGAGCCGCTAGTAGACAATATTCATCTTGCTTATTGTTAACAACATTAGATTCATACCTGGAGTTTCTTGCCTTCTTGAAGGGTTTTCCTCTTCCTTGATTTCTAACATTTCTTTTACCTCTGCCATTGGACCTGTCATTCCTTTGATTGCCTTGAGAGTGATTTTGGTCATCGTCATGGTGTGAGTCCCTTTTATCAGGGCACTCCCTCGCATAGTGGCCCATTTTGTTGCAATTGTAACATCGTCCTTTTCTTCCACCCTTCGGTCCAGCCTTTCCTTTGGATTTAGCCCTAGAATTGTTTCTTCTTTTAGCATGAGAAGAAAAGGCAGAGGGATTGCCTTTAAGTGTAGGCATTTCTTTCTCTTCTATCCTTGTTTCTTCTTGAATACATCTAGCCATCAATTCCTCAAATCCTGGGATGACATTATTGTTGAGGAGAGTAGTCCTGAATATATACCATTCAAGTGGTAGTCCACCAAGGGTTGTGATAGTCATTTCCCTATCAGGAACTACTTCCCCGATAGATAGGAGATCATTCTTGATCTTGATGACCCTTAAGAAATATGCTTACATACTCTCATATTTTCCCTTCTTAATTTACTTCAACTTATTTCTGAGGAAAAAAACTTGATTTGCATCATTACCTTTAAAAAACTCACAAATCTATTATAGATTTCCTTGGAGGTGGTCATCTCGCAAACATAGGCCACCAGGCGCTTGTCGATAGAGTCCCAGATGATCTTCTTTGCTTTGACTTCTCCCTTGGTCCACTTGCTTCTGGCAGCAGTGGATGCATTTGATGGAGGTGCGATAGTATTGACTCTCACATGGTTCAACACTTCCTGATCTTATAAAGTCAGATCGAGAGACATCTTCTATCCATGATAGTAAGACTTCTCACGGAGCTTGTCTTCGGTGGGGAAGAGTGTTGAGGACCCCATGTAGTTTTTAAGATAGCCTTGCCAACCTTCGGTGATTGCTCTTACTCTTACTATTGCTTGGGCTTTGTCTTCACCTCAGCTCTGATTCCATGTTAAATTATGGTATGTTCTATGCTTAGAGCAGTTTACTTATTTTCTTCTTATTAGCGATTGATTAGCAATCACATATACATTAAGTAAAGTGCAGATAGAACATTAAATGATCGACAGAAAACAAGCCAAGACAAGAGACACAAGATGTGGTGGCTAGCCAAGGACAAACCGCAATGCGGGGAAACCCTTTGATCAAATCTTCTTTTATCTTCAATATTTCAGTAGAGAGAAATAGTACAAAATCAGAATTATGTAATTATATATCAGCAGTAGTAAACCCTAAATCAGCAAAGTCAAACTTAGCTAAACGAGATGAAATTGACCTCCAATATGCTTGGTCAATTTCCCAGTCAACTAGTCATCGAACAACCTGAAGAATCAGCCCTTAAACAACCCCAAAGACATAGTCAAACTACAGTTGACTAAAGTCAACTTTCTGTCCCAAACTAGGGCAGTCAACGCTAGTCAAACCTGAGGTCAGATTGCCTCGATTTTTGTGTCAAAAAATGCGGCTTGCCTAGGAGAGGCAGACATACCAAGACCACACTCTTCTAAGGTCAAATCTTGGTCAACTCTGGTCAAAGAGACCTTCAGTAGCTTCTACGTCCTCCTTTCTGCGTCCTTCTTGCCCTACTACGTCCTCCTTCTTCCCATGTGTGAGCTGCTCTTTGTGTAACCCAAAGATAAGGAGAGAGAGAGAAGAAATGAGTGAGATGATATGATGATAAAATGAATCAACCTTACTTGTATTTATATGATTCACTGGGCATGTGTGCCACACATTTAACTGTTGGCCGACCTTGACAATTTTTCAAGTAAATACAAATAAATTCATATCTCCATAAATACTTGTCGGAATCAAATGATCTTCAGATCAATCCTACACCTCTCGACAAGAGGAATCTAGGAAAAATATCAACTGCCATAAATAAGATTAACCACATGGAGTTTGGCCCTAGTTTCCAATTTTAACACTTTCTCTAGCTATTGTAGAGACACTGGCTCATTCCTTGATGTATGAGTTAAAACTAGAATTTTAGATGAATATTCAATTTGACTGGAACAATCCTTTTGGCATGTTGCTAGTTTAATGTTTACTACTATTGAGATACATCTTGACCTGACTATCATGTTGTTAGATTTCTTACTCCTTGGAGAGAAATGTTAGCTTCCTTTGAATCTTCGTAATGAGAGCTTATAAACATGAACCTATCTATATATTATTTGAGTGCTTCTTCTAGAATTTTGTGATGCATTCTACGTATATGGTTGTCATGGAGACTCCTCTTTTTGCTTATGAGTTTGCAATTTCCCTTAAAGGATTTAAAAATTAAGAATCCCAATAGACTTCTATGTTGTCCCCATAATTTCCTTTCTAATAACAAATACTATTCCATCTTCCATTTAAGAAATAGAAAACTTGACTACAAACCTGGCACAAAGATAACCTATAAATCTATGTACACCTACTATAACCTTCCTTGATTGTAAGAGCCCTATCCTAGGGTCTTCTAACAGATCTATTTATGAAGAATTTAAATGCAATAAGAGGCAATAGTTTACTTACTTACAAGACTTTTCAACAAATAAAATTCTACCATTTACATTCTAATAAAATTTACATGAGTAATCTATGGAGGAATACCTGTACCGGTGGCTGGTGGAGATGCCTTTGTCCTGCTGCTCCTGCTGAACGCTCCTCTTGACGGAACCGACTGGATTTACCTCCTAGCCAACTAGGAAATAATCCCTAGCCCAGGAAACCTCCATAGGTTCTCTAGCCTTCCAAGCCCAAGCCCAACTAGATGTAGTGTGTGTGTCCAAGATGAATGATTCAAACCAAGATGAACAATATTTTCCTCCTTTCAACAACCCAAGAAACCTCCACAAGTTCCTAAGGTCTCCAAAATCACAACAATCCTAAAATCACAACCAACCCCACAATCATAAGCAAGTCCCCACATCCCCTTTTCTCCCTTCCCCCTTCCCTTTTTATACCCTCCCTCTATTCTCCATCTCAACCACCTCTCATTAATGTCATTATCTTCTCATCCATCCTTATAGTTGACTTCTCTTCTCCCAAGTAAAGCTGGGAGTACACTTGGAAATGTGACATGAATATAAAATTGGAAAATTAATGCGAGAGGACCATGTCTTCTCCCAAGTAAATCTAAAAGTACATTTGGGAATGTGAGATGAATATATATATATATATATATATATTGATAATTAAATGGAGAGGACTATGTCTTCTCCCAAGTAAATGTGAGGGTACATTGGGGAATGTGAGATGTAATTAAATGGAGAGGACCATGTATTCTCCCTAGTAAATGTGAGGGTACATTGGGGAATGTGAGATGAATACATATATTATTTGAAATAATGGAAGGAGACCATATCCTACCTAAGATTCAATTTGAGAAGGTAAGTTGTGAATTTGAATAATAGAAATCATGAATTTTATATTAGACCAATATTTCTCAATATTTTCAGATAATGTAAACATTAATAAAATTTGCAGGATAAGATTTAAGTGGGGCATTACATACACTCCTCCTTCAGATGAATATATATATATATATATATATATATATATATATATTGATAATTAAATGGAGAGGACCATGTCTTCTGCCTAGTAAATGTAAGGGTACAATGGGGAATGTGAGATGAATATATATATATTGATAATGAGTTGGAGAGGACCATGTCTTCTCCCAAGTAAATGTGAGGGTACATTGGGGAATGTGAGATGAATATATATATTGATAATGAGTTGGAGAGGACCATGTCTTCTCCCAAGTAAATGTGAGGGTACATTGGGGAATGTGAGATGTAATTAAATGGAGAGAACCATGTTTTCCCCCTAGTAAATGTGAGGGTACATTGGAGAATGTGAGATGAATACATATATTATTTGAAATAATGGAAGGAGACCATATCCTACCTAAGATTCAATTTGAGAAGGTAAGTTGTGAATTTGAATAATAGAAATCATGAATTTTATATTAGAACACTATTTCTCAATATTTTCATATAATGTAAACATTAATAAAATTTGCAAGATAAGATTTAAGTGGGGCATTACATACACCCCTCCTTCAGAGAAATTTGTCCCAAAGTTAGAATGAAAAGATACAAGGAGTTCGAAAGCATAGCAAACCAGAGAGAGTTATAGCAGTAAAATTTGATAAGTCATACATTGACATTACTTCTCATCAAGAGTCTTCAACTGATCTATATCCTCCTATCCATCCTGACCTACTTCCATTCCCACCCTATCCGTCCTCTACTGCTTTATCAGTGGCAATGGCCATACTAACCACTGATAAAACTGACATGGTGGAAGCGTCGAATACATCGACCTAACTTCCCCAGTAGGCAACTGGAAATCGTCATCACACGTCTAGGGGAGCGTGTCCACCACTACCGTCCTGCAATTCTAGGTTTCGGAGGATACACGGTAGGAAATGCCTCCACCCCTCCTTCAGAACTAGGGTCCACACCCTAATACCGACCACACTACAGAGCTGGTTGGACTTGTCATCGAATAATCCAGTCAGGTTGTCTTGCCACCTTTCTCATGAGATGTCTTGTCCTTCTCTCAATGGAAGAGTAGATCTTAGCTATCATATAGTTCTTTTCCCCCTGTGGGTTAGCTATCATTCACGCATTTATATAACAACAAGACATATAATCATCACATTATTAAGTCTAGTCTCCGTGTGTCAATCTGGGAATTCTCACTGGAAGTAAATCATAAATTCACTAAGTCATTCATTTAAATAAATCATATCCACTTTAGCTATATATGAACCAAAATAATTTTGTTAAGTTACACACTAGATAATCCATCACTAAGTGAGTCATACATGTAGGCCATACATCAACCATTTCTATCATCAATATAAAATCTATCAATTGATTCATATAAGTAGTTTTATGTGTAAAACCAAATGCTTCAATATTACATAATGTTCATAAATAAATAACATTGAACTGCAAAATAGAACCTTAACATAGGTAGTTGTCTAAGTCAAAAATAGGCATCATAGATTCTCAAAAAGTGAGGGGTAGTCACGACGCATAGTCTCTGCATCCTCCCAAGTAGTAGATCTTGGGCTATACTTGTCCCATTGGACCTTAACTTGGTCCACCATGCGACGTCTGAGCTGTCAAACCCTACGGTCCAATATGCGTAATGGTTCTACCATTATGATTCCCATGTCCGAGACCTGCAAGTCCTGCCAATCCAATTTGTGAGATTCATCAGAAACATAATGTCATAAAATAGATACATGAAAAACATCATGAGTTTTATGCAAATGGGGCGGCAGTACAAGATGATAGGCAACTGGTCCAATCTTCTCTTTGATCCTAAAAGGTCCTACGAACCGAGGTGACAATTTCGTCCCCTTCCCAAACCAGATGGTGCTTTTGTTGGGCCGGATACAAATAAAAACTTGGTCCCCTACTTCATAACTGCGATTAATCCTATGTGAATCAACATAACTCTTATGTCTATCCTAGGCTTCCTTTAACCTTTGCTGAAACTGCTTTACCTGTTCCTCCATTTCTTGAACTAATTCCGGGCCAACTATCACTCAGTCCTCCAACTTTTCCCAACTCAACGGCGTCCTGCAATATAGAGCTTGATAAGGAGGCATCCCGATTGAACTCTGATAACTGTTATTATAGGCAAACTCTACCAATGGTAAGTAACTTTCCCACTGAGTCTGATTATCCATGACATACATCCTAAGCATGTCCTCCAGAACTTGGTTTACTCTTTCAGTCTGCCCATCTATTTCTGGATGATATGCAATGCTCAAGTTCAACTGAGTCCCTAATGCTAACTGCAAACTTGTCCAAAATCTAGATGTAAATCGAGAGTCTCTACCAAAAATGATCTTTGTGGGCAATCCGTGTAGTTGAATAACTTCATTGACAAACACTCGCACCACATCCGTAACATTGTAAGTGTCCCTTACTGGGATGAAATGGGCACTTTTGGTCAATTTATCAACTATAACCAATATAGCATTATGCCTCTGGGAAGTGAGCGGCAAACCCACCACAAAATCCATGGAAATTACTTCCCATTTAGATGTAGGGATGTCATGAGATTGTAGGAGTCCTACTGGATGGCGATGATCAGCCTTCACTTGCTGACATTCAAGACATTTGGCGACAAACTGGACTATGTCATGCTTCATGTTTACCCAAAAGAAGAGTTTCCTTGTGTCTGCGCGCATTTTCTTTACCCCAGGATGTGCACAATAGAGTGCTCTATGCGACTCTCCGAGGATGGTTTCTCTTATACCGCCTTCTTTAGGTACTTACATTCTCCCTTGGAATCTCAATAGCCCATCTGGTTCAAGGACATATCCTTCAAACTTTGGTTCTATCTGTTTCCCATTCTGGATGGCTGAGATAACTTGTAGATACCAACTATCTTCAAAGAGTTTCTCCAATATCCGCTCCCTTAAATTTACCTTTAACGCTACTAGGGAGAAGGTTCATGGCCTCCTACTTAGTGCATCCACCACTACGTTCTCCTTTCCCTTGATGTATGAGATTTCAAAATCATACTCACTCATGAATTCGCTTCATCGCCTTTGTTTGGCGTTCAAATCCCTTTGAGTAAAGAGATGCTTCAGGCTTTGATGATCCGTTCTTAGCTCAAATCTTCTCCCAATGAGGTAGTGTCTACATAGCTTCAAGGCTGACATCACTGTTACCAATTCTACGTCACGGGTAGCATATAACTCTTCATGCTTCTTCAATTTTATAGAAGTGTAAGCTATTACTCAGCCTTATTGCATCAATACTGCACCCAATCCTTGCACCGAAGCATCGATGCAGACAGTGAATTCTTTTCTCATGTCTGGTACTTGAAGGATCGGTGCACTAGTTAGTAACCTCTTCAGCTCTGCGAATGCAATGGTCATTCATTTGTCTATTCATACCTAACCCCCTTTCGCTGTAATGTGGTGATGGGTTTTTCAATCCTTGAATACCCTTCCACAAACCTACGATAATACCCAGCTAGCCCCATAAAACTACATACCTCATGGGCGTTTTTTGGTACTGGCCAATCCATTATGGCCTTCACCTTTTCCGAGTCAACTGAAATCCCTTCTCCTGAAATGATGTGCCCAAGGTAATGGACTTTCTTATGAAAGAAGGAACGTTTTGACAATTTCCCATACAATTGATTTTCCCTTAAACAAGTCAATAGCACCCTTAGGTGCTTTTCATGCTCCTTTTCATTCTTGGAATATATAAAAATGTCATCAAGGAATACTTGCATGAATTGGTCCAAATAATTCCTGAACACACCATTCATGAGGCTCATGAATACTTCTGGTGCATTGGTCAAACCAAATGGAACAACTACAAACTCATAGTGTCCAAACCGAGTTAGAAATGCAGTTTTTGAGATGTCCTCCTCCTTTATCCTCAATTGGTGGTACCCATATCGTAGGTTGATTTTTGAGAAGACCACTGCCCCCTTCATTTGATCAAATAAGTCATCTATTCGAGGTATTGGGTACCTATTCTTTATCGTGGCTCTCTTTAAGTCTCTATAATATATGCATAGCTGCAAGGAACCATCCTTCTTCTTGACAAAAATTACTGGTGCACCCCAAGTGAAATACTAGGTCTGATCAATCCCAAGTCTTAGAGCTCCTTTAACTGCATCTGCAACTCACAAAGCTCTAGATTTGTCATCCTATAGGGTGTCGTAGATATTGGTTCTGCACCTGGTTTCAGATCAATGGTGAAATCAATCTCTCTTATAGGAGGTAATCCATGCAATTCCTCTGGAAAAACATCCTTGAATTCTGTCAAAACTGGATGTTGATCTAGGGAAGGTCCTTTCTGGTCACTTATAACCTTGACCAAATATAGTTTGCAACCTTGTCTGAGACAACGTTTTACCTTCATCATGGATATGAATCGTAGGGACACTCCCCTCTTGATTCCAAAAATCTCAATTGGCCTACCTTCATCATCTAAACAGATCACCTTATTCTTGAAACAGTCTACCAAAGCTCGATGAGCTTCTAGCCAGTCCATTCCAATAATTACATCATACATCCCCAATGTTGTGACGTATGCCTTCAACTTAGTCATACACACCACGAGGCTTACCTGACATTGGTCAATGCTAGGCCCTACTGCTTGTTTTATTCCAGAAACCATCTCAAATTTTTTAAAGTCATCGTGCTCATAGGTTGCCAACCCACATTTTTCTAATGCAACTGGTGAAATGAAACTATCTGTAGCACCAGAGTCAAACAAAATTTTAACTTTTACTTTGTTTATCATACCTCAGGTTTCTACCACGGTAGATTGGTGTTCAACTTGCTGATTGTAAACTGCTGCATAGATTCGGTGCTAGTTACCTGCTCTCCCCATTGGTTCCTTTCCCTCTCTTCTGTTGTTACTAGTTTGAAACTCAGGGCAGTCCCGTTGTTAATGAGGTCCTCTGCATCCCCAACAAGTGATGCATGGTGGACCTTGAACTGAATGTTGTGGAGTTCTTTGGAAAGAGTTTCTTCCCCTGGAACCTTGCCCCCACTTGCTGCTCCTCACGTATGAATTTGATTTGTACGCGCCCTTGAAGTTGTGGGTGAAGCTGCACTAGAAACCATTGAAATCCCTACTGTCGGTGTTCTAGGCGTAACCCTGTTTCCATATGGTGGTGGCCTCAGACTTCCTCCCCTTTGGAAGATATGAGGGGCCTTCCCCATAAACCCTATTTGTCATGGAAAGATGGCCCTGCCTTCACCCTTTAAGTCTAAGTGTTCTTCGACATAACGAGCCTGTTCTACAGCTTCTGCAACTGAGGATGGTTTCCACATCCGCCCCATTGCCCTAATCTTAGGTCTCAATCCATACATAAAATGATCCGCTTGGCGCTAGTCATTATCCATGTAGGAGACATAATTGACCAATTCCATAAATCTAATTTCATATTCTTCTACTATACGACCTCCCTGTATCAGGGCATGGAAGGCTCCTACCTGCTGTTCTTCATAATACGCTGGTAGGTACTTCTTCCTGAACCTCTCGTCAAATAATTCCCAAGTAACTTTGTCTGTAGTGAGGTGAATTTGACGCTCCAAGTTACCCCACCAATTCAGAGCACTATCTCTGAGTTGGAATATTGCTATTTTGGCTTTGGAATTGGAATTGTAATCCCTTAGTGCAAAACACCTTCCCATCCCTTCTAACCAGGCTTCTGCAAGCTCGCTGGCACGACCTCCTGCAAACTCTAGGAGCTTAATCTTCTGGAGCTCCCTAGTAATGTCCTCAACTAGAATTATTCTATCATAGTCTCTAGATCCCTCGGGGTTCCTTAACCCTAATGAAGGGTGTTCCCCTTACATTTCATTTGTTTGGCGCCCTCTTAAGGTTTCATTAATTGCTTCCTGGGAATGCAGGATGATGTTAGGATATTCTGACACATAGGAAATAGTTAAGTACAACTTGGTCTAGTATAGAGTTAGGTATAGAGTTAGGTAAAGTGTGTTTCTTTACCTTGTACATTTTGTAACTTACAATCCGACGGTCACGATATGTAGTGATCCGACGATTCATTCTCTCCTCGGTATTACTGACACTTGATCCGTGGCTTAACACCCGATTGGTCCATGATTTCTATTTAAAGCACATGGAGGGTCATTTATTGGGTAATCCGTCTATGAGAGAAGCATATGTAAATTTTCATTCTTTTATTAATAAATTGCCTGAAGTGGCCGCGTTGGCTCAGGCCATGGACTGTTTCCCTCTTTGAGTGTTTTAACCACGTCAAAATACTGGTGTATTGATCTGTGATCTGTTTGTGAGTGGTGTCCTTTGGTGTTCTATCTGAGGAACTTACCTTGTAAATTCCTACATGGTATCAGAGCTATTTGAGGGCCGCGTCCGTTGGTGATCCAAATCTGAAGCCGGTAGAACTGCATCCGACTGCCGTTTCCTAGATCTACTGTTTCTGACTGCTTTCGGGCCGAGAGGAATGCTCTGTTGTGTTGGGAGCATCTGTTCCAGTGAGGAACCCCTTTAGTTTCACGCGAAAAGGTTTCCGGTAGCCCTAGCTGCGTCATTTTTAAGATCTGCAGGTATACAGTGTTTATTTGCAGTTTACAGTTATTTTCTCTCTGTTTATTTCGGTTTCGGTTTATTTAGCTTTTTTTATTACCGGATCTATACCTTTCATTTCTACGTATGCTCTTTGTCCTATGACTCTGTGCGATCTGGGCAAATCAGAAACAGAAAGGAAGGATTTTTCTCATGCGTATGCTCTTTTCCGCTACGCCTTAGTGTGATCTCAGAAAATCAGAAACATTGAGGAAAATATTTAGTTTTCGGCTAAAGCTAACTTTGAGCCGCAAGGTTCATTTTTGAAAATATTTAGTTTTTTGGCTAAAGCTAACTTCGAGCCGCAAGGTTCATTTTTTTGTATGTCCGTGTTGGGTTTTGTGTTTTTTGTTTTGTAGGGAAAAAGAGCCTTCTCAAAGCAAGCACGCAACCCAAAGCATCAACCCCTCCCCCCCCCCCCCCTCTCTCTCTCTCTCTCTCTCAAACTTTTTGTATAGCTCACTTGGTGCAAAGCTAATTTATGAGAGTAGAGGTCTTGGGTTCAAGTCTCCATTTTTTGGGTCCGGATTTTTTCATTTCCGCACATTCCCGCACTTCGTCGGCGACTTCATCAATTTTTTTTTCAAAAAGCCATAACTTCTACATCCGGAAGCCATTTTCAGAACCGTTTTTTTTGAAACGGCCTAATTTTTCGATATCTTTCCATTGGTACACTTAGTTTCAGCATCTACAGCTTTAGTTTCTATTAAAAATGGAAAGTCCATGCCAAGTCATTCTTGATAGCACTAACTACTTCCAATGGTGGTCCTATATTGTGGATTTACTTAGAAGTAAAAGTCTTTACAGAATAGCCACAGGCCAAGAGACCAAACCGAAAGATGAAGATAAGGCAGCTAAATGGGAAAATAGGCAAGACCAAGCACGTGGGTTGATAGGGATGTCTATTTCTCCAGATCTTAGATTCCATATTGCAGAACTTGATACTCCTGATGAAGCACTGCAAAAAATTACTAAAGTCTTTGGAATTAAAAATGAACTTAAAGCCCATCAACTTGAAAATGAATTTCTTACATTGGACCCCAATAATTTTTCTTGCATTGAAGATTTTTTGTCCAAGTTCAAGACCCTTAGACTTCTTTTGGAAGGTGTTAAGGTTAAGAAAGAAGATAATAGCCTTATCTACTCCATTCTTACTAAGTTGGGACCAACCTATTCTGTGTTTGTTTCCACCTTCCATTCTACAAGAGAAGCCTTCATTTCTCAAGGACAAACCTACAAGTCCCCTTCCTTTGATTCCTTTTGTGATTCTTTAATAAGAGAACAAGAAAAACTCTTACACCTTGGTCTTCTTCATTTTGGAAACTCTTCTAAGAAAGCATTAGCCACCCAGCAGCAACCATATCCAAAGAATCCTAAGAAGTTGTATCCTAAAAAGAATGGTCCTAAACCAAACAAGGGTCCTAAGCAATTTCAGCCTCAAAATGAAAAATCATTTCAACAAAATGATAAGACAAATAAAAACAAAGGGAAGAAGACTGATAGACATTGCAACTTTTTTAATCGAGATGGCCACTTAGAATCCAAATGCTTTAAGAAAATGGAAGCCTTGGAAGCAGCAATGAAGAAGCATAACATCCATTTGGAGCAATCTTCAACTTCAACTTCATCTTCAGGAATGGCACTCTCTACATGTGGTTGTCAAGCATCTCGGTCTGGCTATGCACTAAATGTATCTTCTTCTTCTCATTCTCATGAGTGGCTCATTGATTCTGGAGCTTCTTATCACATGGCCAAAAACAAAGCCATGTTTTCTTCTTTAAATGATTGTAACACCAAAAATATATATGTTGGTGATGATAGATCTCTTAGTGTTGTAGGGACTGGAACTGTTCATCTAGACAATGGTCAGTTTAATGATGTAGTATGTGTTCCAACCTTATCCTGCAACCTTCTATCTGTATATCAGATAACCCATTCAGGTGAAGGTAAAATCGTTGAATTTTCACCTCACGATGTTGTAATTAAGGACCTAAGAGATCCTAGACAAATTTTAGCTACTGGCATTGCCGATGATTCTACAAGGTTGTATAAGTTTCACAACTTTGGGTCATCAAATCTTCCCTCAGTATTTGTTGCTCATAATGATGAAGTGAGCAAACTTTGGCATGAGCGATTTGGTCATTTAAACTATCGCTCTCTTCAGAATCTATGTAAAGAAAATATGGTGACAGGTCTTCCCATGGTATCTTGCAGAGATGGTGTTTGTTCCGGATGTGTACTCAGAAAACATCATCGGGACAGTTTTGAAAAACGTGCCTCTTGGCATGCCTCAGCCCCTTTACAGCTCATGCATAGTGATTTATGTGGTCCACTTCCAGTTGCTTCATTCTCTGGCTACAAGTATTTCTTAATTTTCATTGATGATTTCTCCAGACGCACTTGGGTATACTTCTTAAAACTCAAGAGTGAAGTATTTAACATGTTCTTGGCCTTTAAGGCCTTTGTTGAAAAGCAATCTGGACATCAAATTCTTAAGCTAAGATCTGATAATGGCGGAGAATATGCTAAAAACACATTCATCAACTTTTGCACTGAGAATGGAATTCAAATGCAACATACTGTTCCATATACTCCACAACAAAATGGTGTAGCTGAAAGGAAGAATCGCACCTTAAAGGAAATGGCTAATTGTATGCTTCAATCTAAAGGACTTAGTCTTAATTATTGGGTAGAAGCAATTAACTGTGCAAATTACATAATAAATCGCACTCCTACTAAGGTTTTAAAGAATATCACTCCAGAAGAAGCATGGAGCTCAATCAAACCAGATGTAAGTCACTTTCGTGTTTTTGGAAGTGAAGCATGGGCCCATATTCCAGATGAGAAACATAAAGCTTTAGAACCAAAGAGTGAAAAATGTATTTTTGTTGGATATTCTGAACATGTCAAAGGATATATACTTATTCCACTTAAGTCCAAAAATGTTATCATTAGAAGAGATGTAAAGTTTGATGAAAATATATCGGCCTGCGAGCCTAGTTCAGCGGATGTGCCACCTCTCCCTATCTCTTCTACTTTTGAAAATATTTCTTCTTTAGATGATGAAAGCGAGGATGAAAATTCTTCCCCACCTTCTCAGGATCCTCCTTCAGCTCCTCAGCTTCCAAAATGGGTCCGTGCTACTCGGGATGCAGCAGGTGATCTTGCCAGTGATCCTACAGATCAGCGACGTACACGTTCTCAGTTCGAGAGAGCCTCTTCTTTATTGGCTCAAGCTTCAGTGAATTATGATCCTGACACCTTTGCAGAAGCTTCAGGCCATCCAGATTGGGAAGCAGCTATGAATGAAGAATATCATTCATTATTGGCAAATGATACATGGGATCTTGTTCCTCTACCAAAGGGACGAAAACTTGTTAGATGCAAATGGGTTTATAGAACCAAGTATGGACCAGATGGGAAAGTTGATAAACATAAAGCTCATCTTGTTGCTAAGGGTTTTTCACAGGTTGAAGGCATTGACTATACTGAAACCTTCTCCTCTGTTGCCAAAATGAACTCTATCCGCCTTGTTCTTTCCCTTGCTGCCTCTTTCAAATGGGAAGTCCATCAGATGGATGTTAAATCCGCCTTCTTGCATGGGGACTTGCATGAAGAAATCTATATGGAACAACCTATTGGCTTTATACAAACAGACTCCAGCCTTGTATGTCGGCTTAAGAAATCCCTTTATGGTCTCAAGCAAGCTCCTCGAGCTTGGTATGCCAAAATGGATAACTTTCTTCTAGAATCTGGCTTCTCTAGGTTGCATTCTAACAATACTGTCTACACCAAGAAAGTGGGCAAGTCTCTTATCATTCTTGTTCTTTATGTTGATGATCTTATCCTGACTGGTAGTGATCCCAACCTTATAAACCATGTGAAGTCTAGCCTTAAAAGGAAGTTTGAAATGACAGACTTAGGACACTTACATTATTTTCTCGGTCTTCAAGTCTTGCAATCCAAGGAAGGTATTTCCCTTTCTCAGTCCAAGTATGCCTGTGATATTCTACGCCACTTTCACATGGAAGACTGTAAGCCAACCCCTTCTCCCTTTCAGTCTGGAGTCAAACTTTCAGTCACTTGTACTTCTCCTGAAGTTGATGCTACCTTATACCATCAACTTGTAGGAAAACTTTTGTATCTAACCCATACTCATCCTGACCTTTCCTTTGTTGTTGGCCTTGTTGCTTGGTTTATGCAAGACCCACGTGAAAGTCATTGGAAAGCAGCTAAAAGAATACTTCGTTATGTTCGAGGTATAGTTCAGTTTGGGATTCATTACAGTGTCGAAGCATCTCCTCTATTGGTTGGTTTCACTGATTCCGATTGGGCTGTTGACCCTGATGATCGGAAGTCTACTGCAGGTTATGTGTTCACTCTTGGTTCAGGACCTATTACATGGGCTTGCAAGAAACAAGGTGCCATTTCTCTTTCTTCAGCAGAAGCAGAATATCGTGGTGCCGTAGAAGCTAGTAAGGAAGCCTTGTGGCTTCGTCAGATCCTGTCAGAGTTTGGCTTTCAGCAGCAGCATCTGACTACACTTTGGTGTGATAATCAAAGTGCCATTCAGCTATGCAAAGATTCAGTCCAACATCAGCGCAGAAAACACATTGAACTGCAAATTCACTTCATCAGAAAGCTCATTCGTGACCATGTTCTTGAAGTGAAATATTGTTCAATAGATGATCAAGTTGCAGAAATCTTTACAAAGGCTCTCACATAGGCGAAGTTCACTAAACTTCGATTTATGGTTGGAGTTCAGGAAGTTGTCACTAAGGGGGGATAGGCTCTAGTGCCTCCTTCCTTCTCCTATTGTGTCATATTTGTAAATCCTTCAATCCTATCCTAATTTGTTCTTAAGGGGGGATGTTAGGATATTCCGACACATAGGAAATAGTTAAGTACAACTTGGTCTAGTATAGAGTTAGGTATAGAGTTAGGTAAAGTGTGTTTCTTTACCTTGTACATTTTGTAACTTACAATCTGATGGTCATGATATGTAGTGATCCGACGGTTCATTCTCTCCTCGGTATTACCGACACTTGATCCGTGGCTTAACACCCGATTGGTCCATGATTTCTATTTAAAGCACATGGAGGGTCATTTGTAGGGTAATCCGTCTATGAGAGAAGCATATGTAAATTTTCATTCTTTTTTTAATAAATTGCCTGAAGTGGCCGCGTTGGCTCAGGCCGTGGACTGTTTCCCTCTTTGAGGGTTTTAACCACGTCAAAATATTGGTGTATTGATCTGTGATCTGTTTGTGAGCAGTGTCCTTTGGTGTTCTGTCTGAGGAACTTACCTTGTAAATTCCTACAGATGAGAGTCAATTCTGGTGAAGGTAATGGGTTATTTCAAGGAGGTCCTTGTGAAGACTCCTTGGGCCCTTGGTTTCTTCGCGTCCTCACCATTTTGATTTGTTTAAAATCTGTACAATATCTAAGACTTATTAGCACAACATAGGGCCTTCTCATTTCTCACTTGTCTCACATATAGTTTGCAAAATGATAGATTAAAGTTTTCCCTTTTGTTATACTTGTAAACGACTATTTCTAATATAGAGATGATAACCATGGTTCTACTAAATTCTCCCCCATTGTCAAGTGCTACCACATACTGCTAGTCACCTTAAGTATCCTTAGGTATCCCTAAACAATCATACTAAATCCATTTTATATGTTTTTTGAGCATTCCACCTTCGATTTTTAATCACATTATTATAACTAGGCCCCTTTTGAAATTTCATCTATAAAGCTAGATTAGCTTTCAAAGGGGGTGCCTGGCTGTCTCAATCAACTCAATATTGACATTATGTATACTATCTAATTGATGTGAGGAAAAAAAAAAAAATTGTTCGATGGATAACATTTTGATATAATAGAAGGCAGGGATATATATATATATTTTCTCTAGCTATACATTGCATCCATGTTATAACAAACAAGGAGTTTCCATAAATATTGAGCTCAGAGATATGTAGATAATTAGCTAATTGTAGTAATCATTTAAGAGCAAATAGCTCAGCAAAATTGTTTGATGCATTTCCAATGTTGCAAGAGGAGAAGAAATTAGATTCTGTCAGATAAATAAGGCCCCCCGAGACACCCAAGGAAGAATTTTGTTGTGATGCTTCATCGAAAAAGGCCTACGAATTGTCTCTATCAATTTCAACTATGGAGAAATTCTGGATTTGTGTAGCAAGCTAATTTATCGAAAGAGAAGTATGGAGGTGAATAATAGCCGTTAGTATGATTTGGTTAAAGTGGTAAAAATAAGAGAAATCTTTGAATATCTTGAAATTGAAGTGAATAATAATAACTAGTATGATTTGATCCTCAATCCTACTCAAATTAATATTAAAAAAAAATTATTGTACAAAAATAATTTTCTGAAATTGACTCTTAATTGACACTAAAGGATGTCGTCATCTGTGAATTAAATCAATCTAATTTTCACATGATTGATAACAATTCTGTTTAATTTAAGTCACAGAGTTTGACAAAAGTATGCACTCTCTTCTTTCATCACCGCCAGATTATGCTTTAAACTGTTGGCAAAATTACCAAGGGACACTTCTTTCCCTCTATTACTGTAAACATATTTAAAATAAGCTCTGTGCTCTGAGATTAAATTATGATACATAGAAATAATTTTCTGAAATGTAACTATTAATTAACACTAAAGGATGTTGTCAGCTGCGAATTAAATCAAGATAATTTTCACATGATTGAACCACTGCTTTGCACAACAGAGTTGCACAGGACTCTAGCTATTCTGTTTAATTTAAGTCAAATTTTGACGAAAGAATGCGCTCTCCTTTTTCATCACCACCATATTATAACCGAAGTTGAGGCCATTTCATAGGGACCATATTTATCCAGATAAAATCGATTATTTAGAGCAACTAGTTGTCGAGTTCTTAAAGTAGATTGCCATATAAAGGCACCGAATTAAAAAGATAAATAGAGGTATTTTATTGAGGGAGGAGGATTGATAGAGAGATACCTTCAGATCTACGCGAAAACTAAAGGATTGTAATGTTTTGCCATGGACTGCTTTTTCTACCTTGCACAACAGAACCTGCCTTAATATGCAGATGGACCCAATGATTGAATGAGTGTGTCATTAATAAATAAAGTATAAATAGTAAACAACTCCCTAGGAAACATAACATATATATATATATATTCAGAAAAGTTTTTTATTTTAGCTTCCCACTTAAAAATAACAAATAACCCTAAAAACAAAAGAAATCATTTGGTTTATTAGTTACAGTACAAGCTTTTTAGTTCATTGTTTATCAAAATCTGAAATATAAACTTTGTCTTGATTATAGTATATTCTGGAGTTAAGTTCACCAGGTTGTTTGAATCAGATGAACATCAAAATCCTAAAGAGTTTCGAAGGTTTCAATTTTGATAAGCAGGGGGCCATGAAAACCTACTTGGCAGGTGTACAAGGCAAAATCTATCATTCAGCATTTGAAGGCCCAACAAAAATTATATATATATAAGATATCATTTTTGGGATTCAACTGCGTTAAGTAAGTCATTCAAAGTATGACCATTTCCATGAGAGGTAGTCGTAAAGTGACTAATTTCTCATGATTTTTGAATAGTTCACTTAGCACTCATTGCATCGGGGAGACTTTTTGATCCTCTACGATGAAGTGCAACCTGGGAGACTTTTTGATCCAAATTGGGTTAGTGATGTAAATGAGCACAGATCGACATTAGAAAGAATTAAGAATCTTCATAATGTGTATAGTGGATTATAATGATTAATCACTGTAAAAATAATTAGCTATGTTCACTTAAACATCCTAAGATTCTCCAAGAATGGGAATCCAAAAGTATAGAATATATTTTCCGTGATGGTTTTTCCATCACTGTTAAAACATTATTCAGATCTGTCGGCTTCTATGGAGATGGCAGTTGCCATGACAATGCAAAATGGAATCAAAATCTGTTTGCATATGTTCGTTGTCGGAGTAGCGGATGAATTAATTTTTTCCACACTTCAAATATCACAACACCTGCTCTTATTCAAGTTCCAAGAGAACAACATAAAACTTCAGATCAGTACAATAATAATTCAGGACACCGATCCAGAAGTGATTTTGCTTAATGCCATGATCACCAAACATGCTCAGAATGGGAGATTGAAGGATGCATGCCAAGTGTTGACGAAATGTCCAAACGAAGTATCGTTTCGTGGAATGTTGTTAATTTAGGTTATACCAGACACGGGAGGATTGAGGATGCCCAAGACTGTTTGATAAAATTCCTGAGCGAAATGTGGTTTCATGGAACGCAATGATGTCAGGATATGTATAGATTAGAAGATTGGAAGATGCGCACAGGATCTTTGACCCAGTACCTTGGCGAAATGTCATATCATGGATGAAAATGATAACAGGATATGCCCAACATGGGATCATGGAGCGAGCCCATGAGATGTTTGATAAAATGCCTGAAAGAAATACATGTTATGAAATCTTCTTGCTTGTGACATGTAAATTAAATTTATGGTAGGAGAGTTGACAGGGCAAAGTAGCGAGGTATATTATATCAAGAGATGACACGAATGAGCAGAAAATCTGCTTTATAGAAAAATGCATGCCATGAAATCTTCTTTCTAGTAATAGGTATATTGAATTTCTGGCAACAGATTTGACAGGATGAATTATTGAGGTATATGATATCAAGAGATGTCACTATTCAACTTTACTCACCCAAACTTATATACCGCCAGCGATGTTAATGGTTCCTCCACAAACCCTACCCCAATTTGAAAATTCGTGTCTCTACACGATGCTTACATGATATGATTTGGGCTCTTTTGAAAAATGGCTTCTATTTTATGTGATTTTCTTAAAGTCTTGTCGCTGCTGGGTTTTCCAGCCAGAAAATAACTTCCCGAACCCAACGATAACGAAACACACAAAGAAAAACCTTATTACCAAAAAGAATGTGTTATATCCTCATTTATTATACCCTGAGCAGAATGAGATACTGTGTAGATGTTTTGGGTATTAAAATTCTATGCAAGTCTGGAGATTAAAGTTATCTGTGTACTAGAGACTGTGTTTTTGTTTTAGGTTGGGGGAGGTGCTAGTCACGGGATCGGAAAGCCACCTTGTGAGGAAATTTGAAGGTGGCCTCGCAGAAAGCGAGGGTCAGCCCAGGGATCCGTTGATTGGCTATCTAACGCCAGTGAAGAAGATGAAGAAAAGGATCACGGCACGCTCAAGCAAGAAGAAGAGCGTGTTTTGAATACAACCGAAGAAAACTCGATGTCTGAAGGTTTATTCCTAATACCATGTCAAAGAAACAAACACAGATTTACAAATGATACATGGAGCAATACTTAAGAACACTCTCAGCCAAGGCATCATCATTTCATGCCATAATCCTGAAGCTTCAAATGTTGTTTTACTATTTATTGTTTTTCCATTGCTCAGTGGGAAAGCTTGAAATGTAATTTGTTTTCCAATGTTGTCAATTGATGTATATAAGATGTATTTAACATTCATCTTAACCTTGGTTCAAGAAAGATAAAAAATCGATACTGTATATCTCATTGTTTTTTATCATTAAACAGTGTTAAGCAAGGTCGAAGGTTCAAGCCCTCCTTCTAGCGGTATTTGGGGTTTAGTGGGCTTTGGGTCCAGATTTTGAACCAAAGCTTTGATATCATGTGTAAGAACCCTATCTTAGGGTCTACTAACAAATCTATTTATGAAGAATTTAAATGCAATAAGAGGCAATAGTTTACTTACTTACAAGACTTTTAAACAAATAAAATTTTACCATTTACATTCTAATAAAATTTACATGAGTAATCTATGGAGGAATACCTGTACCGATGGCTGGTGGAGATGCCTTTGTCCTGCTACTCTTGCTAAATGCTCATCTTGATGGAACTGACTGGATTTACCTCCCAGCCAGCTAGGAAATAATCCCTAGCCTAGGAAACCTCCACAGGTTCCCTAGCCCTCCGAGCCCAAGTCCAACCAGATGTAGTGTGTGTGTCCAAGATGAATGATCCAGACCAAAATGAACAATATTTCCCTCCTCTCAACAACCCAAGAAACCTCCACAGGTTCCTAAGGTCTCCAAAATCACAACAATCCTAAAATCACAACCAACCCCACAATCATAAGCAAGACCCCACATCCCCTTTTCTCCCTTCCCCCTTCCATTTTTATACCTTCCCTCTCTTCTCCATCTCAACCACCTCTCATTAATGTCATATTATCTTCTCATCCATTCTTATATTTGACTTCTCTTCTTCCAAGTAAAGCTGGGAGTACATTTGGAAATGTGACATGAATATAAAATTGGGAAATTAATGGGAGATGACCATGTCTTCTCCCAATTAAATCTGAAATTACATTTTGGAATGTGAGATGAATATATATATATATATATATATTGATAATTAAATGGAGAGAACTATGTCTTCTCCCAAGTAAATGTGAGGGTACATTGGGGAATGTGAGATGCAATTAAATGGAGAGGACCATGTCTTCTCCCTAGTAAATGTGAGGGTACAATGGGGAATGTGAGATGAATACATATATTATTTGAAATAATGGAAGGAGACCATATCCTACCTAAGATTCAATTTGAGAAGGTAAGTTGTGAATTTGAATAATAGAAATCATGAATTTTATATTAGATCAATATTTCTCAATATTTTCAGATAATGTAGACATTAATAAAATTTGCAGGATAAGATTTAAGTGGGGCATTACATATATATATATAAATGGAGAGGACCATGTCTTCTCCCTAGTAAATGTGAGGGTACAATGAGGAATGTGAGTATATATTGATAATGAGTTGGAGAGGACCATGTCTTCTCCCAAGTAAATGTGAGGGTACATTGGGGAATGTGAGATGAATATATATATTGATAATGAGTTGGAGAGGACCATGTCTTCTCCCAAGTAAATGTGAGGGTACATTGGGGAATGTGAGATGTAATTAAATGGAGAGGACCTTGTTTTTCCCCTAGTAAATGTGAGGGTACATTGGGGAATGTGAGATGAATACATATATTATTTGAAATAATGCAAGGAGACCATATCCTACCTAAGATTCAATTTAAGAAGGTAAGTTGTGAATTTGAATAATAGAAATCATGAATTTTATATTAGACCAATATTTCTCAATATTTTCAGATAATGTAAACATTAATAAAATTTGAAGGATAAGATTTAAGTGGGGCATTACATTGATGCTAATAGTAAAGATCCTTGTTGTCCTCAACTTCGGCTTTTTTTGTTGCTGCGACAAACACCCTCCAAAATATTTCCAATACTTGAATTTTGGAGCCTACTATGAATCTTGCGATTGGTTGTTCCACAGTCACTTCTTGATCGGTAGATGCATTGTTAAGTCTTTGAGCTTGCTTCTCAATCATAAGTGTCGAAGTCACCTACTCACACATGCTAAGTTTGTAATGAATTCATGAAAGAATTCCTTCACATAGTCTTGAATAGGCATGGAAAATTCTATTAAGACGGTGCTTGTGCAATGTTCAACCCATGTCACCAGTCAGTGTGCATTGTCATTGACAGTCCCTCACTTTGTTTGTGATCATACAATTATTTTGGTGAGTTTCTCCAACTGTCGTCTTTTGTGCACTTTCATCTTCGCAAGTGTCATTTTCATGCTCACAACTGTCATTTTTTTGTGTTCATCTTAATTAGCACCATTTTCATGTTATTTTCATCCAAGCATGTGTTGTTTTCATCTTTGTTCGTACTTTTCTTGTCATATCAAACGTGTCATCTTTTGGCGCGGGGAATTATCGCTTATCACGTAAGTTTCATTTTTGGATTGTTTCAAGAGGAAAACTTTGTGATAATGAGTTGTTCTTATCATGTAGACATGCTTTTCACTGATGTCCAAACTTTCAAGCACTCTTGCACAAGTGTCACCACTTTTGTCGCAAAGTGTATCTTTTGTGTCGCACTTGGTCAGAGTTGTCACAAAGTTGTTGCATTGAGTAAGGTATGCTGGTCATATGTTCTAAATGTTCCTTATTGTATATTCAAATGATATAGGCATGTGATCATGCTCATAGTCTCTCTTTTTCTCATCTTCATCTCACTGATCCTACAATTAGTCAAACTGTGAAAATGCCTCGACCAAGCCACTCTGCCTCATTCTTCCCAGCCTAATGATGAGCCCCCAAAATGGATAATTATATGGGCTCATTCAACCTCCTAATTTGATTTAATCCACCATTCTCATTAGTTTATTGCATGTTTTTGATTTTATTTATGCTAATAGAGTGAATTGGGTTAGTCATTATGCCAACAAGTCTAATGGGTGCTTTGTGTAGTCTTTTTGGTCAATTTGGAGACAAAATCAAGGGGTTTAATGAGCACTTGGCAGCCAAATTCGTGGGAGAAAAAGAGAGAGGATTTGTAGGAAGGTGTCCCCTTCATTTATGGGCCCTTACCTCGAATTCTCCACCATCAACTCGGAGTTCAAGGGCCACCAAATCAATTAGCACAAGGGTAGCCAAGCAAGTTAAGTAGGACTGCTGTTAACTACAAGTTTTGGGCAACCGAGTCCCTAAAGTTTAGGAGGACTGTTGAGGTTCTCATTTGTATAAATAAGAAGGCTTAGGGCCTCATTTTGGTTAGCCAGTAGTTAGTCATTTTGCATTCATTTTGTAGTCATTTTGTAGTTCGATTTTTAGGCAGTAGATTAGCTTTGCTTTCAGCACATTTTCAAGTTCTCCTTGTGGACAGTTTTTGGAATGTAACATTTCTTTTGATCAATAAATATGAATCCAGATTTGCACCAGCTCTAAATCTCTCTTAGGAGGCTGTATCTCTTGGGGTTGGGCCCATCTCAAGTGCCCAGTACCTCCTTTGTTTACTTTCATGTGTTTTTGCTGCATTCTTAGAATAAAATCTGCTATTTAGATTTAAATCTTGTTTTGTTATTTAGGTTGTTTTTGATGAGTAAAATAACTTTTCATGCTCAGATTTAGTTGATCGGTTGCTAATAGAAAAAGCTTCAAGAAAAGGGCCAACAAACATTTGTGGTTTCACCTCTCCCTCAGTGGGATCAGTAGCTGTGACTAGGATGACTTTGCTGCCCACAAAAACACTGATTTTGCTTTGCCATGCAACCACTAGTGTTTGATCTTCATGTGTAGAAGTTGGTTACAAGTTCAGACTTTCGTTCGCTTAGTTTCATGAGTTAAAATACATGGTTTCATTGCAGGTCACACTTCTATTCATTCTCTTTACTGACAGCTAGCAAATTAGGTCAATGTAACTAGGTCTTTGAATTTACAAGTCTTTGTTGGTTCAGATTGGAAAAACGACTTGTAAAGCACCTGTACCACTCCTTCATCTACTTATTCTCCATCAGCACCATCCACTCCACCCTCTACTTAGAATCCTTACCTCACGTTTGCCACATTTGCTCACATAACCCTTGTTTTTGTACATCATTGTTTCAGCATTCTTTGAGCCAACTTAGCTATCTTCACCTTCTCACCAGTCCCTGGGCCACTTTGGACCCCTATCCTACCTCCATATCCATTCATGCATCTTCCCTCACTCACCCATCCTCCAAAATCCAATTTTTAAACATCATGTAGAAATTTCTGAACATCCTGTAGAAATTCCTGAAACATCCTGTAGAACCCCTGCAGACTTCCTGTAGAAGCTCACGAATGAGGTTTCTTGATAGCCAAACTCTGTGAAACTCTCTGGAAGGGTGTTAGCGACCCCTTAGGCCCTCTCTGAACCTTCCCAACCTCTTCCAAGCATTTCCTCTCGCCAATCCACCTCTGCACAGTAAAAAACAGTTAAATTGTATGCATGATAATTGTGACAACTTATTCAAAAATACAAAAAGATGTTTTCTTCAGATAGTGATAACTTAGACACGTGCATTTTACCTTCCTAGAAGTAAATGACATCTCTTTCAGTAGCTTGCATCCTCTTTTTCGCATCAGTAGGGCTAGCTGGTAAAATTAGGGTTTGCTAGGGTTTGCATTTCCTTTCCGCTTTCCAGTTTCTTTCTGCAAGTAAATTAGCCCCTTTGAGTTAGCTTTCATTCATTAGTTAAAAAGCTTCTTCTAAGAGCTCATAGAAATTGGCTTAAGCTCCTAGCGGACTTGTGCCAGCTGACCAAGTGACAGCTGCAGCAAGAGCTAGTACTTGTGTATATAGCACCGTCGCTTCCAAGTTTGTTACGAACTACCGGGTTGATAAAATTAAAGAAGGGAGTTCCAAGAGTTGCAGCATTATTGCTGCAATACTAGGGCCCACCACCTAAACTGCACACTATGTATTATCAGCCCTCAAGAAGCACCCTTGTCCCTTAGAAGTTTGTAATGTGCAGTCTCTGCCTTCCAAGACTGCGCACTACATAATCATAGTGCTCAAGCTCAGCCTCTAACCTCCAAAACTACGCAATCTCTCTCTCCTGCCCGACCAAAATTGTGCGTTGTGCAGTCTCAAGGCTCAGGCCTAAGCCTTGAGCTCTTGAAATATGCAATTACACAATCACCTGGCCTCCTCTACCTTCCAGAACTGCGCAATAGGAAAAATCAGTGTCCAAGCCCTCATCTTGACTCCTTCAACCCATGAACTACACAGTTAACTTGTCCATCTCAGCTTGAAATTCTTACTGCAGAGTCTCAAGGCTTAGGCCTGACCGTTAAGCTCCTGAGCTACGCAATCACACAGTCATTGATCCCCTTTCTTAGCCTACCACCTAGTCACATCTTATTTAGTGGATCATCATGCAACATCTTAGACTAAGGGTTTATCAGACTGATGTTGTCTTTTCATGTGTGGATTGCAGACACAGATATTCTATCATGATATGACAAGATGATGATGAAGGAGATGGAGACCATGCTAGAAGATACCCTTGTAGCTGCAAATACAAGTTGACCCATTAAGAGAAGACAAAGGGACATTGGTTTGCAATAGCAGCTAAGGACCAAGACCACATTGGAGACTCCTTATCTTCAAGTCACGAGGAGGAGAGAGAAGAAGTGCATGTTCCATCTGTTAAGAAGACAGAAAGAAGCAACACCAAGAGTGACTTAACACTACCCTGTCATCATGCAGTCCATGTCACCAGTGTCATGTCATGTCAATAGTCATCATGTGCCACATCATTTTATGGAATATTTAATTCAACATTGGAAAATTTATTGTAAAATTGGAAGTCCAAGAGTCATCTATGTAATGGGAAAAGTCATCTAGGAATCCAGAGTCATGGATAAGTCAAATAGTCATGAGGGTAGGCCAAGAGTCACAAGGGAGGTAAATTTTACCCTCATTTTTTATATATACACCCTCATTGTACAAGCAAAGGAATTTTCACCTTGGCTCCTCCTACCAAGCATTGGAGAGGAAGATAGTTGTTTTGGAGGAGCGAAAGACTGCTCTAATGCTCCATTATTGGGGCTAGTGGTGTTCACTGTCTCGATCTATCTTGGAAGTTTTACTTAATTCAGAAGCTCATTGAGCCAACATGCTTTCATGCATATGTCGTGAATATTGTAAGACCATTATTTTAATGTTTGCAATGTATGTTGTTTCCATATGTACTAAGGAAATTGAACTATTTTGGTGACTTTGGTACTTATCTTGTTGAAGGTGTGTTGTATTTGATTTAACAATCATTGCTTCTATAAGAACTATTTCATTGGTTGATCAATGATTCATTCATATGTATATGCTCGTGTTCCTTTTCTAGATTAGTATTATTAATTATCTTTAAAGGTACCACTTTACTCTTCCCTTTCAGTAGAAGGACCTTAATAATTTCTGTAGCTAAACATTTCACAAGGCATACTCACTTTCTTTTTTTTTTTTTCCACTGGAAAAATCGTAATTTTATTCATATTGATTAAAATTACATGTTGTAGATGCTGTATCAGCATATGCTTTATCAAAACTTGTCCTGTGCTTCAGGATCTAAAAAAGATTTTCAGCCTAAATTATGCTTTTCTACCTTTCTTTTTTTCCACTTTCCGCCAACCTTCATTGTTGGGTGTGGCTATTACAATTGCCATGTGTGCTCCATTTGTATTTTCTTTTTCAGAATCTGAGCTTTCTGTTGAGTGTGCTCGCTTGTTGCCTCCAATTTCTTGTGCTGTGCTGTATTTCTCGCTGTGCTGCTGTGGATTGGTTTGCTCTATTGCAGACCCCATCTGTTTTTCATCATTTTGTGGGCTGTGTTCTGAATTATTTCCTGTATGATCCGCTTCTTGAGATATGTTGATATCTTCTGTGTTTTCTTCTTCTGCTATGTCATCTGTGGCTGAAAACTGCCATCCTTTCGGTTTTGGTGGCTGTCTTCTTTTTTTGTCTTTTTTGTTTTGGGGGCATATACTTTGTAGATGGCCAGTTTGACGACATATGCGGCATCTAAAGGCTGTGTTTTCATAATCAAGCGGCTGAGCCCATTGCTTTTCATTGTGTAGTAAGAGGATGTGATCTGGTAATCCTTGGCTGAGATCCACCTCCACGCAGATCCTGGCAAATGTGTAGATATCCTTGGAGAGGCGGTCATTATCTACTTTTAAAAATTTCCCCAATGTGTTGCCAATGTCTGTTAATACTTTGAAATGCCAAAAGTGTAATGGTAGATTGTATAATTTTACCCACACAGGCATTTTGGTGACCACCATAGTATTCGGATCGAATTCTGGGAACCAGGGTGTCAAAAACAGTCCAGCATTGCCCCAGAACCATGGTCCCTCATACAATGCATATTCTTTGTCATTTACTGTGTCAAATTTGACAATAAAAAACCCTTTTGAACAGAGATGGATGTCGCAGTTTACTGTCCATATGGAGTATATCCATTGACGAAGGGCTTCCGGCTTGGGCCAAAAACCATTGAACCTGCATATCACAGCTTTGGTTAAATAATCCTGCTGTATTTCATTTACCTCAGGTGCAGAAATTGTTATTGCAGGGTTTTGTGTTGTTTGCTCGACAATGTAGGGTCTGGGTATTGTATCTTGCAGATCTGTATGTGCTTGTGTTTCCTTCTTCCCTTTCACTGCATCTTTAAAGGAAACAGTTCCTTTTGAGCTCGTGCCTGGACATCCTCCGCGGATTCTTGTGCTGAGGTAAATGGTTGAGTCTCTGCCTATGCCATATTTGTTTAGTTTGTGCTCCTCCTGCAATATTTTTCCTGTATAGATCAGGATTTGTTTGCAGGGCGGGATGCCTGTCCTTTCTTGTATCCTCTGTTTGAGCGTTTTTATCTCCTCCCAGCTTCCTATCCTGATACATATTGTGTTCCCCTCCATGGATCTGATAAAGATATTGTTTAGATTCTCCTTGGGCGCTTCTGGATCAGAAACTTCCAGATCTGTCTGGTGCAGATCTAACTCTGAGGTTCTATTATCCGCCTTTTGCTCTTCTTTAAACCGTGATAAGGCTACCAGATCAGACCAGAGTGGGGGTCGCTCTACAGGACAAAGGTCTAGATCGCAGAGCCCATGGCTCGATCTGGGCGCCATGCCACGGATCAGGAAAAATGATGCCCATTCTGGGCTTAATGGCGCTCGCTCGACTAGATGGTCAGCAAGATCTGCAGCGAAAAAGAACAGATCCGAGGTCTGATATGCAAAAAATCTAAGTTTACGCTCCCTTACCTCGGGATTATGGTCACCGTGGGCTTCTTGTCCTTGGATCTGAGCCAGCGTATGACGGTATGCTTTTGGAGTTGCCAGAACGATGAGTTTAAAAACCCTCCGCTCTGTTTCCGGGCGAGTTTCGTTGAATTTGACATTGCTACAGCCCCAGGGTGCCGGATCTGTCATGTTTGCATCAGATTGGGAGGGGAATGTGATCTGTAGAGCGGCGACATTTGTCCTGAATGCTCCAAAATCTTGATCCGCTGCACCGTGTTCCAGATCTACAGTATATCCCTTATCTTCCCGAAGAAGGTAGCGATTCCCCCGTCGCTGATAATCTTTTTTGCCTATTCGCTTGTTCTGCAACAGCTGCACGATGATCCTGTCTCTTCCATCGGCGGATGGGCGAGTTTCTGTTGCAGCGGCCATTTTCATTAAACCCTCCTGCAGCGTCGCGAGCGTCCCGGAATCCATTGTGTAGGTTATTGATATAACATGATTTGCATACTCACTTTCTTATCTGAAAACACTTGTGTATTATTCTCTTGTGCTGAACTTTGTAGACAAGGAAAATCTATAAGGATACATTACAGTCGGGCCAATACTTTGGATGGGGCTCCTACTCCAAATGTTCTGAGATCTAATTGGGCCTTCACATCAAGGATACCCCCTTGGTTGACGTATTTCTAGCACCATCAACAAAATGGCACTAGAAGGAGGGCAAGATGACAAGCTGTTCTCATTGAGTTTTTTTTGAATCTCTTATCATAAATGGTTCATCCTAAAATCATACTTTCGGGGTGTTTTTCTAATCTATCCCCTAGTGAACTTTCAATCCCGATGAATCTCTTCACGACTTGTCTCAATTCAAGTTTGATGGTGGGGGTGATACATTCATTATGAGCATGCATCTCTTTTCCTTAAATTTTGTGAATACTTTGAAATTGATTGTGAAGATGTGGCTTGTGTTGTTTTATTCCTCACCCTTGAAGGTTGAGTTAGCTGATGGTGTCACACTCTACCACCCACTTCCATTCATTCTCTTAGCCATCTCGTCGAGGAGCTTCATTTAGCATTTGATAGGTATGATTACCAAGATGTTTATAAAATAATCAATCAGATTAGAAGGAAGCCCTATGAATTAGTAGAGGATTTATCTAATTGATTCCTTCACCTTTGTTATGAATTTCCTAAACAAGATATGGATTGGGATTTATTAAAAAAAAGTTTGAGCATTTGGTTCATATCTCTTTGCATGGTGAATCCAAACCACGTGGATTTTCTTCTTCCCCAACTCTTGTAAATCATGAGACACCTCTAATTTTAGAGGAGGAATCTACTATTTATTTTGTTCCTTGTCCTCCTCCTTTTCCAGTTCTGATGAGAGTTCCTCCTCACGATGATAATAAAGTTTGGAAATATGCACATCAAATTCCTTATCCTTCTTGCCATCCTCCTTCCGCTTTTCATGACTTAGATCCCATGAAGGAAATTCCGGAATGGCTCATGAAGCCTATTGTGAAGACTAGTTTTTCCATTCCTCAAGTGGGTATTAACACTCATAACTTGATCCAAAATGGATTTTGGATAGACTCCTAAGTCTAGGTAGTCCTCACAAAGGAAAAATGAAAGTCTAAGGAAGTTCCTGGAAATAGCCCCATTGCAGAGATCTTTTCCTTCTGAATCTACTGCAACTTGAATGGGCTAAAATGGACTTAGGATGCAGAAGTTATCGCATACAGAAGATGCCCAGTTTCTTTGAAAAAAGAGGCAAAAACCCCTAAAAATGGCAAAAACCCTTAAAAAGGGAAATCACATCGGAAAAAGGCAAAGGTCGGATTTATGCGAAGGTGGAGGAAACTCCGATCCACCGATCCGATTGATCAGATCAAAGGCAGACAGATATGCGATATCGGGACCTAGATCTGTCGATCGCCAATCAAACGATTCACCGATCGTCGATCATGCGATCACTTATCGCCAATGATCGGATTGGGGAATTAGCATCGACAATACATAGAACCCACGGCTGAGCGACATTGCGATGAACCCCGAAGCCGATAAAAAGGCCGGACCCGATAAGATTTCAGAGCCCGATTGTATAAAATTTCAGGTTCGGGAATTTTGATTTTCACGTGTTTTCTGTTTATTTGGGATTTTACCCAAAACACATATGTGATGCGATAAGCAATGAATTCGGACCTGAAAGGGTTTATAAATGCCACTGTATATTATTTCAAGTTTGTCAAAAGCCATTTTACGAGATTTTTCATGTTTTAATGTATTTTTCAAATACAAAGGGAAATCACAAATTAAGCGGGATTTCGGGCGAGCCGTAGGTGGTAAGCGGTTTTGGCCAGGCTTCACCCAAGCCCGTACACTAGCTACCATGTGGCCAGGCCCCGGAGAGAGAAAACCACCCTTTTCAGGCGGTTAACTTCCGTATGCATGAACCGCCTGAAATGAACCTCAGCCGTTGGATCTAGATCTCTCAGATCAACGGTGGCGATGCCATAAGCAATTAAAAGGCGTACCCTATAGAAGTATAGGGCAAATTTATGGATATTTGAAGTCCAATGAACAATGTTTTGGCAGATTTTTCCCATGTTTGAATTTATTTCTCTATGTAAACAGAGAATGACTATTTCAGGGATTTCAAAGGCCCGATGGTCCATTCCGTTACATAATAGGTGGCCACCATCCCTGAAGGTGTTTAGCAATGATTACTAATGCTCAGAAGGGGATTCAAGCGGGCAGAGGCTGGGAGCCAGAGAGCTCGAGAAGAGGAAATGAACGAACAACGTCGATTGGCTTAAAGCCATAGAATGACAGAGACAAAGGCAGTGCTGAGATAGGAGCATAGAAAGTGAAGCCAAAGCAGGAATCTAAGGCGAACTAGAGCAGAGAGAGCTCAATTGAGATAGGAGAGAGCCGTAAGAGCAAAAGAAAATGCATAGAGGCCAAGACAAAGATGAGAAGCTAGAGCCAAAGAGGCCGAGAGCCTAAGAGCCAAAGCTAGAGAAAGAAGGCCAAGAGCTTTAGAGCTGGGGACAAAATGGCATTCTAAACCCATTGTTTCTGTGTTGAATTGTGGAGTTGAGCCAGAGATCTTGTAAAAATATTGTTGCAATAATCCCACGAGCCTAGTTGAGTTGACTAGGGCTCCAGGAGATGTAGCCCAAGAGTTTTCGGTGAACACCATATTAAATTGTTGTTCTGTGTGTTTTGTTTTATTGCTGCATTGTTTGCTGTCATATATATGTTGTATCAGCATAGCAACAGCCCATTAAAAACACATAAATAGTTCTAACACAAACACAAGCATACACAATATCTTCAAGCACATATTATCAATTCCACATTGGTTAATCAATAAGATTTGGGAATATTTAAGCTTTGGAAGTGGGAGAGGTTCTTGTAAGTTAGATAAGAAGCCTAAGTGCTCCATTTTTAGATTAGGTGGTATCAGAGCCTAAGTTTGGTTAACCCCACCTTCAAAGAAGGTTATATCAGAATGCTTGATTGAGAGAGCAAAGATTTCTTGTCTGAAAGGTGTTTAAACAGTCAGAGGTTGATTGTATGCTTGTTGCAGACTAACTACTGTTTGAGTTTACAGAGGTGAAGGGAAAGCAATTGATAGCTCAGTCTAGGAAGGACAAGAAGGAAGAAGGGCCAAAGGCATTCTTCTATTCCCAAGGACGTCAAAGCAATCCCTGAAGCACAAGAGGTTTGCTGCAAAATATTACTTAAATAAGCTCCTTATTAATATTGTTTGAAGTTCTTTGTTCATTGGCATAATGACAACTTCCTCAAGTGTATCCTCAAATTCCTTCTCCATCACAAGACTCTTTGATGGAGACATGAAGAAAGACTTGTTCACCTTGATGGACAAGGTAAGAGAAACGTATGAGGATGGAAAAAAAGCAGCATACTTGGAGAGCAATTGAATTCCATGAAGGAAGAGAAGCAGTTGCTTTCGGACAGACTGTAGGAAATGGAGAGGCAACTTAATATTGCAAATATGAACCTCAAGAGGATGCATGACTTGGAGTCACAGCTCTTTGTTGCCAAAGAAGCCTTGGTCAAGTATCAACTTGAAGAAGAGGTAAACCCATTCCAATCTGTCTTCAAATTCTTCTAAGAATGCTTATATTGGTTCTTTTGAAAAACATACCAAAGGCATAGGTTCCAAGCTAATGTCCAAGATGGGCAATGAAGGAAAAGGCTTGGGTAGACATGCACAAGGTATTTTTGAGCCAATAATAATTGAGGAAAGGCCTAAGTATTTGGGTCTTGGCTATGGACAAGTTTATGGAGAAAGTTCCAAAGCTGCCATGAAGACCATTAAAATAGCTCCAAGAAGGAGTTGCATTGCAGGTCTTCAAGAGTGTGAAGGTTGTATTCAGGAGGAATGCAATAGCTTGAAACATCATTTGTAGGATGCAGGTGTTCAGAAGCACACACTTGAACCAGAGAGTTGTGGAAACTCTGAAAGCATTGAAGAGATTGAGGGTGTTCCAAAGGGAGCCACTTCTTCAGTTGCTTCACCTCCTCATGAAGGCAATAAAGGTGAAAGAGGTAGGTATAAATCTAGTTCTAAACATATTCCTTTTGATTTTGCAAAGCATGGTAAATTTCCACATAAGCATGGGAGAAGAATTGCATGTTCCTTTTGTGGTTTGGATAACCATCATGTTTCCAGATGTTGGAAGAGAATGGCCACATACAGGAAACTTTTGAAGGAGAAGAAGTAGAAAGCCAAAGGTCCATTGGACAAGGCAAAGCATGTTGTCAAGAGGATGCACATGTGTTCAACTTACTGCCATAAGAAAGGGCATCTTGCTGAAAGGTGTTGGACTCTGAATCCAGCAATGCTTCCACAAAAGCTGAAGAAAGTGGAAAGAGAAGATGGCAGAAATGGAAAGGAAGATTCCATGAATGATGTGTCTCAGAATGATTCACATGTTGATGCTGATGTGCAGACAAAGGAAAGACCTTGGAACTGGATTGGTAAGAAATGGCTAGAGTTCTTTTCCAATTAAGGTTGCATGTCTATTGATGCATCTATTTGCATTTCTGTGGTAATTGAATGCAAGTTGCAGGTTTCTACGAGGAAGGTGAATGGAAAAAGGTTGAGTAGGAGGCTCACTTTGTTGCTGCAACATTATATTCCATTTCAGCTTCAAAATTACAATGTGCTTAAGTGAAAGTTGAAGGATAAATGCATGCATGAGCATGATGTGCATGAACACAGGGATGTTGATGTTTTCCTTGTTTTGAACTTGTATGTGTAATTAACTTGAAGGGTTGATTTCTTTGTTGTAACATGCATGCAATATTGACTTGAGAAAAGTTGACTTGGTCTCTAAGATGGAGATAGTGATGAAATGTTTCATCTTTTCAAAAGAACCCTAATGGTCTTCTTCCTACATGCTTGACTTGAAGGGTCATTTGTTTTAAAGGCATGTTCTGTGGGCTTGTTGTCTAGTCCATAATTTGTATGCATATGTAAGACATGGAGGTGTTCACAAGATGTGAAATCTGTTTCTTTTGTTGAAGCAGAAGTTTAAGCCATCCAGTTGTTGTCTGTATTTCTGTTGTTGTTAACAGTGGTTGTTGACAGCTTGTCAAACAGGTACAAATGAAATTTTTGTGAAGCAGATGTACTTCACATTTGCTTCAACCACCTTGGATTAGTGATCAAGGCAGAAGAAGTTCAAACCACTCTGTATGACCATTTCAGCAGAATTTCTGCAGTAAGGCAAGGAGAAAGACCATTCTTCCTAGGAAGACCAGCCCATCTAGGAAAGGAGAGTGGTTAGGACTTTGGTTCAGAGGCACTATGCAAGACAAGTGTGTGGAGGCTGAAAGAAGAGAGTGTTGTTACTCTCATTTACTGCTTAGATCAGTATATCAGTCTTTTGGAGACCAAAAATTCTTTTAGTGGGAAGGCGTGATCCAAAATGGATTTTGGATAGACTCCTAAGTCTAGGTGGTCCTCACAGAGGAAAAATGAAAGTCCAAGGAAGTTCCTGGAAATAGCCCCATTGCAAAATTATTTTCCTTCTGAATCTACTGCAACTTGAATGGGCTAAAATGGACTTAGGATGCAAAAGTTATCGCATGCAAAAGATGCCCAATTTCTTTGAAAAAAGAGGCAAAAACCCCTAAAAATGGAAAAAAACCCTAAAAAGGGAAATCGCATCAAAAAAAGGTAAAGGCCAGATTTACGCGAAGGCGGAGGAAACTCTGATCCGCCGATCTGATCGATCGGATCAGAGGCAAACATATATGCGATATCGGCACCTGGATCTGCCGATCGCCAATCACGCGATTCGCCGATCACCGATCATGTGATCGCCGATTGCCAATGATCGGATCGGCAAATCAGTGTCAGCAATACACAGAACCCGCGGTCGAGCAACATTGTGATCGCCAATATTGGTGATCGACGACCCCCGATGCTGATAAAAAGGCCGAACCTAATAAGATTTCAGACCCGATTGTATAAAATTTCAGGTCCGGGAATTCAGATTTTCACGTGTTTTTTGTGTATTTGGGATTTCACCCAAAACACATATGCGATGCGATAAGCGATGAATCCGAACCCGAAAGGGTTTATAAATGCCACTGTATATTATTTCAAGTCCGTCAAAAGCCATTTTATGGGATTTTTCATGTTTTAATGTATTTTTCAAATACAAAGGGAAATCAAAAAATAAGTGGGATTTCGGGTGGGCTGTAGGCGGTAAGTGGTTTTGGTTGGGCTTCGCCTAAACCCGTACACTGGCTGCCACGTGGCCAGGCCCTGGAGAGAGAAAACCACCCTTTTTTGGCGGTTAACTTTTGTACGCATGAACCACCTGAAATGAACCTCAGCTGTTGGATCTAGATCTCTCAGATCAACGGTGGAGATGCGATAAGCAATTAAAAGGCGGACCCGATAGAAATATAGGGTGAATTTATGGATATTTGAAGTCTGATGAACAGTGTTTTAATGGATTTTTCCTGTGTTTGAATGTATTTCTCTATGTAAACAGAGAATGACTATTTCAGGGATTTCAAAGGCTCGATGGTCCATTCCATTACAAAATAGGTGGCCACCATCCTTGAAGGCATTTAGCAATGATTGCTAACACTCAGAGGGGGGTTTGAGCAGACAGAGGTAGGGAGCCAGAGAGCTCGAGAAGAGGAAATGAACGGACAACGCCGATTGGCTTAAAGCCACAGAATGATAGAGACAGAGGCAGTGCTGAGATAGGAGCGCAGAAAGCGAAGCCAAAGTAGGAAGCTAAGGTGAACCAGAGTAGAGAGAGCTCAATTGAGAAAGGAGAGAGTCGTAAGAGCAAAAGCGAATGCACAGAGGTTGAGATAGAGCCAAGAAGCCAAAGCCAAAGAGGTCGAGAGCCTAAGAGCTAGCGCAAGAGCATAAGAGCCAAAGCCAAAGAAAGAAGGCTGAGAGCTTCAAAGCTGGGGACATAATTGCATTCTAAACCCATTGTTTCTGTGTTGAACCATGGAGTTGAGCTAGAGAACTTGTAAAAAGATTGCTGCCATAGTCCCAGGAGCCTAGTTGAGTTGACTAGAGCTCCAGGAGATGTAGCCCAAGAGTTTTGGGTGAACTCCATATTAAATTGTTGTTCTGTGTGTTTTTTTTTATTGCTACATTGTTTACTGTCATATATATGTTGTATTAGCATAACAACAGCCTATTAAAAACACTTAAATAGTTCTAACACAAACACAAGTATACACCATATCTTCAAGCACATATTATCAATTCCACATTGGTTAATCAATAAGACTTGGGAATATTTAAGCTTTGGAAGTGGGAGAGGTTCTTATAAGTTAGAAAAGAAGAATAAGTGCCCCATTTTCAGATCATAACTATAGCCTTGAATCTGATTTGGATACATGTCATCCTCTACCATCTCTTTTTTATTACACCTTTTCCCATGATCTTCCTAATCCATCTCTTCCAAATCTAAGTAGTGAATAGATGCAAGGCAATCACATTTCGCAGGTATATGAGCAGGAAGATGTAGATTCTTTCATTCTTTCTTCTATTTTTCAAAGTCCTCCGTGTGAAGATGGTGTTTCCTCATTCTTAGTTGATATTGAATCTGTTAATCATGGTAATGAATCAAATGAGATCAATTTGTTTAGACCTGTAGTCTTGGGAAACGATCATTATGATGGTGATAATTATGTTGATGTAAGAAATGAAAAATGCCCAAGTGCACCAGTTGATCTTTCCATTTCTCATGAATATTTTAATTTGAAATATTTAGATCTAAAATTTGATTTAGTCAAAGAAGATTTTCTTGTAGAAACTTCTTATTCATCTCACTATCCCTTGTTCTCTAATGTTCGTGATGTATCTACATGCAATGAAAATATTCCACACTCTTCAAGTTCTTCATTAAATGAGTTCTCAATTGACACAAGGTAGTGAGGTTTTCCATGATGAAAGATAAAATAATTAGAACATTGAGTATCCTTTCCATCCTGTATCATCCCTTGTTTTTCATTAAGAGAACCCTTTAAATCGGTTTTCTCATGAAATTTCTCTCATTCATACATCTCTAGATTTTCAATCAGAAGAATCTTTCGACTTGAGTAATTTGGTTCTCAAAGTTATAAAATCTGATCAAATTAGTGAAAAATATGGTTTCCAATCAGTTAATAGTGACCTCACTGAAATCGGCGAAAGAAGTTATCCTCACACCATGCATGATCTGGTTCAATCTTCAAAATACGATTTTACAATCCTTGAAATTTATGGTACTTGTCAGGAAGTCGAGGCACTTCAACTTCCATTGATGGTTATGTCAGGATCTCGCAACTCTGGTAAGATCCCAAAATTGAGTCAGGTCTAGTTTTCCTCGCAAAACTCTTCTTTCTGCATGGTTTCACTTGATGTAAATTACTTCTTGAAATATGTTTGTCATTGTGGATATAATCTTTTGAAATTTTAAGATTCAATTTCTAATCAGATTCAAGTTTCTATTTCAGTTGATTCATCTCCATGCAAAAATCTTGCTCTTAACTCAGGTTTGGAGAGTGTGTCTCTCACAAAAGCATGGAACTTTGAAGTTGATTATTCTAAGGATTGTATTTAAACAAAGTATTCATACCTCTCGCATTATTTTGAAAACAATAAGCTCGTGATCCTTCTTGTGAATATTTTGATGATAATATTTTTATTCATTGCACTTGAAATCCTCCTAAGAGTCATTGAATGCATGGATTATTTTATGAATCAAATTCTTCTTCACTCATTTTACCCCAACTAGTTTCATGTGTTTGTTATACTAGCATTCCATTTTACTTCTTTCGAAAATTACGATGTTAATGCAACGTGTAACCAATTACAAGAAAATGGTTTGCTACACTCATCACACGAGGAATATGATTCTATTATGATGATCGTTTGCAAAACTGTTCAAATTGATTTATCCTTGTTAATTACAAACTGGGAATCTAATGCTTTAATCAGACCATCTAATCATGATTATGTTTCTCATGACTGTCATTCAACTTACTATTTTCCCATCAACACATCCAATGATAGTTGTTTTACATTATTTGATCTTTATTGTTTAACATCTCACTATCTGGGTACTTTCCAAGTAGTTGAGGCACTTCTGCACTCGTTGATGGTTATGTCAAGTCCTCACCATATTGATGCGCATGCTAAATATGATCAGATATTTTTCCCATCACAAGATTCTCATTGTAATCTCATGCCTCTAATTGAAAATTCATCTTTTCAAAGATTTCAGGGTTTTCAAGAGGATTTTCACTAATTTTACAATCCAATCATTGAATGGTTGGAGCAATCTTAACAAGCAAGCTCCATCAAAAATAACAAGTTTCAAACTTTCCTCATGCTTTCTAAGGAGTTCAGTGTAGATGAAGACACATTCAAAAGAAGCTTCTGAGGTTTTTTGAATGATGGTTTTCATAGAAAAGGTAAGAATGTGAACTGGTTAGAAGTAGTGGCTATGGACTATCTTTTCGCTAATAGGAAAGACCTTCAATTTGTTGTGTTGAATATTCAAACTCTTATCTTTTTTGATGCACATTGTTTTATTTTGGTTTTAATTTATCATATCTTTGTGTATGAAGGTTTGAAGCAACTATGGTGGATATATTGGAAATTTCATTAAATGTGATCCTCACCTTCTAGCTAGTTAGGTTAGGAGTAGGTCTAGTTTCCTATTAGTTTCCCTTGCACATGCATCCTGCACTTGCTTCCGTAGTCTTTCATGTGTTCTCTACCTTTTTTGTCTCGCATTGTTTTGATTGGTTTAGCCTCCATTTATTTTTTCCTTTTGATTTTCTTGTTGTGTCTTGTTTCATTTTCGTGTTTTGTTCAATAAGACTTTGCATGAAGGACGTTCCCTTTGGCTCAAAGACAATGTGGTTCAATAGAAAATGGCTTTGTGACACTCCAACATTTGACTAATCATCAGTACTTCTTCGTTGTCTTGATTATCCCTTGTTCAATGATGTTCTGATATAAAATACGATCCTTGTGTAAGGAAATATTTGTGTCGAACCATGATCTCCATGTCTATTCTAGAAATCTCATTCCTACACTCTGGTCTTTATGTTTCGGTGTTTTCAGATTGATCCAATCAAGTAGAGAAGGATAAGGGGAAATATAAATGAGCAAACCAATATCAAAGGTCTTATCTATGATTCTAAGAAGGGACAATCTTTTATGCTCTCAATAATTCGGGATCCCTCTTCCGCCCATCAAATAAATAAGTTTCAATGCATAGTCCTATATAAAATATATAAATAAATGCAAAATGAGAGAAAGGCTTCCTTCACATAGAGGTGAAGGAAGCAACTCCATTGGGGTAATTTCCAGGCCTGGTGGTAGAAGAGCAATGTTTTTATCCCTGAAGTGACTCGATCGGGGTACTTTCTAGGCCTATTAGCAATGGAGCAACACAAGAGATGAAAAGATACACTCTAAAAATGTAAAGATTGTGAACTTCATTACCCTTTCCTGATTCGAAAAATTGTGGGATCGTTGACCTTATGTTTGTGTTTAACCGAGCAAAGGAATGAAGGGGACTATGTTTAAGTATAGGGTAAGTGGGGAAGCCATGCTAATATGAAATATGAGTCAATACTCCCTAAAGAATTAGACCTTGCACGAAATAATACACTAAGGAAGAGAAGTTGGAATTCTACTAGTTTGTCGCCAAGTGTTGTCGCTATGAAAAACACCCTCCAAAATTTTGCCAATACTTGAATTTTGGAGCCTACTATCGATCTTATGATTGGTAATTCCATATTCACTTATTGGTCGGTTGATGATTTTTTAAGTCTTTGAGCATGCTTCTGGATCTTAAGTGTCAAAGTCACTTTCTCACACATGGTAAGTTTGTAATGCATTCATGAAATAACTCCTTCACATAAGCTTGAATAGGTGTGGCATGGTCCATTAATACAGTACCTGCACAAAATTCAACCCATTTCAACAGTCAATGCGCACTATCATTGACAATCCCTCACTTTTTTTGTGATCGTGCCACTATTTTGGTGAGTTTCTCCAACTATCGCCTTTTACGCACTTTCATCTTCGCAAGTGTCATTTTCATGCTTACAATTGACATTTTTTCTTGTGTTCACTTCAATTAGTGTCATTTTCATGTTATTTTTGTCCTAGCATGTGTTTTTTTCATCTTCGTTTGCATATCGCAAGTGTCGTTCACACTTTTCTTATTATATTGAAAGTGTTGTATTTTGGCATTGGGAATTGCTGATTATTGCGCAAATTGGAAATTTGGCTTGTTTTAAGGGGAAATATTTGTGATAATTATTTTTTCTTATCATGTATACATGTTTCGCACTCATGTCCAAAGTTTCAAGCACTGTTTCACAAGTGTCTCCCCTTTCATCACAAAGTGTATCTTTTGTGTCGCACTTGGTAGGAATTGCGCAAAGTTGTTGCATTGAGGAAGGTATTTTGTTCATATGTTCTTAGTGTTCCTTGTTGTATCGTCAAATGGTATAGGTGTATAATCATGCTCAGAGTCTCTCTTTTGATCATATTCATCTCACTGATCCAACACTTAGTCAAACTAGGAAAACTCCCCGACTTGTACACTCAACCTCATTCTGCCCAGCTTGAACTATGCACTATGTAGTCTCAACCCTCAAGAAAAACCATTTTCGCTTGGCACTATTCAATGTGCAGTCTCTACCTTCAAGTACTATGCATTGCATAATCATAGTTCTCAAGCTCAACCTCTGATCTCTAAAACTACGCAATCTCTCTCTCCTTCCCAGCCAAAATTGTGCATTGCACAGTCTCAAATCTCAGGTTGTAGCCTTGAGCTCCTAAACTACATAATTGCACAATATTTTGGCCTCCTCTACCTTCCAGAACTTCGCAATAGGAAAAATCAGTGCTCAAGCCCTCATCTTGGCTCCTTCAACCCCTCAATTGTGCAGTTGACTTGTCTAGCCCAACCTGAACTGCGTATTGTGCAATGTCAAGGATCAAGCCTAGCCCTTGAGCTCCTGAGATGTGCAATTGTGCAGTAACTAAGCCCCTTTCTCAGCCTGCCACCTAATCACATCTCAATCACTCGATCATCATGGAGCATCTTAGACTAAGTTTTTATCGAACTGATGTCATATTGTCATGAGTGGATTGCAGACACATGTATTCTTTCATGCTATGACAGGACGATGATGAAGGGGATGGAGAAGGAGACCATGCTAGAACCTTGTAGCCGTAAAGACAAGTTGATCCATCAAGATAAGATAAAGGGACATTGGTTTTCAATAGCAGCTGAGGACCAAGACCACTTTGGAGACTCCTTATCTTCAATTCATGAGGAGGAAGAAGAAGAGCATGTTCCATCTTTCAAGAAGACAGAAAGAAGCAAAGCAAGAGTGTCTTGAAACTACCATGTCATCATGCATTCCATGTCACCAGTTTCATGTCATGTCATGTGATGTCATTAGTCATCATGTGCCACATCATTTTATGGAATATGTCATTCAACATTGGAAAATGTATTGTAAAAGTGGAAGTCCAAGAGTCATCCATGTAATGGGAAAAGTCATGTAGGAAGTCAAAGAGTCGTGGAGAATTCAAATAGTCATGAAGGTAGTCTAATAGTCACAAGGGAGGAGAATGGTCCCCTCATTTTTTATATATACACCCTCATTGTACAATCAAAGGAATTCGCATTGGCTCCTCCTACCAGGAATTGGAGGGGAAGATAGTTGTTTTGGAGGAGCAAGTGACTGCTCTAATGCTCCATTATTGGGGCTAGTGGTGTTCACAATCTTAATGTATCTTGTAACTTTTACTTAATTCAAAAGCTCATTGAGCCAACACACTTTCATGCATATGTTGTGAATATTGTAAGATAATTCTTTGAATTTTTGTGATGTATTTTGTTTCCATCTGTACTAAGGAAATTTAACTATTTCAGTGGCTTTGGTACTTATCTTGTTGAAGGTGTGTTGTCTTTGCTTTAACAATCATTGTTTCTGTGTGAAATATTTCGCTAGTTGATCAATGATTCATTCATATGTATATGCTCGTGTTCCTTTTCTATATTAGTACTATTACTTTTTTTCCACTGGAAAAATCGTAATCTTTCATTAACTTTGAAAAATTACATATTGTAGATGCAGGATGCATATGCTAGTGTCTGTCAGCCTCTGAGGGCTCGGTAGAAAATAAAAAAATATCAACATAATCACCAGAAACATCACGCAGTATGTTCATATTCAGTCCTACTATTTTATGTGCATATTTGCCACGCAGGGCCATATATATTCTATCCAATATATACAAAAAAGTTACAAAAATAAAAAAAATATTAGATATTCAGTTCATGGGCTATCAGCCCTGTAGTAATGTGGGTCTATGTAAGGTCGATGGTAGTAATGGTATGCATTTGACCCACATTGTTCCTGGATCAACACTCTCCTCTGGGAAGTATCGTGGCCGCCTTGGATAGCTTGTCAGCATTGCAGTTATGTTCCCTGTAGATATGATTGCAAGTGATATCATTAAAATGAGCCTTAAATATATTTATTTCATCCAAAATATTACTGAGTGTGTGAGTGTGGCAAGTAGTAATATTATTGAACCAGTCTATAATGATCTTCGAATCTCCATATATATTAATGCTCATGCAGTTATGTCCCAAAGAAAAATGCATGAGATGATGAAGAGTGATGAGTTCAGCAAAATTGTCAGTGCCAACCCCCAAACCCATCCAGACTTTGTAGTAATGTTGTTCACTAATGTATAGGATGAAACCACCTCCGCACCCCTGCTGTTGTGCTACGCCATCAAAATATGCCCAAGGGGTATTTTTATCAATATGTGGAGGGGCATGTGGCCTGCAAGTTCGAGATTGGGGAGGCTCAGGCATCTCGTTAAATGTTGATATTATTTGTGCTGCAGTGTGCGGCCAACACATAGGTTTGCTATCAAAGATGTTTCAATTCCGTGCCAACCAGAGATACCAGCTAATAATCAAAGGGAGGCTTTGTATTTTTGACCCTTTATGCCGGTGATACCAGCTTTCCCAGACTCTGTTAATTTCTTCGCCTTCCCATGAGCCCGTGAAACGAATAGAAGTGGAAATATTTTTCCATAGGTCCATCAGGGCTGCACACTTCAGAAAAAGGTGTGATGTCGATTCCGCTGCTCTTTTACATAGTGTACACCAGGTAGGCCCGTGGATAGATCAGTGCATCAGATTTTCACTAGTGGGGACTTTGTCTTTTAATATGCACCAGAAAAATATTCTGATTCGAGGAGGCACTGTGAGTTTCCAAATTGTCTTCCACCATAAAGTAATCAAATCCGGTACTTTGTGTGAAATCAATGCTAAATAGCCCGACTTTGGAGAGTATAAACTGTTGTTAGAATGATGCCATATGAGTTCATCTGAGCCCTCTTTGATCCTAATGTGTGATTCAGATAGAGCAGTAATATATTCATGTCATTCTTGATGCCAACATTGTGGTAGATCAATATGTTGTGCGGATTTCCATCTTTGTGTAAAAATGGTTGAATTATGAGGGTCCGCAATGTTAGCTAGGACCTTATACTCTTGGGAATGTAGATGTTGTATGAGATTCCTGGGTAACAGATGTCTGCCACTGCTTCCATTCCATGGATCTAGGCTGATGCGTGCCCTAGAACCATCGTTTATTCTCCAAACCAGATTATCCCTGATGAGAGGCAGTGAATGAAGAAGTGCCTTCCAGACAGATGAGATACCAGATTTGGAAGCCGAATACAATCCATGATATTCTGAGGCCAAATGTATTTTTGGTATGAGATGGTAGTCCAAAGATTCTGTCCCGTAAGCAATATCCACCCCATTTTTGCAGCTAGAGCCTGTGCAAATAAAGGAAGATCCTTTAGGCCCTAGCCTCCCCATTTTTTAGGCAGCGCAATCTTATTCCAACCTACCCATAAAAATATTCGTTTATCCTGGTTCCCATTCCATAGATATCTGTTACAGATTTGGTGTAGCCTGGCCAAGATGCTTCTAGGGATCCAAGCAAGAGCCATCCAATAGACAGGCGTGGCCTCAAGTACAGATTTAACCAATACAAGTCTATCGGCTCTGGACAAATATCGGTGACTCCATAAGTTAAGCCTTTTCTCTAGTTTTGTAATGAGCCAAATCCAATCAGCTATTTTCTAGCTGTTAGGCTTGATCCAGAACCCCAGGTATTTAAGACCCCGATCTAATGGATTGATGCAGTATGGGAACAGACGGTGAGCAAATTGAGTCTCATGGATGGAGGTTCGAGTGAAAGTGATGGTAGATTTAGAGTGGTTTGCTAACATCCCAGTGGCAGATGAGAAAAGGGAGAGGATCTTTGAGAAGGAGCGGGAATCCCTGATACTACCATCAAGAAAAATAAGGACATCATCCACGAAAAGAAAATGGGTGAGAAAGTAGTCATCAGATATCTTGAGACCACAGAGATCACCATCTCTCTTAGCAGATGCAATCAATCGACTGAGACCATCCATGACAATCAAAAATAGGAGAGGAGAGAGGGGACATCCTTGTCTGAGTCCTCTTTTAGAATGGAAAAAATGAGATGCAGACCCATTGATAAGCACACTGAAAGTGGGAGTGGTGATACAGGCCATGATCCAGGTGATGAAATTTTGGGGGAAGCCCAGATAGATAAGAAGCATCTTAATGTAAAGCCAACTGACATGATCAAATGCCTTTTCCAAATCAATCTTTAGAGTGATGGCCTTTGGTGCCTGGTCCAGATAGTATGAATGGCTTCCTGGGTTGTGCCAATAGCTTCATGTATCTGCCGATGTTATAGAAAGGAAAATTGTTGAGGGGCGATATGACGGGACAGGATAGGGTGAAGACGATTTGAAATTATCTTGGAGATGATCTTATAGAGACAATTACACAAAGAAATGGGTATGTAGTCATTGAAAGAGGATGGGGAGTCCGATTTTGGAATAAGAGCGATAAAGGTCGAGTTGATGGCATTATACAGAGACCCAGATATTCTGCATTCCTCCACTACCCTCAGCAGGTCTTGGCTAAGAAGCTCATAGAATATGAGGTAGAATTCGATTGTCCAGCCATCTGCACCCAGACTCTTATCCTTTTTGCCATTTTAAAGTGCCCTCAAGCTCCCCAGGTGTCACAGGGTCGAAAAGTGCCTCGGCCTCATCCTCATTTACAAATCTGGGGAAGTGTCCAACAATATTAATAATATCAGCAATATTCGATCCTGGAGGATTTTGTAAAGGTTCTTGAAATGAGAAGAGCCAAGGTGGGAGAGCTTGTTAAAAGTATCAACCACTCCTCCATCTGGTGTAGGAAGATTCCAAATGGTGTTTGTGTCCTTTATACCTTTAGCATAGTTATGGAAGAATCGAGTGTTGTCATCCCCATCTTTCAACCATATAGCTCTGCTTCGAAGACGAATAGATTCCTCTCTGTCCTTTAATATCTGAGACTTCTGGTTCTCAAGCTCCACCAAGTGAGATTTGTCTTTAGCAGTGATAAACCCCAAACTTCGTTCATCAAGTAGGGAGCAGAGCTCTGATTCTATGTGCAAAAGAGTTGAATTCTCCCTTTGATGTTTTTCTCTGGCGCAATTGATGGAGAGGTGCTTGAGCTTGGATAGATTGGAGTAGAAGCCTTTTTTCAAGGAGACTGATCTATCAATCAGATTTGCAGCCCAAAAATCCATAACCGTACGAATATAAGATGGGTCCTGAAGCCAAACATGATTAAACTTGAGAGGGGCTTTTGGCTTATAGAGAGGTCCCAAGATCTCCAGGTATATAGGGGAGTGATCCGATATGCCTCCATCTCCTAGCCACTGTTTGTAGTGATGCAGCTACTATATAAGGGGCCCTTTCATGATGAATCTGTCTAGCCTACGCGCAAGGGTAGCCTCACCCACCCTTCTGTTCCTCCATGTGGGGAGAGGTTTATTCATAGGGACATCGATCAGATTATATCTCTCAAGAAGATCAGTCATATAGCCCGTGATCGAGTCCACTTGGGCCATGGATCCAAAAGATTCACCATACCCTAGGGAGAAATTGAGATCGCCCCCAATAATGATATGATCAGCTGAAAAAATGGAGAGGCCAAGCAGGTGCTGCCAAAAATGCTTCCTTTGTTGACATGGACCGTAGATGTTAATAACCCTAAGGTTTGTCCCAAGATCTACTAAAAAGAGATCTATTTCCATAAACCCATGACCTCCCCAGGAAGCTTGAACTCTGATAGATTTGGGATTGTATCCAATTGCTAGGCCACCGGACCTCCCTGTAGAATCCATAACCGAAAAAATCGAACCCGGAGAAATAGAGGTTAAAGAGTCGGAGATGAAATCAGTCGGGCCTAGGGTTTCTTGCAGCATTATAATGTCAATAGGTTCAATCTCAATCAGTCTGCGCAGGGCTAGTTTCTTAGAGGCACTAGCCATGCCCCTGCAGTTAAAGGAAATACATTTCATGGGGGAAAGCTACCAGGGGTGTTCGCTGCTCTAAGAACCCCGTCAAGAGTAGATTGGCAGCCAGAGGCGACTTCAGCTTCAGCTCGCCTGATAGCTTTTGATAGGTCAGATTTTCTCCCCGAGAAGTCAGAGGGGCTGTACCAGGTATGGAAAGACCCAATCCGGCAAAATGCACCTGGGAGCCTCGAGATAGTAATCGAGGACGCAGATTGTAATGATGAGATATCAAACCCCTAGACGTAGATGGTGAAGTGGAGGATGTGGATAATGAATGCAAAGAGGGGGTAGATGGTGCAATGACAGGGGAGGTGGGCAAAGTGCAATGTGCAACAGAGATGGACGGTGCATTCATGGAAGAACAAAGAGTAACACAAGAGAAAGGAGGAGAGAGAGATGTACCCGAAACTTTGGCGGCTTATGCTACTGCCCGAGACCTGGTGACTGGTGGCGAGAGAGTTCTACGGGCCTCGTCCGTTTCCTTTTGAGAATTCATGGCTGAGTGAGTAGGTCCCAGTGCAGGAAAACACTGGATAGCCGGTGAGACAGTACTTGAAGGTACAGTGGATGATATAGGGGTATCCCCTGGTTTTATGTTAAGGGGGCAATCCTTGAATATGTGACCCACCTTGTGGCACCGTCGACATCGAAATGGAACCCCTTCATAATCCAAAATCTGTATCCTGGTGAATTTCCCCCAATGCAAAGTAATCTTCTCCTCCAAACCCTCGCGAGTATCCAAGTGTACCAGAATACGAGCAAGGGTTCTATTCCTTGATTCCACAAAAGTGCGGTCATGGTCAAGATATGTCCCAAGGGCATTTCCAATACGAATGAATACCTCCTCACACCAGTACTATAGAGGGAGCCCTGGCAAGCAAACCCATAGTGGACCGGCCCCAATTTGTTCTCTCTCAGGGTCAAAAAGAGGGCTCCATCTCTTTAATAAGACCAGCGCCATCTCAATGTGCTAGTATCTAGCGAGCACCAAGTCTGTGTAATTATCTTTTGCAAAATGGAGAGCAAACCAACCTCTAGGTAAAACTTGAACCTCAGGCAAATCTTTGAGTATTCCCCCCCAGATTTCCTTGACCCATAGAGTGAGTCGAGTGGCTGAATACGCCCTACCATGAACATGTCCGACAAGTATAGTGCTAGCCATGAGAGCTGCTTCCCTGATCGTAGAGGTCTCTCCGAAACGGATCGAGATATCCTTTGAGGTCACTTTCACACACTTGGTTTTTCTCTTCCCCAAATGAGGTGCAGATGGGTGGTCCATTAATGGGTCTGGGGAGCCATCCAGGGGGATGGATTTAGCAGACTTTACCTTGACTGTCAGAGTCTCGAAACAACCCGATGGTGAATGTAGGGGGATGGAAGGGTTTGGGGCCACCGAAGGATGAGGACCTGTGGACGATGGGGCGAAGAAGGATGAAATGGGTGGATTCGAGTTGAAAGAGGGTGATGGAGGCGAGATTGCAGAAAGAATATGAAGGGTCCCAGGGGACAAAGGGGGAATATCCAGAGCAGGGGATCTGAGGGAGATAGATCCGACAAAGGGAGGAGCTGAACAGGGATCCGGCAAGGCGACCACCGGTGATGTGTTAGGTGGAAAAGGGTCCAACGGAAGACTAAGGCTGACTTCCGATGATGAGAAAACAAGGCACCCAAAAATGAAACGATCCGGTTGTGGGTCCTCGGTGTAATCGACCTCCTCCGTTTCCATTGAATCCCCCAATATACTAGCTGAGGAAGACATTTATGAAAATGACGGATGGTCCAGAAATGGGAAAGGAGGATGCTAACTGTCGGCGGCGGGTACACTACGTAGTAATGGTAACAGCGCTATAGTAAAAACCTAGGGTTTAACCCAAACCCTTACGGAATCCCACAGTACTCATCTCTGATTCATCCCGCTAGATCACCGCATCATCAATCCAAATTAGTAGTAGTAGTAGTACTATTACTTGTCTTTAAAGGGCCCACTTTTCTCTTCCCTTTTGGTAGAAGTACCTTGATACTTTCCACAGTTGAACATTTCACAAGGCATACTCACTTGCTAATCCGAAAATACTTGTGAATTACTCTCTTGTGTTGAAATTTGTATCCAAGGAAAACCTACAAGGATACATGGGAGTATAGATGGGGCTCCTACTCCAAATGGTGTGAGGTCTAATTGGGACTTCACATCAGGGAGACCCCCTTGGTTGACATATTTCCAACACCGTCAATAGGTTTCTTTGGAGTTTATTCATCTTCAACTATTAATGCTTCATTTCTATCCTTCCTCTTATTTCTATTATTGTTTTTAGAATTCTTGGGACAATTCCTCTTGATGTGTCCATATTTAAAACATTAAAATTTGGACATATCCTTGTTTTAATAATACTTGTTGCCACTTTTTTGTGTTGATGTCCAAACTTTCCAAATGTATTGTTTGATATAGTTGCAAAAGCTTGAGAGTTCTCATTATTCAGTTTAGTGTCAACTTTAGCCTTAAACCTTGTTTCTTCTAGAACACATATATCCCATAGTTCTTCAAAAGTTGGAGTGTCCTTTCTTGCATAGATACCTCTTGCAAAACCATCCCAAGTTGGAGGTAGAGCATTAGTGATAGAAATGATTGACTCAAAGTCAAATATGATTTCTCCAAGCCCTCGAAGTTAATATTTAATTTATGATATTATCATAAAGTATGAAGTTATTTATTCTTATTTCAACATTCTTGTTCCATAGAATTGATTGCCTAGAGAGATATTTTGGCTTATTGTGTTAACAGAGTACAATTTGACCAATTCATCATAGATTTCCTTAGATGTAGTCAAATTTGAAACAAAAGAAATGTGATGATCCTTTAATGGATTCAAAGAGAATCCTTTGAGCTCTAATTTCTCCTTTATTTTATTTTGCTACTTCTTGTGTTGAGATGTCATTATTGTCATTGATGGCCTAGGAACAAATTTTTGCCTATAAGAATTGCATGGAAGAATCCCTAAACATGTATTAGAGGAAATTTCAACCTAAAAGTGGCCTCCTAAGGAAAAACAATAGAATAATAGTTAAAATAATCAAATAAGAGTTATGAATTTTGGAGGGAAAAGAAGAAAAATAATTTTTTTTAATTGTATTTTTGGCTTATCTCCTTATAGGTTTACTCAAATTTCAAGTGTAGACACTCATTGGATGCAGAATTAAATTCCACATCCAACGAGTACCCATTATGCATAGTTTTGAGAAGAATTTTTCAATGTATATTTAACCTTTTTTTTTTATCAATTTGGATCTTCTCAAAAGTATGCATAATGGGTACTTGTTGGATGTGGAATTTAATTACGCATCCAATGAGTGTCTACACTTGAAATTTGAGTAAACCTATATGGAGATAAGCCAAAAATATAATTTTAAAAGGTAGTTTTTATTCTTTTCCTTCCAAAATATTTACATGTGACTCTTTTTAAATTTAAAGGATTTTGATTGGTTTACTTATTATGACATGAAAATTTCGTGGGCACTTTTAGGCTGAAATTTCCTCTAATGAAACTCACAAACTAGTGACATGATCATAATGAAAAGTAGGGTTACCATAGAGATCAGACTAAACTAAGATATATAAAGTGTTGTGATTGGATAATGGTGGCATTAAAAACAAGAATTGAAGCAAAGGTCTTGGAATTGAAGGAAATAAACTACTAAGCGATTTTGGTTCTCATTGCGGCAAGCACACTAATCTACATGAGGCTTTTACATTGTCGAAGAAAAGATGCCACTTTGTGGCATATGCAAAAGAGAGCAACTATGGAAGGATCTCTCACATGATATGTTGGAAGTTTTATTGATCTAATTGAATAGATTTGGAAACCCTATCTATTCTTAGATTATTGAGAAGGAATTCAAAGCAAGAATGGGTGAAATCTATCATAGTTTCTCGTAAAGGTTTCTTTGGATTACAAGGGATCATAATAAAGAAAGTAAATAAAGATAATGAAGAAAATATAAATGCAAAAACAACTTGCAAAGTTAGATGTTTCTAAAAAAAAAACAAATATTTAACACAAGTTGCACAAGTCGGTCTAAGAGTCGGCCCTCCTTAACCAACCATCATGTCCCTTCAATAGGCTCAAACAACTATAAATACAAGGTCTAACTACCCCATTTCATCACTAATTCGGTCAAGAAATATAAGGAATTCAAATCAAAGAACAAGAAGTGCGGAATAGAACCTATGACAATTGTTTGGACAATGAATTGGTGGATCGTTGTTTGGACAACAAATAGGTGGATCCATGGAAGAATTTAGACCTGCTTGGATCTATGGTTGATCTGTCTCTTGTAAATACTTTTGGTTGGTTTTTTTTGTCAGTATTCTGTGACAATTCTTTGTGGAGTATTTAGTTATCTCAGATCTTGTGCTCATCTCTAAGGCTAGAAAAACCTGCATTTTCAGCCCTCTATGGAGACCTGTGGCATTATTCTTGGCCCTATGATGACACCTTTTATGGACTTGTGAAGGAACTCCTTTATGGATATCTGAGAGATCACAATCCAGAAAAAGAGCGAACATATAGATAACAATTCAGACATGATTTGGACATGTAGCATATCTTTGTTTTCAATGTAATTCAAACCAATGGAGGATTGTGCACTAACATTTTGAGATATGTCACAATGATTGAAGTTCAAACCTTTATTATCTAAGAGTAACTTTTGGAGTAAACAAAGGATGTTGTAATAGCCCCTGGTTGATTTTCCATGTAATATATATATATATATATATAAAACCAAGGTCACGAGACATATATTACAAGCTAAATAGTCAGCAAAACATCCTAGTGGGTGTCACTTTCGGTTTATTTATGGCTAAGGAAATTTCCAAAGGCATTGACAAAGGAAAAGTGGCAATCATTGGGATTTATTTATGAAAATAAAGGAAAATAAGAGAAAAGGAAGGTGAAGAGACATAAATTTGCATGCAAGGGAAATCAGAGGAAATAGAGAAAAATGAAGAAAATAGAGGCCTCTTCTTTATTTTTGGAGCTCTCCTTTCATTATATCAGTATCTCATACTCTTGCAGACTTAGAGAATTATTGGAGAATTCTTGGAGCACTTTGGCATACATTATATTTGGAGAAAGAAGACAAAGGAAAGCAAAAAATTGCAAGGGAACAAGTGGATCAACAACTACAGTTGTATTTCTTTGCAGGTAACATGTTGCATGTGTGATTTCCTTGTTGATATATGGATGCATGGTATATGCATGTGATTATTTGGTTATGGATTTCCATTGGAATGGATATTTCCTAGATTGACAGTGGTTTTAGCCTTGCCTTTTGACTTTTGGGATAGTCATAGTGTTGTCAGTTTTCTCCTTGATTTTTTTATTTTTTTTGTGCTCGTAATTCCTTATGGATGTAAGTTGAACAAACACTCTGGAAGCCATGGAACAAATTCAGTTGAGTTACTAGTCTGGGAGCCTAAGTTGGGAAAAATGCTCTATATCCCTTAGTGGGTTGAGTTACTATTCCCTAGAGCCGGGTTGGACACACTCTTGAGCCTTGGAAGGTTGTGGATTGAGTTACTAGTTTCTAGAACCCTGGACAACTTGGGTAAAGACCGATCTGGTTGGTTTTGGTGATGTCCGACCATGAGGTGGAATCATTATGGTTAAGGGTTGAGGTGGTTTGGCCTTTGGAAGCCCTAGTTTGGTTTTGTCTTGGTTTATTACATGAGATCCCACACTCATGCTTAGAATATGGTGCAGGGATGATTGGCTGAAAGAGAGATTTGGTTAAGCCCAATCTGTGGTCGAGTGGTACATGGAAGTCCCTAACTTGGTTGGTATTTTCCTCTGTTAATATGAGACATTTGCTTATTGTTATCTTTGAGAATTTATGGTATTATATTGGTGATATTATGGCTCAGTGTCCATAGTTCCTATGTTGGTTATTTCCTGGTTATATGTTGGTTATATGTTATGTATTATCTCAGGCTCTTGTCATGAATCATTTAGTTATTGTTTGAATGATGAATGTATGGACTAATAATTTTTGTTGCAGCTATGTGGAGAGGGCATAGAACCTTCTTAGTGATTCTCAAATGAATTTCATACTTTTATGATCAGATATGCATTCATGACATGTAGCTTACATGTTTTCCATGTGTTTGACGAAATGTTTAGTGTGTTCTAGGCAGTCTAGGTCAAGTTCTTGATTTAAGTTTGAATTTTTAACTTTGTCCTCATGTAAACAATGATTCTGGAAAGTCTCAGATAGTTCTGGGTAGTGGTCTATAGGCTGGCCTGGAAATGTGGCTCAGATCTCAGAAGCACACCCTCTGAAATAGAAATTTTGGGATATAACTACATGGAAGCAGTGTCATGCATGTGGTTGGAGACCTATAACCGAAACCTTGTAGGCTTATGCATGCAGTTGTGTTGTTAAGTCAGAGAAAATCATCCCTAACTTAGGGTTTGGTCACTTGGGGTGGTTCTTAGACCCCTAAGTGTCTTGTAAGCCTTGATGAATTTCTTTGAGTTTTCATTTGTCAGCCCCACTTTAATTACTAAAGCTTGGAGTTATGGTCATGTCATAGTAAATCTTCGTCTCATGTTTAACCTGGAAGGCTTGTGAATTGGGTAAATGTGGGAGGGGGTGGTTACCGGGTTGTATCAGAGTGGGTTTCGTTCTCTTTGGGTGATATTTGATACCACAGGGTGGTATCAAAGCTTATAGGTTCAAATACTTGGACTGGATGGGCTAAATGTATATGGCTCTACATGTATAGTAGGTTAGACATGAATTGTGGTGATCATTATGTAGTTTGTGTCATCATGATTTAGTCGGTATGTTATGAGGCTTATATGTTGTCTGAGATGGACCAGGAGATGTATATCATTAGAGCAAGTCTGCAACACTTGAACTCAGGATAAGAGCAGATTGTCATATAGGTTTGTAATAATAATAATAATAATAATATCCATTTTTAAGGTCACAACCAAGCCAGACACCAAATTGGTGTATGAGACCCCCTTGTTTGTGGGACAAGGGACCCACCTCCGCGCAGCGATTTAACTGCTAAGTCTACGAAGTCATACATACTCTACCCCCCTCTATTTTTGAACTTGTGACCTCTTAGGAGGAAACACATGCTCTTATGCTGGGTAATGGTTTTTATAAGAATTATGGTTATATACATTTTTAGTGTGAAATTTCTCGGAAGGTGTACCAAAAACACTTCACTTAATTCACTAGGTGACAAGTGACCCTAACAACATGTTGATGGCTGCTTTTCATTTAGATCTGCAATCAAAATAGAAAACCTACAACAAAAGTATAGATGAACCAAAATAGAAAGCAATAGTAAAAATATCCAATGCAATAACCCAAATGGAAAGACTTTAAATGAATAAATATTTTATTAAAAACACATGGTGAAGGATATCTACAGATGGGTTTGTAAGTTCCCATCCATGGGATGTGTCCTTTGATGTCCTTGATGCTTTAGAAAATGATATTCTCCCTCAATATGTGAAAAACCCAGAAAAAATGTGAAGGACTCGAATGGGAGCTCAAAAGAAAAAAGATGATAATGGTGATGATGATTATGATCATGGTGAAGAATGAATGAAAAACCCTCATATTTATAACAAAATATTGAATTAATCTCGAAAATGGAGAATAATAAAATAATATTAACCAAATCAAGATCTAATCACTTGGAATACTTTATTATATTTCTTGGAGAGGGAAAAGACATTTAAAATGGTTAAATATCTTTATTTAGAAATAATTAACAAATAAAATGATTTATTAATTATTTCGCAATAATTAAGAATGGTGCGAAATTGAAATAATTATTAAATAGTGATTTAAAAATTATTCCAATAACATAAATAAGGAAAATTAATAAATAGTGATTTATTTAATTATTCCTAAGGGAATTAGTCAAATGTGACAATGAAGAATGATTTAAATAATGATTTAATAATTATTCCTAGAGAAAATTAACCAAATAATGATTTGTCTAATTATTATCATGGGTCTTTTTATTTAAATCAAAAAATAACTTAATAAAAGTGGTTTACTAATTATTTTCCACAGTGAAAGTGATTTCATTATGGTAAAATTAAATCTGCATGGTGTATTTCGATCCACCTAGTTAGAAATGTCTAGGTGATCATTTTTTAGTGATAACATACATGTCTTTCCTTTTATTGTTGTTTTGGTTACATGCATGATATATGTTAGTTAATCAGTGCAGTCATATGCACATGCGTCGGATAGTCATGAATGATAGTAACTCGTTTTTATATGCATTGTGGTCATATGCATGATGATTATGGTCATTGCAGTTAAGGTCTTGATGTTATATGTATCATGCTAATCTGGATTGGCCTGTGCACTTGGTTATGGTTGTGATATTCAGGTATGAGTCAATATATTTGTGACATTGTGTCATACTAATCTAGACTGACTTGTGCATATGTGATAGCCTCCCCTAAGATACACAGAGGTGTGAGTTTGACTTTTTTTGTCTATTTGGTTTATTTAACATGGTATTATTGCAAGAAATAGAATATCAGGGATGAAGAGAAGAGTAGTGGACTATGGTTCACATGACTCGCCTTGGAGATCTAATGTGAAATCAATGGAATGGAAAAGTGGCATGATTATGTGGCATGTTTTCAAGTATAAAAGGTATGAGAAATGAAAATCAAGTTTTGGCAAGTGTGGTTAAATTTAGTTGGACAATAGAGATCAGACCATTATGGTAGCCGCCTCCTTCTACCTTAGTGTGGACCATGGATAGTAAGGGGTTATGTTTACAGGTTGTTTGAATGTTTGCTTAATTACATGATATGAGTATGTGTCTATAAGTTTTCATGAAGGAATGATCTTGTTTTAAGACGGTTGTACTAACGCAAGATATGTTGAGACAACTAATATGCACTTGAGTGAAAGTGGGTGGTTGTTGTAGTATTATGACTAATGAATGTGAGTTGATTATGACATCGTTGTTAGTCTTGGTAAAGGTTGATTTCAAATTAATAGACACGATGACCTGATCTTTGGAACATGTGACTGACATGTGTGAACAGTTGTAGGGCAACATGCTTGGTATTAGCATGAAAAGATAACAACTAATTTGTTTATATAACTAATAGGTGGACAATGTGATAGCACATAATAAAACTTAGTGGTAGCAAGGAAAATGGTAAAAGAAAGGAATTGGGTGAGAATTTCTTTGGCTATGTTTGGAAACTGTAATTCCAAAAGAATGTGTTCTTTGCATGAATATAAGAAGTCTTCTTAACCTTGATTTTGTCTGACATTATGTGGATATGTGTTATATTCATGAACATGTATTTGACAGGTTGTTATTTTAAGGTCGATATTTGAGATAATAAGCTAAGTTTTAATCTTGTAAAGGCATTTAAAATAAAGGCATAAGCTAATGTTGCATGATGCAGGCATAACAATTCGTTTCCATTTATGGCTGGATTCGTCAAAGAATTGGAGTCCCTTGAAAGATGATATATGTATGTGTTCAATTACCGGTCAACGTGTTGGGCACAACAAGGTAAAGTAACCGATATATTGCTATGTTCATTTATGCACTGATAATTGTGTGCTTATGACAATATGATGTAGGAGATTGCATGGTGAAAGGGACTACCATGAAATCTTGAAGAAGGCTCGGGTTGAGCTTTCCCTTGGAAGAATTGGGAACCCATGGGGATTGAGTTATGGTGTATGTTGAAAGTTTTTTGCTTTCAGTATTTTGTGATTTGTTTGTGTTTAACTTCCGGTTTTGTTTATGTTTGGTGCATGGCCATCCACTTTCTTTGTGGTGACGTATTTCTATTGTATTTTCATGGTTTTATTCCTATTTTCTTCTTGTTCTTTCCTTTTATGTTTTGAGGGTCTTAAGGAGTGGTTGGGGAAAGAGAAAAGTTAATGGAGCTCGGGGAGAGTTGAATGAAACCGAACAGGTAATGTAAGACCTAGATGAAGCACAATGCATGTATAAGAGCAACTGAATGCAAGAATATGACATCTAGTTGGATTGGTTGGGTCCATTAGGATAAATGGATGGTGGAATGATAATTTTGAGAAATTTTTGTAGCAGCTAAAACACCCTCCAAAATGTTGTCCCGTACTCAAATTTTCAAGCCTATCGTGGATCCTGTGATCGACCATTCCTTAGTCACTTATTTGGTAATATGATGATCTCAAGCTTCCCTCTTCGATCTTAAGAGTAGTTCATTCTTTGATCTTTATATAGTACATGTTATCTTTGGGCAGGGATTATCGCTTGTCATGAAAAGGGAAGTTTGTTTCGCTTCAAGGGGAAAGCTTTGTGATAATGGGTTGTCCTCACCACATATATATGTTTCACAATCATCTCACACACAAATTGTGTAATGCGCAGAAATCCCAGTCTCCCTTAGCAATCAAAACTACATAGTGGGTTTCCCCTTAGTGTCCTACCCTCAGTCGGAACCCACTATCTCCAAAAACTGTGCAGTTTTGTCCCTCAATTGTCCAATATTCCTTGCATCCTGAAACTTTGTATAGGTTTCCTCCCAAGACATCATCTTGCAACACTACCTTGCATCGTAAAACTGTGTAGTTTGTCCCTGAGCTTCTCAGTTTTCCTTGCATCTTGAAACTGCGTAGATGTGTCCTCCTAGGGCCTCATCCCACAACAACCACTGCCCACTGAAATTGTGCAGATGTGTCTCACAGTGATAACAATAAGGATGACATGCTAGATGATTCTCAATGAGCCGAGGAGAAAGATAAGCAGGATAAGGAACCCAAGGTATGATAGAAGATGAAGACTGCATGAAGACTGCATCTGATGCATAACCCTTTGGAGGGTAGGTATGGAAAACGAAGCACATATTTTCAAATAAACCTCTTAGTGTAGCTTGAAGGACTATTTATCATTGTCATGTAATTCTTTCTTCAATGACATGCATGGTTACAAGCACTGAAAGTCATTCCATGTGTTTCCTCTACATGTCTTTCTCCCTTTCGCTTGTTGGATCAATTGTCATCATTTGACATGTTTGGTTATTATGTCATGTTTGCGAACCATTCTGGTCACCATGAAGGTTGGTATTTGTGTATACAAATTGTCCTATCCATGTGAACGACTATCACAATCATAGACAAAGTTGTAAGAACTATCACGCAAGTTTCGTCATGGTCATCCAAAGGTTTATCCCAAGTGTGACACTTGTCGCTTTTAGCTCTATACAGTCCCACAGAGGGTCATGCTTTTATCTATTGTCCCAATGGTTAGTGTTTTCATGTTGTCAAAGTATGCTAAGTGTGTGATCATATGTTGAAGTTCTCACAAGTTCACTTGCCTCTCACACTTAGACATTTTCCTGAAAATCTCTCTGACTGAGCAACCCCACTTCACTGGACCTCGACTGAGTTGCACTACGTAGTCTCAGCCCTCAGTGGTGTTTCTCTTCTTCCTAGAACCACGTAGTTCTTGAGGTTTTCCTCCAAGTCAATTTCACTACACAATCCCATAGATGAGCAACTTGTCTTCCTTCCCAGAACTACGCAGAAACTGCCTCAAGGCTCAACCTAAACTGTGCACTTCACAAGATCAATCATCAAGCCTTCTTCCTAATTGTTGGAACCATGCATTGCACAGAGACCTGAGCCTGCACTACTCCCAGAAACTATGAAGAGGTGTCCTCCGAGTGCCATCCCTCAGTTGGGACTCACTGCTCTCTAAAACTTCACATAACTATCCTCTGGTCCCCCTATTGTCCTGCCTTGTCTTCCCTTAGGAAACTATGTAGAGGTGTCCCTCAGGGTCCCACCTTGCAGTTTCCACCGATGTCCTCAACTATGCAATCCTAACTCCTAGTGGCATCTACGCATTTTCCCTTGAAAGTAAAGATTGTGCCCTGGAGTTCCCCATCCAAGCCTCAACTATGCTCTGCACGGTCTTAGTGACCAGTCCCCCTCCCTGTCACCTGGAACTACACAGTGCATAGTTACTAGGCCCTCTTCCTAGTCTGTCATTTGTCCTGGGCCTGATCTATGGAAAAAAAGCATCATCTTAGACTAGGAGGTTTTAGATTTAATGTCATCTTGTCCTGAGTGAATTGTAGGAATAGGTACGCTGATAGATCATGGCGATATGATGAACGGAATGAATAAGGAGTGAACATGCTAGAAGAATTACTTGCAGTTGGATGGACGAACAAAGCTCAATCGAAGGGAACACATGCATTTATCCATATTACAATATCAATACCATTGAAGACCCTGCAACATCAAGCCATGTGGAGGTGAATACAAAGCACATCCAATATAACATCCATCACTTAGCAACAACAAAATCTTGGCATTGCCACCAGAGCCCCCATTCCATGTCAACAGTGTCATGCCAAGTTGTGTCATGAGTTGTCAAGGCCACATCACCACTATGGGCCATATATGTTGTAACTAAATGTAATGTAAAGTGAAAATCCAATGGACGCACACATGAATTTGAAGAGTCATGTCAGTTAAAAATTCATAGGAAGTTGAACGACCATAAGGGTAGTCCAACAGTCATGTGGGTCAAGCATCACCCTTGGCCATATATATCCCTCCCATTGTATGAGCAAGGAATTTTCACCTTGGCTCCTCCCACGAAGCATAGATAGTTTTCAATCAGTTCTTTGAGGAGAAAGGAGTGGCTCCAACGTCCCACTACTCGGACTAGTGATGTATGATGTACAAATGTGTCATGGAACTTTTGCTTAATTTAGAAGCCTTTTAAGGCCAGAACGTTTTCATGCATGTTTTTTAGATGTTTGTAAGACTACTCTTTCGACATTTGTAATGCATGTTTGTCTAACCTATAATAATAGAGTTTAACTAATTTGGTTGTTTTAGTACTTACATTGTTGAGAATGTGTTGTATTGGTTATCACTGTTGTCTCATCCTTGTGGAATACTCCACGGGATATTAGACAAACCTGTCTTGCTTACTATTTATAATGACTGTCACATCTGCGTGGACTACTCTTCTGGATGGTGTACGTGTTTTCCAATGTATGTTTGTTTTAGTGACTGCTACATCCGTTGTGGACTATTCTGCTAGATACTGGACAAACCCTTTCTAGTTCCCATGTGTCTCTTCCTGGGTGGTACTACTACCTCTCACTTAGAGGCTCACTTTACTCTTCCCCTTTGTAGTAAGAGAACCTAGACATGAATTACATTACGCAATCACCAGGCACACTTACCTTGTTGTTTGAAGATACCAACGTAACACTCTCATGTGCTGACAACTAGATCCAAGGAAGATCTCTAAGTAAATGGAAACTGGGCCATCATACCAGATGGGACTCCTACACCAAACAATGTGATCTCTAGTTGGGACTTCATACTGGGGAGATCCCATTAGTTTATGGATTTCCATCATCGTCAATAAAATGGTACTAGAAGGAGGGCTAGATGATAGGCTATGCCCGTAGAGTCTGGTTCAAAACTCTTATTTAAAACGACTCTTCTTGAAATCATAATCCCGTGGTGTTTTTCTAAAAATCCTAATTGTACCATCCACGTGAAAGTTATCCATGACTTGTCCAAACTCAAGTTCAATGGTGAGGGTGAACCATATTTTCGTGCACATGTGCTTCAAGTTATGACTCTTAGCCATCGTCACCAAATAAATTCTGAATATGCCTGGGTTTACTACTCACCCTCACATTCGAAGGTCATGCTGAATGCTGGTGTCATACATTACCCACTGCTTCTATGGATTCATTTGGCCAGCTTGCCAAGATGATGATGAAAGTTTTCAATAAGTAAATCCACCAAAATGTCTGTGAAAAATCTATCATTTAAGAATGGATCCTGATGAATCAATTAAGGAATTTTCTGATCGGTCCCTTCACCTTTGTTGCAAAATTCCTGACCAAAATTTGAACTCAGATTTCTTGAGACAAGATTTCAAATGCTTGGTTCATGTTTCCTTATATGGTGAACCTCCTGATTTCCATTCTTCCCAACTCTTGTGGATCATGGGGCACCTACAGAGGAGGATCCGACTACCCTGTTTGTTCCTTGTCCTCCTCCTTTTCCAGTCCTGGTGTGGGCGCCCCTTTGCGGTGATCATGAAGATGAGAAATATGCAAAGTATGTCCCTAACCCATCTTCTCATTTGTCTCCCGGTTCAATGGAGGAAATTCTATTATGACTTAGGAAGCCTACAGTGAAGACTCACTCCTCCATTCCACAAGAGGACGTCACCATTCATAACTCAAGTCTCGAATCTGATCTGCATCTCTTCCATTCTCTATCATCTACAAGCCATGACTCCTTGTACCATGACTCGCTTGATAAATCCGCTTGACCAACTAGTTGTGTGCATTATCTTAATTCTCAGGCTAATGGCTCAAAATTGTGATTAGGTGCAAGGAAATCACATTACACAGGTAGAGGAGTAGAAAGGTGAGGACATTATCAATCTTCCCTCTCTGTTTAAAAATTTTTCTCATCAAAACAATGAGCACTCTTGAATGATCCTCAATCTACTAATCTTGGTGGAACATCCTGTACAATCAATTCTTTCAATCAATCCCTAGCCTTGGGCGGTAGTCATCCCAATGATGATAACTCTATGTTCGTATGTCGTGACGAATGCCCAAGCACATCATGTGATATTTTGGTTTCCCATGGAGATTCTAATTCTGATCTAGAATGTGATATGGTCAAAGAATATGTCTGTATTGAAACTTTCTCTTCACCTCACTTTCCCTTGTGTCCTACCATTCACAACGCATCTACATGCGATGGAGATACTCCGTTCTCTTTTGTTTCTCCATCCAATATGTTATCTCCATGATTGACACAAGACGGTGAGGTTGTCCATGATAAAATCAAAAATAGTCTAATCGCACTGGAATCTTCCCACCCCTCATCTTCTATTATGTTGGATGAAGACAACTCATCAAATCAGCTTGCTCATGCGAGCTCACCAATTCCTTTATCATTGGATGTACGATCAGAAGAGCCTCTTCAATTGAGAAATTTATTTTTTTTTGAAACCTATGACAGATATGGCTGCCATCCAAAAAGTAGTTTTGAAATTAGCAACAATAGCCACAATCAAGCCATGCATGATCTAGTTCAAGCTTCAAAATACAATTATGCAATTCTAGAAATTTCCGGGACGTGCCAGGGAGTCGAGGCGCTTCAACGTCTTTTTATGGTTATGTTGGGCATGGAATCCCCCCAAGGAATCTTTTGGGGCTTAAAGCCCAAGTCTTGACTGAATCTTTTTGTAAAAGCTTTGTGAATTATGGGCGCAGGGCGCGAAAGTATAATAGAGTCATAGGGTTTTACACCCTAGTTTTTGTAATATAATGTCGACTGGATAGACAGGGATTGTATAAATAGAGTGAGGCTCTAAGTGTAAAATATAACTAAGAAATGAATATAAGAAAAGCATGAGAAGTCTAAGTGATTGAGTCGAAGTGTAAAGTGTGTTTGTGGGTCGTAGAGTAGGACAAGGCTCTGCAGCTGAGTGTGTAGAGGCCTAGTAGTCTGCTGCTAAGTGCGCGGACCCCTGCAGATGAGTGCGTAGGGCAGGTCGAGGCTGTAACCATTGGGAGAATCAATAAAGAGAAGTTTTGACATAATTATGCGAATATTTTCCTGGTTTAATGCATGATTGGATATAATTTGCAAGTATACTGTTTATTTACTGTGCAATCGTGTATGAATGTTTTGTATTGCAAATTATAACTTAAGACATTCAAGTAGGCGAAGGTAATTAATTAACACTAGAATATAAGTAAGATCTCAGGTAATAATGCAGAGCGTAGCATAACCCCTAGTTAGGGCTACGCGAAGGCAGTGTATCAAGCCACGAGGAACGAGAAGAAAGCAAAGTGACCTACATGCAAGAACAGACAGAGAACCAATCATACCTCTCAGACATCTCAAGGGTGTGGAAACTTAGTTCTAGCACCCTCCCATACTACTTTGGGTGAGACCTCAGTGCGCACTTTGCGGACTGTTGTCGAAAGGGCCAGTAGTACCAGGATTTGTTTGGCTAATTAACTCCAAACCTGGGTCAGGCCCCAACAAGCCAACAAATGGTTCCGCTTCTGGGACTGGGATCTACATAGAGATGTCTGATGTCATATCACTGGAATCCGACAAAGAAAGGAATTAAATATTGGTTGGAAAGAAAGATTCACGAGTTCATGGTGCAGGAAAATAGGAATCTGCGACTCTCAAAGTAAGAGTGGTTAGACTGCTACTTGTATACAGATATCCATGAAATTTTCTTTGCATCGTTCCCCACTAAATTGTACGAGTGGATCATGAAGCTAGAAGATAGCCAAGGAAGGTGTAAACTCGACAAACCTATTGTGTCAACTCCATAATTGGTGCACAGACTGGAAGCATTGGAAGATAAGATCGCGCATGTTGTTGATCACTGGCTTGATAGAATCATAGGAGGATTCATCACCGAATTCACGATAGATACTTCAATCAGCTATAGTGAGGCAGAACGATGCTTCCTCAAGGGACCGTGAGGTAAGTACGTTAAATCTTTGAACACTTGGATTAAAATGCTACTGTGTGAAAAGCGGGTTCTACAAATAATTGATGTTTGGGGCTACTCAAAGTGGGTGTATCTACAGAAATGAAGGTAGCACAGAACTATAAACTAGCCCCTTGATTTCACCTCTGCGAGGGGGCGAAGAAGAGCTCACGAAGGTCTTGCTAAGAAGTGCGATCAATTTTATAAGACAGAGAATTCCGTGCATACCACCCCCACCCACACACCACCAGTTTCACCGTCTTCACCCCCGTCTTCACCCATACCACCTCCTCCACCACCACGGAGCAGTATGGAAAGCGCAATAAAGCTACCAGTGTTTAAGAGAGTAGGGAATGAAGATCTAGACCAGTTTTGATTTGTAATAAAAGCTGTATGGGAAGCACAGGGAGTCATGAATGACAATATAAAGAAGGCAGCGTTGGTCAGTGCTTTGCAAGATCGTGCACTAACTTGGTACATTAAGCATTCCAATGACGATCCGAATGTGGGGATCGCAGATATCCAAGCTACGCTAAACAAAGAATTTAGCAGGCCAAAGTCAGAGGCACAGTCGGTCATTGAGTTTAAGGAAATCACAATGCTTCCAGGCGAGACCCCTTGGGCGTTAGATCAGAGACTGAACTGCACAATTCGCGAAGCTAACATGGCATTGACAAATACACAACACTGTGAATGGTTTGTAGCATCGTTAATGCCGCATCTAAGGAACGCGCTATCACAACAGAGGCTAAAAACTTAGGCCAAGGCCTTAGAGGTCGCAATGAGATTGCACGAGACTCAAATACAAGACCCCAACCTGGGAGTCCAACAAATTCATGTGCAGTTGAAAAACTTGTTGTTATAGACATTTTCGTGCCTTACAGCTCTAAGCATGAAATGTCCATAAACCAAGGGATCCTAAGTCCCTAAAAGTGTTGTTCCAACCCCTAAAGGAACAAGGTCAACAAATTACAGCTTCTCCCAGAAGTTCTCCACCAGAAACTGCTCAGAATCAGTCAAATCAGGTTCATTTCAGCTGCTCCACTAGCTAGCTGCGTTGCATAGCACCCAAGTACACTAGCTAGGTGCGTTGCAACGCACCTAAATTCACTACCAGGGTGCGTTGAGTGGCAAATGACAAATGGAAGTGCCATTCCGCGAGGTGGAAAGACAATGGAAGCTTCCAGAATCTTCTCCAATGACACTTGCCTCACTGAGTTCGACCAAGGATGAGTAAGAGGCTCTCAGTCTCCAAGTGGAAGCAAGAACTGACAGAGAGAAGCCACTAGTCAAATCATAAGCTGACTCATATTCCTTGCATACATCTATATATGGATCCCTCATCCCAGAGATCCAGGAGGCTGGAATTTTGTACATTGCAGAGAATTGTTGTTGGTTTTGAGATAGATATCAGAGTATTGGGTGATTTATGCTGTGTTGGAGGTGAAGAGGGGATTCTTTGTTGGAAGGTTGATGCTAGATCAGGAATCATCGGTTGTAACTCCTCCTGGATCTTCTTGTTATATCAATAAAACTATTTGAGTTTCTCCTACATGCTTGTGTATCATTGATGTTCGTTACATTTGTATGTTTAGCTTAAATATGATCCTAAGCTATTTATGAATATAAATCCATGTCTTTGTGTAGTTTTCTTCTTCTGTGATCTTACAGGAACTTGGTGAAGCTGGGCAAGTAAGGGAGCAGGTAGTTGGAAGCTGTCAAAGAGGAGAGAGATTGGATCATAGGACTACCGCAAGACACAGGTTGGTTCATCCTATTCCTCTTCGTTTATAGTTCATAAAGAAGAATACGAAAGTAGTTTTCTCTGTTTGTTTCTAAGGTCACTGTCACACCTTAGTGGGATAGGGTCGTTCTGAATAGACACTTTTCTCGTTAACAAAATGGCGACTCCGCTGGGGATCGTGTCTAGTTAGTTTGTTTGTGTTTCTCTTGTTGTTTGTTTCATAAACTTAGAAGTAGCAATCGAACTGCATTTGCCATTTACAAATGCAAAGTAGACATCTGCTACTTCAATCCATTCACTGGATCTGTTTATGATTTGAACAGCTGATTCACAAATGATCTGATTGCCCTTTGTGATAGCTCTTACACCTCCTTTAAATCTACCCTCTGATTGTGCATTACTGATTGCTTTTACTCGGCCAAAAACCATAGATTAAACTGCAAACCGTGACCCAGAACCCGGATAGAATTCTCGTTTCTGCCCCAACGCAGGCTCTATGAAGAGGTTCTGCATTTCAACACACTTCCCGAGAGGGCTACCTACGCTGAACTGCAGTTTCTCTGTGTAACAGGTGCGCTGATTAGCCTAGCCCTGTGCAGCTGAGGTTCTTTGCTTCATTTTTTCAGTTTTGTCTCTGATTTTTGCAGCCTGTGATCAGTGTATGTGTCTGTTTAAAAACCCCTTTTCTTTGTCGTAATTCTGCCTCCTTTGTACAAAAAGACTGTAGATGTTTTTGTGTGTTTGTGGCATCATTTACAGTTTTCATTGCAAAAGTAGAATAGTCATACTATCGTCCTTTGATTTAGATCTGTCGTAACTGTCGATTTTGATCTTAGGAGAAAGTTTATTTGCTGTTGACAGTTGATTATGCTTTTACTTTTGCCTTTGGTTTGAATTTGTGACTTTCCAGTGTCGAAACGAGTATTTATTTCAAAATTATAAAGTGTCGTAATCATCTCTACCTTTTGATTTCGAAAAGAAGCTTGTTTGTGTTTGTCACTTGAAAGCAAATTCAGATTTGTACATCAACTTTATTTTTAGGCATCAATATTAAGAAAGTGAAAAACAAATACATGCACATGTGCATTTGCATATTGATAGTCTGTTTGGCTTGATTTAGGAAAGTGCATTTACATTGTGCTCTTTGCTCTTTGTGAAAAGATTGTGTCTTTCTTTTCCCCTTGTAGCTAGGATTTTCATTGCTGAAAAGAGATAAAAGTTTGCTTATCATCTTTAGATTGCATTTTAGGAATTACATCTACATCTCGTGGTGAACCCAAAAGGCAAACTTCATAAGAAAGATCAACTTAAAATAAATTGAATGAATCTAACAACGCTTTGGAACTTAACGCACAACATTTAGAGGTCTAGGCTAGAGACGTATTCCAGCGTCGTAAAGCCTGGTAACTGTTGTCCTCACTGATGGTTGGGTGATTCCTCCACTTTGAGACGATAAGTGCCAGTACGGACTTGTGTTCCCACGTACCGTCGAGTATATATTGGGAGACCCCTATAGGCTTAAAACCTTTTATCCATAGGAAGCCGTGTCGGCCGCCCTATTGATCGCAATGCACCGAACACAACATTCGGGAAGATTGACTGCCGTACCGTAAAAAGTATTCTGCAGTTTTGCGATTGGTTTGGTTCTCCCTCTACCTAGATCTCCAGAGCAGTCCCTTTCGTTCCTTTTCAGACTCCTTAACGGAAAAGGTCCATCTGAGCACTTGTCACTTCAGGCTCATTAAAAATCGAAGGAGACTAGAGTCATCTTTTGTTTTTTCTCAACTCTTAAAAACTGAAAAAACAAGTTGTGTCAAAGCGTCTAAAAATTTATTTTAAACGGAATATTCATTACCCTTTTCCTACGTTGATCTTAGGTTGAGAAAATGGAGTCTACCAACCAAGGAATTCCCCTTGGTGGAAATCCTAGTCCCTTCTCCTCTTGGGGAGATGTTGGTGCACCCCATATGGCCACATTGTCGCTTCCAGGACTGACAATTGGCTTGTCGGTATGGCTCTTCTCAACCAATGTCGTTCAGAACACCACTATTCCTGAACAATCGAATCAGCAATTAGACGAGTCCAGAGTTGCCCACCAGCCTTCTACTTCCTCTAATTCTTCCTCTCCTCCTTCCTCTTCGCTTGATGGAACTGGTAAAGCTAAAAACCATGTTCCTAAGGAGAAGAAGGAAAAGAAGAAGAAAGAGAAGAAGAAGAAGGAGCCAAAAGCGAATGGGGGAAAACGAGTGTCGTCTAACGAAAATCCACACACTGCACCGACCAGGCCTAAATCGCCATGTGTCATTTGCAAAGGAGACCACTTTCACAGAGATTGTCCTTGCATCCCCCGGATACTAAGGGACTGGTCTCCTCGTTTGCACAATCCGGTGTCATCAACCTCTGGTGATCATGTTGAAAGCACACCGTCAACTAGTGAAAGTGAAGCCCCAGGACAAAAAGGGAAATCTAAATTTCCTTGTAAACTGTGCGAAGGCAGTCATGCCGTCCACCGTTGTCCCTTCTTAGATGAAGCTAAAAGAATTTTGGATGATCGTCCGGTTTCACCGTTACGACTTCCTCTTGGATATAAAAAACTCTTGCCGAGTCCGTCGCTAGTTGAGAATCCAACTGGCCCGCTCAAGTGGTCTGCTGAAGCGCCTATCATTGAAGATAAACCATCTGAATCCATACCAGAAGAAAGTCAAAAGGTCGAGGCAGCAGTTGACCCGCTCTTGCCTTCAGAGGTTTTATCTTCGGATGATACAGTCACTGAAGAGAACAAGGATGACACCGTCCAAATTCTCTTCATCAACACAGACTCCGACGAACATGGGGGCAATCTACCCATTCCTTTACCGCAGGAAGGAAGTTCATCAGAGCCATACCCGGCCGTCTACTCGGTCCCACCTCCAAGCAACCTAGTTGTCTCCTTCGACTAGAATCAACTAGGCAGACCCCATTTACCAGCAAGCATACCATTCCGAATTATCGTTCAAATATATAGAATGGTCATGGCTGGTACCATCATAGATGAGGGGGCTTCTGTGAGTATCCTTTCCTCTACTGCTTGGAAAGCGCTTGGTTCGCCATCGCTTTTGCCTGAGATGAGAAATCTGACAGGTTTTGATAAAGGAACCAGTCGACCTTTAGGGATCCTTCCCGATGTGCCCATAACATTGAGAGGGAAGACAGTTAGCATGAACGTAATGGTGGTTCAAGGACCCTTGGATTATAACCTACTCCTTGGACGAGACTATATTTATTGCATGGGAGCCATCGTCTCCTCACTCTTTAGAGTAATGTGTTTTCCACACGAAGGAAGAGTGGTCAAGTTCGTGGACCAGCTTTCATTTCCCGGATCACGCATAACAAATAGTCATATACCATCCCTAAATGGTCTCTTCACGCAAGAAATGTCTTAATCCCCAGTCCGTCCTCCCGATGAGAGCGAGTAATTCAGAGGGATATGACTGAAACCCAGGGGGCATGCGTCTTGGTCTGCTTCGGTAGGAAAACTTCGGGTATAGGGTAGGTTTCCGCGGGAGAATATGACTAGTCTGTACCCCGTTCGTCGGTGGAAGAGGGTTTATTCGAGAATAAGATTCTCTTGTCAAAGTTATGTGAGTGGCGGATGTCGTTTCTCACCTTTGTTTATCTCGGTAGACATCGCCGAAGAAGTGTTTTGTTTGCACCGCGAATAGAACAATCTTTGGGTAACCTGTAAGAGGTAGGCCTTTCCTGATAGAACAAATGTTTTGTCTGCAAATTGAGGGGTAACCTTGAAACCATATTTTATACCTGGGGGCATGCAAACCTTTTGGAGTGCAAGCGAGGGGCGGCTATTTATTTGTTAAATTTTTAGGACCTCTAACCCTTTAAACTCGTAAGATTAGTCGTCACCTAACTTGCATAAAGAAAGGATGTGGGGCGAAAATCTAAAAATTGCCATTTTTATATGAGACTTTCTTATCATATGACTGGATTAATCGAGCAGTTTTAGCACATAGTTCAAGCTCGTTAAAAAATAAACATAAGACATGAGCAAATGTTTCCACCCATGTTTAAGCTCGTTAAAAAATGAACTATTCCCCGGTAAATAACCACCGTGAATGTAGCATTTCAGCCATTAAAGCCTTGGTCGTGTTTGCACCGTCACCTCCACTTTTCCATTGGCTGATCATTCACCTCCATTTGATTGTTTACCACAGCTGCGAAGAGTGATTTCACTAGTCATCCTTGTGACACTGTTGTGATTGGAAATTCCAACCCTTACCTAGAATCAGCTGCTACCCATTTTATCACTCGTTCCTCAAAAGACGAGTCTTCTTTAAGCTCTTTTCAACTGACTCGTAAAATATGAAAAGATTGCCGAGTTTTGGCCTTCCAGCTCGTTAAAGAGACCGGAAGTGCTATCCCTCCTCTAGATTTTAATCTTTTTGGACCTGAGGGATTATTGCACAAAAAGATCGAGCGCTTGCTTTGTTCGGCTCGTTAAAACTATCGAAAATTCATCCCTTCTGTATTGTTTTATACTTTTTCGGACTTAAGGGATTAGATGACGAAAAAGGAATTTTGGAGTTAACTTTACGTACCTTTTCAGACTCTCTAAAAATGAAAAGGACCGAGTTATCTTTGTCGTTAGACTCGTTAAAAAGATTAATAGCGACAAGCTTGTCTTTAGACGAGAACGAGTTTCACTATCGCTAGGCTCGTTAAAACATAGCGATGGGTTTGCCCGAAGGGAAAATTATAGAACAAGCATATGTTATCCTCCTCAAGCTTGACAAAAATAAAGAGGTACTGGTCAGCAATGACTGGGGAAAAATTGGGAAGAAAACTCAAAGAATCTTTATTGGTAGCAAGTCGCTCTTGAACATGACACTTCCACTCTGTGTCCTAGTCAGGTTGGGTTGTTTCATTCACCGGTCACATCACCATGGTCACGCCATACCATCCACATTTGGGGTAAATGCTACCAATCCATCACATAAGTGTCGCCGACATGTTCAAGAAAAGTCATCCAGAGAAGTCACCCGTGTCCCATCCACTACCATACATTATACTTCATTCTTTCATGACCGCCATCCTGAACCATATATCATCAGATTGTTTTCACCTCCATCAAAATCATTTGCTCCGTTCCGTGTCATTGATGTGGGATTCATTAAGGCCCTCCTTTGACGGATCGCTTCTTGTCGACATCAGCTCATTATCCAAGAAGTTGATCTAGGAACACCCCATTCAGTACTTTGAAGCTTGCATGCCTCAATGGCAAGTTTCTCACTTCCGGCAACAGGTATACATCAATGACCTTCGACCGAAAGATTTTGCGTGGTGTTTGACGCCAAGTCCTTTATTCACACCACGTGAATTGTACTGCAGTACCTTGAGGGTCATCATCATTATCAATGATTCCTCTCGCGCTTGTTAACAGTTTACATCATTGACTGGTAATCAAGCGATGTCTTTCCATGTTCGACTTCAAAACATTTCTCACATGAATCGACTTGTAGTTCGAGTGAAGATCGGACGAGATTGAAGACCCCGGATCTAGTTTCATCCATCCGGGCTGCGATATATATTCAGGAAAATAAAGACATTGAAATGTACAGCATTGCAGCACAGATAATCATCCTACTAAAAGGATGATGGCTCTACCAGAATCATCAGTCTACCATCAGAAGATTGTCTGTCCTATGTACATGAAAATGAATTTATAAAGCTGAGCATGGGAATGCCCGCCTCAGCTAGATCATGAAAACAGTATGAAGATAATGTATTGTATTGTATCTTATTACAGGTCTCCTCCCAGCATTGAAAGAACTTCGGATCCTCCTAATAAAGCATTTCACCCGATAAACGGCCTCATACTTTAGGGGGCAACTGTTATAGACATTTTTGTGCCTTACAGCTCTAAGCATGAAATTTCCATAAACCAAGGGATCCTAAGTCCCTAAAAGTGTTGTTCCGACCCCTAAAGGAACAAGGTCAACAAATTACAGCGTCTCCCAGAAGTTCTCCACCAGAAACTGCTCAAAATCAGTCAAATCAGGATCATTTCAGCTGCTCCACTAGCTAGTTGCGTTGCATAGCACCCAAGTACACAAGCTAGGTGCGTTGCAATGCACCTAAATGCACTACCAGGGTGCGTTGAGCGGGAAATGGCAAATGGCAGTGCCATTCCGCGAGGTGGAAAGACAATGGAAGCTTCCAGAATCTTCTCCAATGACACTTGCCTCACTGAGTTCGACCAAGGATGAGTAAGAGGCTCTCAGTCTCCAAGTGGAAGCAAGAACTGACAGAGAGAAGCCACTAGTCAAATCATAAGCTGACTCATATTCCTTGCATACATCTATATATGGATCCCTCATCCCAGAGATCCAGGAGGCTGGAATTTTGTACATTGCAGAGAATTGATGTTGGTTTTGAGATAGATATCAGAGTATTGGGTGATTTATGCTGTGTTGGAGGTGAAGAGGGGATGCTTTGTTGGGAGGTTGATGCTGGATCAAGAATCATCGGTTGTAACTCCTCCTGGATCTTCTTGTTATATCAATAAAACTATTTGAGTTTCTCCTACATGCTTGTGTATCATTGATGTTCGTTACATTTGTATGTTTAGCTTAAATATGATCCTAAGCTATTTATGAATATAAATCCATGTCTTTGTGTAGTTTTCTTCTTCTGTGTTCTTACAGGAACTTGGTGAAGCTGGGCAAGTAAGGGAGCAGGTAGTTGGAAGCTGTCAAAGAGGAGAGAGATTGGATCATAGGACTAGCGCAAGACACAGGTTGGTTCATCCTATTCCTCTTCGTTTATAGTTCATAAAGAAGAATACGAAAGTAGTTTTCTCTGTTTGTTTCTAAGGTCACTGTCACACCTTAGTGGGATAGGGTCGTTCTGAATAGACACTTTGCTCATTAACACTTGTGCCTGGAGATGCAGAGTTTGAAACAGGAAAGGACAGCTCGCCCAGAAGTGCATGATGAGGTATGGTGCATAAAGTGCAAGGGCCAGGGGCACGACAAGGACCACAGCCTAGTGTTCGCAAATTACCTCGCGGGAGGAGGACCAATGCCATTGAGACCGGAGGAACAAGAAGTACCAAGCGTGATGCCTGCATTATGGTGCGGAATTTGTCAGATAGGAGGAAAACATGCTACATATAACTACCATCTATTACAAAAGTATATGCAGAATTTCCAGCAGTTGTTCTGTAATTTCTGTAGATCAGTAGGCCATGATGAGAGCACCTGTAGAAGTTATGAGTTGATGATGGATCATACTCCTACCTACAGAGTTCAGGCTTAAACACGGCCCCTTTAACAGAACGTAGGGATGGCGCGAACCAGATTTTAGGGGCGTGGACAAGGCCGAGTTGGAGGGGGGCCAGGAAGAGATCGCAGACAACTGATATGTTACAATTGTGAAGGGCGAGGGCATTATGCCCACGATTGTATGAATCCAACGCGATCATCATGTTTGTATTGTACGTTGTTTGACCATGAGACAGAGGATTGTCCCACACTGATAGCGAGGTTACATGATAAAGGAGCACTCCAGCCTCCCCCAACTCAGAACCTGCAAATGATGAGGTCTAAGGCGCGCGAGGAAGACCCTAATGTAAATATCATGCTCTGGAGTGGTACTACAACAGGGGATGACAAAGGAAAATAGCCTAAAGAAAGTACCTGGGTTCACAAGCCTCCAACGAAGGAACCAGAATTTGATTTGGAGCGCGCTAAGGAGATCTGCATGGAAGCCAAGAGGAGCTTCGTTGATGCCTCCACTTCAAGAAGTAAAGACAGACTGGAGCCGAAAATGGACCCATTGATGCTCACAACATTCTTGGAGACATGCATGAAGCTGTTGCACGAAAGCAAGGCTGTAAAGGGGCTGCAAGAACTCATAACTAGATGCACTGAGACCGTGCCAGGAGAACCGTGCGTAGTCTGGAAGCTCGGGAACCACACGACGCGAACAAGAAGGGAGATGAGATTGATTGCACAGATCGGGGAATATGAGATGGACCAAGTGATTCTGAATCTAGGATCGGATGTGAATGTCCTACCAAAGCAAACATGGGAGCACATGGGTAGGCCTGTGCTTCAATGGTCTCCTATCCAACTATGGATGGCGAACCAGAAAAAGATCCTACCTATGGGGAGATTGCAGGGAATCATAGTAGATATCGAAGGAGCAAGTGCGATAGCAGATTTTGAAGTGATAGAGATTTTTTATGACAACAATCCCTACCCCGTGCTATTTGGAATAGATTGGGCCACTGACATGAATGGAGTGATAGACCTAAAGAAGCGCAATATGATCTTTGAGAAAAATTCGTTGCGCGTAGTGGTACCTTTAGACCCTACAGAGGGATCGCACTACATGGAGCCGGTGCGTGACTACGATGGCGACAATGACTTGGACTACATCTACAAGATAATTGCGTGTGAGCAGAACTGGGTAAATCCAATCGCGGATGGCCGAATCTCATGGGAGTGTGAAAGCTCCTGCATATCCAATTCTGATGAGGAGATGGAACGATGGAAGAACCGATTACACGAGGTAACCATGCTCAACTGTAACATGATGACAAGGTCGTTGCACTACGTAGAAACAGAGGCAAGAGATCTCCCTACGAACGATGGGTTAAGCAAGGTGGATGACTTCCTGACAAAATTTGAAAAAGAAGTGTCGGAATAACAGTGCTTCGACACTCTGAAGTGGGTACTGCGTGCTACGCCTACGAGGTGGTGGGGTACGCACCAAAGAAGTTTTGAGGACTGGTGCGATTGCTGAAGGATGATGCGCATGCAGTTTGGGAAGCCTCTGATGCAATTAATAGACAAAATTGTCGAACAAACCGACCCGCGCACCCCCCTATCTAGGTGGATACAGACATATGGTACGAAACCTGCACGAATGCACATCGTCTTCATGGTAGGGGACCCAATCTGTAAGAAGGTGTGGGTAAGGAAATGGCGCGAACGACCTCTCTAGTTGGGACCATGAAGTATGGAAATACCAAGTGCGCAGAAGAATATCCACACAGAAGTTGTTAACAAAGTACTTGAAGCGCTGAACAAGGTCCACAATGTGAAGCATATTGACTGGGACATGGGCATACCAATGGTTCTCTAGGCTTATAAGACCGCGTGCAAAAACTTGACCACGCAGGCATCGCCAAGGCTGGAGTATGAAGCAACCGCAGTAAGCCCTATAGTACTTGGAGAGCTTAGACCACGCATGATGGCACCGGTAGATACGATGATTCATGGAACCTTGGAAGCAGAAATCCAATAGGGAAATTTTAGACTCCAAGAACTTGAAGAAAAAAGGGTATGATTAAGGAAGAAAAGCGCTCTGGTGGACACGGAAGTCAAGAAATTGGAGGATGAGATAAAGGAAGATTTTCTTAGCAAAAAGATCAGGGTGATAAGGCAGGATGTGTACAATCGCGATGACAGGTTTAAGGCCTATCGCCACGAATTGATTAGTCTGATGCCTTGGCTTGGACCGCACATTGCTAAGCGTATTGACCAGGGTAGCATGTTGCAGATGGTAGAGTGCATGATGCCGACCGTAACAATAAAAGGTGGCTATTCTCCAGGAAACATGATGAATGACAGGATGAAACTTCACATGGGTGGTGCAACCACCTAACTAGCCGAAGGAAGTATAGTCTTAGTGCCCCAGGTAGTTGAAAGGGAGCATGGGACTATAAACTATTCTACCCGGGAGCTACGTGATGTTGGAATTGCGTGCAGAAGCAAAGAGTCACAAGGTCCATGACCGCACACGGGGGGTTGTGTTGCCGCGCGGGTTGGCTGGAAAGTGACTGTTGAAGTCACTATTCATGATGGGATGCTCGAATTGAGACCAAATGGAGCAGGCGACAAGCATTTAAGACGCGAATTATGGGCAAGATTTGGGAAAATATGTCGCCAAGGGAGCATTAATGAACCAGATTTGGGGGGAACGATCGAATTCAAATTCAAAAAGCGCTATAAATTATAAAGGGTTGCCCAACAAACAACACTTGGTCAGTTGCAAATTGAGCTATTGAGCAGACCCTTGATTGTTGTGTGTCGAGCGTTGAATGAGCCCCTGAGTTCACAAGTTCTAGATTTCTGGACGGACACAATGGCAACAACTGAGGATGTTATGGATATAATAAAACTGACCACCAAAGAGGCCACGCAGGCCCTTACTGTGGAGGATGCTTCGAAAGGTGCTGGGATTGTGGCAAAAATCCCAAAATCACTGCACATGCCAAGACCTAAGAAGGACAAACAAGAGATGGTTCCCGTACATGTGTCCCCATGGAACCCGCTACGCACTAAGCTGTCAATGGCGGACAAAGGGAAAGTCATCACCATAGAGACCGATGAAGAAGAAGAAGACCTGGAGGACCTAATTATCGAAGAGGACGAGGACGAAGGCATGGAGGAGGAAACTGAGCCTACGCACCCCCCGACAAAGCTACCTGCCTATGTCCCCCCATGAAAAGGAAAGGCTAGAGTGCCCAAGGACCTTGACGAGACCAAGAGCTCGCTCCAAACCCCGCTCCTCCTAGACAATATTATTTTTTAGGGCACGCACCTGGGACGGGTGCCAAGCTTAAAATTCGAAGATTGGGACCTCGCTGACCACGAGAAGTTCCCTCACCTTGCGACCTCGCACCTCATGAAGCCCAAGCAGAACACCGCAACAGGGGTTACAAAATTAGTGCCGCGAAAGTGGTTGCATGAAGTGGAAAGGGCTAGGCTACTGAACCTGCTCTAGGTGCTGCATTTCCACTGCACCCCAATAACCATTTTTGTCATCAGGAAACTACTCTGCCTGGTGCATGATGGGTGTTTGTGGCTGGAGGAGCCCATCCCCATCATGGCAAACTTGATTCACCGCATTTCCCAGCTTCCATGCAAAGGAGAGGACCCCGTGGACATCTCAGAAGGGAAAAGCAGTGACTTGGCCATCGCGAAGGCCATGAAGAAAAAGTACAAGTTGGCGAAGAAGAAGAGGGGCTACACCATATCCAGCATCAGTGACAAAGTAGTGAAAGTGGCAACCCAAATACTGGCCAGTAAGGTTATGTGCAAGTGCCGCGCAGACGAGGTACCTGCACCAGTGGTAGCACTGGCTGAGCAGTGTGCAGAGGGGGTCCAGTTTAACTGGTCTGAGTTCCTCTGCAAGGAGTTTTTAGAGAATTGCTGTGAAGCTCAAGAATAGGGAAAAACATTCCACTATGCATGGCTTCTATTGTCCATAGTGCTCGTGGTAGGGGAATTACCAGAGGATAGTCAATTCCCCACGATTGACAGAGATCTGCCGGAGGTCACGAAGTATGCTTCGCTCTGTGCGATAAAGGATGCCACTAGAATCTGCAATGGTAAAATATTCTCGGTGTTTATGGAGATGAACCTCAGAATTGGGATCAACTGCAAGCTGTGGTTGTCGCCCATTGTCTACAACAACCTTCAAAGTTTTGTGGAATTTAAAGCGGACATTCATAGCATTTACATTAGAGCACGCAAGGACCTGACCAAACAATGGAGGAAGCTACTCTTTGTAGCCATAGATGATGCCATCTTTAACATCCTGGAGACATGGTCGCTAGAGTGGCGTGCTTCAGACATCGCGAAGATAGGGAAGTCGGTGGCACAAAGAAAGAAAGACGAGGCCAAACTGCACATCGCACAGTTGGCAGAAAAAAGAAGGAAGGAGGTAGTGACAACAGAAGTGCGGGTGGGGTGGGACGATGTACAGACAACAATTGAGCAGGAAAAGGCCACATTAGTAGCAGCAACAGCACAGGAGGTAGCCGCGAAGGTGTGCGAAGGCCAAATGTCACCTTCGCATGGGCAAGAAGCAGAGGAAGAAGGGGGAAGCACTGACCCACAAATCGTGTCCACATAGTTGAAGCGTCAGCACCCAACCAAGCGGACAGGGCTGCGCAAGAAGGTCAAGGCATCGAAGTTGTCTATTGACCCGATCACCCTAACCGAGGGTGATTTGCACGACATTGGCGAGACCGTGTGCGATGTCACCTCTGAGGCCCTCCAAAATTTCATGCAGGAGAACTAGATTGTGTTGGGGGCCCTTAGAGCGCAGTTGCAGGAATTACAGGTGCACCCTCCTCAGGCTGGTACCCTTTCGACCAGCCTTGCAGTCGGAACAACGACAATGGAACAGATGTTGTGCGCACGGATGACGAATACCATAGTGCTGCTGGAAGGGGCACTACTAACAAAAAATGAGGCTGACAGGCCTACGGTCAACGCGCTGAAGGGTCTCGGTATCAATATGGCTGCACTCTCATGAGAGACCTTATATGTTTTGCAGGATGGAATAATTGTAGAGCTGCGAGCTAGGGAGAGCCGCACACTGTAAGTCCTCGACGAGTAGAAAATAAATATGGAACAATTGAGCTTGCAATGTGACAAAGTGGTGTCGCAAAATCAACAGCTGGTACAGGTAATAGACGAAGCTTGCCAACGCGTCTTCGAGCTGGCCATCCCAGCAGACATACCAGCAAAGGCACACATCCACAGGTTAGCAGTAGGGGTACGTGAGGCACAGGATGAAATGACAAAGGTTTAGCTGGAGTTGAACCTTCAGATCACCGAATTGTAGTTAAAGGCACAACCGTCCACCCCTCCGAAAGTCAGAGAATAGCGCGCTAGCGCTATCATAGCGGGATTGGACGAAATTGGCAGTGTAGTGCAAGACTGCACCAGCATGTTGGAAGAATCCTTTGAGGTCCTCACAAATCTACAGGAGGACCCCAACATCCAGTGCTTAGAGACAGAGGTGGGAGAACTCCAACAACAGTATGACAGGGTCAAAGGAACTGCGCAAACGGTGGCCCTCACTCAGAGGCTCACGCAGATGCAACAGGCTAAAGCGTTGAAAGAGCAAGTGGACGTGGCACGACACAAGGAAGCAATCCTGAAGGCGTGCGTTCAGCCTTGGATCGATGAGGCCTTCACCATCACAGTTGAAATTGAAGGCAAGATTGGACACATGCAGGGGATGCATGCACTGATGCAGAGAAGAACTTCTGACACAGAGGTCTTGGAACAACGTATGCAGCAGATCTAGCAAGCAACAACTCAGTGCACTGCTGACCTGGCCACAATTTGAGAACAATTGGAAGGACTCTGCGCAAAGATCTCCGCATCGACAGAGTGACTCAAGGGCGAGTCATGATGTTTATTTTGGGGGCCTGTTGGGCATGGAATCCCCCCAAGGTATGTTTTGGGGCTTAAAACCCAAGTTTTGACTGAATATTTTTGTAAAATCTCCGCAAATTGCAGGCGCGAGGCGAGAAAGTATAATAGAGTCACAGGGTTGTCCACCCTAGTTTTTGTAATATAATTTCAGTTGGATAGACCTACCCATGGTCCGCAGACCATGGGATTGTATAAATAGAGCGAGGCTCTAAGTGTAAAAGATAACTAATAAATGAATAAAAGAAAAGCATGAGAAGTCTAAGTGATTGAGTCAAAGTGTAAAGTGTGTTTGTGGGTCGTAGAGTAGGAGAAGGCTCTGCAGCTAAGTGCGCAGAGGCCTAGTAGTCCACAGCTGAGTGCGCGGACCCCTGCAGCTGAGTGCGCAAGGTAGGTCAAGTCTGTAACCATTGGGAGAATCAATAAAGAGAAGTTTTGCTATAATTCTGTGTATATTTTCCTGGTTTAATGCATGATTGGATATAATTTTCAAGTATACAGTTTATTTACTGCGCGATCGTGTATGAATGTTTTGTATTGCTAATTATAACTTAAGACATTCAAGTAGGCAAAGGTAATTAATTAACACTGGAAGATAAGTAAGATCTCAGGTAATAGCGTAGAGCATGGCATAGCCCCTGGTTAGGGTTGCGCGAAGGTAGTGTATCAGGCCGCAAGGAACGGGAAGTGCGTGAAGCGACCTGCGCGCAAGAACAAATAGAGAACCAATCGTACCTCTCAGACATCTCAAGGGTGCGAAAATCTGGTTCTAGCACCCTCCCATACTACTTTGGGTGAGACCTCAGTCCGCCTCCGCGGACCGTTGCCGAAAGGGCCAGTAGTACCAGGATTTTTTTGGCTAATTAACTTTGAACTTGGGTCAGGCCCCAACAAGCCAACATGTTATGTTAGGACTTTGCGACTCTGGTAAGCCACCTGAACCAAATCATATCTGGTTTCTCACACACAATCTGTCTATCTACATGGTTGCACTCAATGTGAATTCTCGTGTGAAAAATGTTTGGTATTCCGGGTGGGCTCTCCCAAATTTTTAAAAATTTACTTATGACCCAATTCACAAATCCGTTATAGCTCATCTGTATTCATGCAAATCTCTCATGTCAAACTCAGGTTGGGAATGTCTGTCTCTCACAAAGTCATGGAATTTTGAATTTGATCATCTCAAACACTATATTTTCCCACAATCATACTTATCGAATTCCCCCCTTCACGGTCAGCTCCTTGGTCTTCTTATGAATCTTGTACTGCAAATATGTCCTCTTGTCACACCAGAAATATCCATGTGTGATGATGAACGCACAAGCTGTCACACGAATCAAGTTCCTCTCCGTTCACCATGCCTTAATTGGTTTCATGCATTCATGGTGCTAGTATCCTTCTTAAACTCTTGTGATGACTATGATGTTTTCGAAATTCGTCTATAGTTGTAGGAAGGTGGTCCATCATATCTAGCTCATAGTTGCAAGATTATTTGAATGAATTTTTCTTTGTTCATTGCAAACTGGGAATTTGGCGTCTCAACTAGATCATCTGATCATTTCTCTATCTTGGGTGACTATCATTTAGCTTATCATTTTCCCATCAGCACATCCGATGACAGTTGCTTGACGCCCTCTGATCTTCATTGCTTAACATCTCTCTCTTAAGATTTCCATCAAGAAGGTGAGGCACTTCAGCCTTCGCTGATGGTTATGGCAGGTCCTCACTATCTTGGAATGACCACCAAGGATGATCAGATATATTTTTCTTTACAAGATTCCCATCGTGATCCTACTTCTCCAATCGAAAATTCATATTTTCAGAGATCATGGGGCTTTCAAGGCAGCCTTCATGAATTTTAAGATCCAACCATTGAATGGTTGGAACAATATTACTTAGCAAGTTTCAATCCTTCCTCGCACTTGCTAACAAGCTTGGTACAGACAAGGATGCACCCGCAAGAGGCTTCCGAGGTTTGTTGAAAAGCAGTATCCATCAAATAGGTAAGCATGTGCATTAGGTAAAATTAGTGGTTGTGACTTGTCTTTCTACCCAAAGGCAAGACCTTCCTTCCCATGTGAAAATTTTTCAATTTTATGTATTTTTTGTTGCACATAACCTTTTATCTATTTTAATCGTTCATATCTTTGTGGATGTAGGTTAGGAACTACTGCGGTGGCTTCACTGGAAATTTCATTACACATAACCCCGGCCGTCTAGCTATTAGGATAGGAGTAGGATTAGTTTCATCTTAGTTTTCTTTTCCTTTCCCTCATCTTGCACTTGTTCCCAGTAGTTCGTTTTGGTTTTCTTATTCTGGTTTTACATCATGTTCGATTTAGTCATTTTGTTGTCTTGTCTTTCGATTTTGGTTTCCTGGTTCTCTTTCTTCTTTCTTTTTTCTTTGTTTCCTTTCTTGTTCAAATTTTCGTTTGTTTTCACTACATGAATAAGTGTTGTGCCTAGACCTGCGTCCTAGCTTCTGAATGTGTATGTGGTTGAATTTGAAAGATTATTGTGACACTGCAGCCCTTGTCTAGTTTTGTGTTTGTCATCCTTGTGTTTGGTTGTAACTTTTGGTCAATGAATTCTTGATGAAAAATACGATCCATCCGTAAGGAGAGCTTTGGTCAAACCATGAACCTATGTCCAGTTTGGGGACCTCATGCCTGTACTCAGTTTTCTTCTTTTTTGTGTTCAATCTTATCCAAATAGTAGAAATGGAGAAGGGGAAAAATCTAAACGAGAAAACTTGAATCATAGGTCTTTACATGCTTCTCTGAAGGAACAACCTCTCCTTCTCTCAATAAGTTGGGATCCCTCTTCCACCCCCAAAATATATAATTTCCTATGCACAATTCTCTTTAAAAATAACAAAGTAGAAAGAAGAGAAAGGCTTCCTGTGTATAGAGGTGAAGCAACTAACTCCACCAGGGTAATGCCATTGCTCACTGGAAGTGGAGCAATGCTTGTGTTCCTGCGTGATTCCGTCAGGGTACTTTCCAAGCCTGCTGGTAGCGAAGCAACACCAGAGAAGAAAAACTATACTCTAAAAGTCTTAAGCTCATGATCTGAACTACCCTTCCCAATTTGAAACACTATGATCAAGCTGAATCTTGTGTTGTGTTCAACTGAGTTGGTATAAGGCGAACCGTGTATGGCCATGGGATAAGTGGGGAAGTCAAAGTAATTTTCATGATGAATCAATACTCCCTGATGGACCAAGGCCCTGCACTGAACAAACCAAGACAGAGAAGCTAGAACTCAACCAGCGTGTCGCCAAGTGTTGTAGCGGCTGCAACACCCTCCAAAAATTTGGCCTATATTCAAATTTCGAAGCCTACTGTGGATCATGTTGATAAAATATGAGAATACAGATTAATTTATTAATCAAATGCAATTACATATATACAAGAAGTGTTGTCTCAAGATAGGTACGCTATCTTGGACACACAATCTGTTGGTTGAGAGATTATTTCAACCACACACCAATCTAGGAAATAGATCCTAATTACTAGGAACAAACTCCTTTACTTAGTAAGAATCACAATTGAGACAAGTAGGAATTAGATATTCAAACACTCCCCCTTAATGAGTACTTGTCTCCATATGAATCTGCAAAGTCTAGTTGTGGTCAAATATGTCAATGTCCATATAAAGGAACAACCATCTATCGGATTGCATGGGTGCCAACCGCTGCAACCGCCAATCTTGTACGATGTCCTTCACATACATGGTTCTGTCAACCATTATAACTGCATACATGTACCTATACCTGTAAATCCCCCTCCAATATCATCATGGGTTTTATCGGATTACCCATAACCATGCTCTGGGTTTTATTGGATCACCCTCAACCATGCCACCAAGGCTAAACAGAGCCACGAAGGCTCAACTCAGCCATGAAGGCTCAACATAGCCATGAAGGCTCTCCAGCCACTATGGGCCATAACCTTGCCACTAAGGCACTCCAGCCACTGTGGGCCACAAACTTGCCACTAGGGCACTGCAGCCACTAAGGCTCACTAAAGACCTGACTCAACCAGGCCGAGGGTTTTCTTGGCTAACCCTAAACCATGCCGACAGGAATCTCTGTCCCACTTCACTCTTACATGTGATTTATAGCTTACCACAAACCAACACTACAAATACAAAGTGGTTTTTAGATTACCACAAACTCTATGTGGATACACATGCCTTACAAGGATTACATTTCACACTCCAGCTCTAGAGTTACCAGGTACACAATTTACAAAGACCACTATAAAACACCCTAGACTTGCTTAAAATTAAAATGCGTGATATACTATAATCATCATGAGTCTATTCCACAACACACTCAAACTCACACAAACTAGATTGTCCATCATCCTCCAATCTCTGATGCTGCTCGTGCACTTCACCTTTTGATCACATCCTAGGCATCTTTGTCTTTATCAATTAAATATTGGAACTCCATGAACCTGTCATTTGTTAGAATAGCCAATTCTAACAAAATAACTTCATATTGAGGTGGCTAATCTCAATATGTATATCAATTTAAATTCCAAAAAAAATACTTTATGAACTCATGAACAACAATTGAGTTTTTCAACAAGCAATTCCCCACATACACTGTACGTTTTGTGGTGTGCCTTGATCCAAGGTACTGCAACGCTGACTGTTGTTGACCCTATCTGCCATGCTGTGAATGACTGCAATCAACCCATCCAATGCCAAAATGTGCATCGTGGACAAGGGACAATTTACTGGAAATGCACTATGTGACAGTAGGTTCCCAAGCTCCTCAAATATGTTAGCACAATAATATCACAATCCAAATTTGCATACATCTCAGGCATAAATGTTGGTTGTCTGCAGAAGTCTACCAATGCTTCCATTGCTACTTCCTGTTGCTGATAACAAGCCCCATACTTGCTCTGTGCAAGCCTGATTATAACACAACTAAAGAAAGCTTCCAGTTTCAGTTTCAACTTCGTACGCAGATGATGATATAGATTAAGAACAATGTTGGATACCATGGAAAAAATCAAAGGGCTCGATGACAATCCAAACTGCATCAAGTTACGAAAAAGCTCATCCTGTATAAGGGCTAGCAAAGTGAAAAATTTCCACCATGCAGTTTCTGAATTGCCCATTTGTGTCCAAGTATGCAATTCCATCCATGAGAGCGATCATTGTTTGCACTGCCAAAGACACAAGGAGGACATCTCATGCAACAAAGATCCTAAATTTTATTTTACACAATGAGTAATCTTCTGGTACTTCAGCCCACAAATGAAACTGAGCTTTATAGGTAGTGCAATGTGAAAATGCAAAACCCTTCCTTCACAGAGCACCAACTCTGTTTCAGCAGGCGAAGAGTTACCAGCCACGTAATCTGTATCACCGACGAAATTGATCCACGAAGATTGTTATTGGAAGTGTCGAGCCTCACCAAGTGCCTAAGCTGAGCAAGGTCAGCAGGAATCAGACCCGAGAAGTCATTGGATTTGAGATTGAAGCAATTTGACAATGGATCCAAGCTGTCGTTGAGCCATTTCCCTGAATATCAAGAACCCAAAACTGGTTGAGCACAAAAAGAGGATTGATAAGGCTTTGTAACTCATGGCTTGAAAGCAAAATGAAGAAGATTTTCATTTTTGCAGATTATGCCCTACCATTTCCTAGTGCAGACATCGGTCGAGCTCTAGTTTTTGGCAATCCGTTAGGGCTCTGAAGTGGAGTAATGCCCTGTATAATTAAAGCTCTCGGTCATAGGAATTATTGTCAGAAGAAGTAGCAACGGTACTATTCCTATCAGAGAAGCCATGGAAATGAGGCTTCACAGGAAGAATTTTGATCTTACACAAAACACACATGGGTTTCATTCTCTGCCAGTGCTGCAACGTCTGCCCATGATGTCATTCTGAGGTTCGATTTGAAACCCTTCCCTGAGACTCACTCTCTCTTGTAATTTTTTCCTACAGAAGTCTCTTCCCAGTAGTTGTGCAATTGGGATCTGACAATCCAACGTACCCTCCGATTCCTAAGACGCCACCTGAAAGCTTTGCTAGAAAATTAAATTCACACATTATATGGTGAGAAATCCAAAATTCTACGACTGAGGACTGGCGCAAATGGACAAAAAAAAAATAACACATTCTTTCTCAAAACAAAGGTATATACTCCCTATTTCCTATTTCCTATTTCCCTCAGTCCACGAGGGGCCAGGCCCTCAGGGATCTGATACAATGATAAATATGAGAATCTAGATTAATTTATTAATCAAATTCACTTACATATATACAAGAAGTGTTGTCTCAATATAGGTACACTATCTTGGACACACAATCTATTGGTTAAGAGATTGTCTCAACCACACACCAATCTAGGAAATAGATCCTAATTACTAGGAACAGACTCCTTTACTTAGTAAGAATAACAACTGAGACATGTAGGAATTAGATATCCTAACACCTGTGATCGATAATTCCTTAGTCACATATTTGGTAGGTTGATGATCTCAAGCTTCCCTCTTCGATCTTAAGATTCGTTCATGCTTTTATCTTTATATAGTATGTGTCATCTTTGGGTAGGGGATTATCACTTGTCATGCAAAGGGAAGTTTGTTTTGCTTCAAGGGGAAAAATTTGTGAGAATGGGTTATCCTCACCACATAGACATGTTTCACACTCATCTCACACACTAACTATGCAATGCACATAAAGCCTAGCCTCCCTTAGCATTCAAAACTGCGTAGTGGGTTTCCCCCCACTATCCTTCCCTCAGTTAGAATCCACTGTCTCCAAAAACTACGCAGTTTTGTCCCTCAGTTGTCTAGTCTCCCTTGCATCCTAAAACTGCGCAGAGGTGTCCTCCTAGGACCTCATCCTACAATAGTGCCTTGCATCCTAAAACTGCGCAGTTTGTCCCTCATTTGCTCAGTCTGCCTTGCATCCTGAAACTGCGCAGATGTGTCCTCCCAGGACCTCATCCCACAACATTCACTGGCCATTGAAAGTGCATAGATATGTCTCTCAGTGATCACAAGAAGTATGACATGCTAGAGGAATCTTAAGGAGTTGAGGAGGAAGATAGGTAAACCAAGGAACCCAAGGTATGATAGAAGATCGAGACCACATGAAGACTCTATCTGATGAATAACCCTTTGGAGGGTAGGTATGGAAAATGAAGCACATCTTTTGAAATACACTTCTTAGTTTAGCTTTAAGCACTGATTATCATTGTCATATCATTTCGTCTTCAATGACATGCATGGTTGCAATTACTGAAAGTCATTCCATGTGTCTCCTCTACGTGTCTTGCTCCCTTTCACTTTTTGGACCAATTGTCATCTTTTTACATGTTTGGTTGTTATGTCATGTTTGTGAACCGTTGTGGTGACCATGAAGGTTGGTATTTGTGTACACAGGTTCTCCTAGCCATGTGAACACCTATTTCACTCATACAAAAAGTTGTAAGAAATGTCACGCAAGTATCATCCGGTCATCCAAAGGCCTATCCCAAGTGTCGCACTTATCGCTTTCAGCTCTAGACAGTCCCACAAAGGGTCATGCTTTGATATGTTGTCCCAGTGGTTAGTGTTTTCATGTTGTCGAATTATGATAAGTGTGTGATCACAATGTCGAAGTTCTCACAAGTTCACTTGCCTCTCATACTTAACCATTTTCCTGAAAATCCCTTCGACTGAACAACCCCACTTCACTGGACCCTGACTGAGCTGCACTACATAGTCTCAGCCCTCAATGGTTCTTCTCTACTACTTGGAACTGTACAGTTATTGAGGTTGTCCTCTGGGTTAGTTTCACTATACAATCCCAGAGGTGAGTAACCTGTCTTTCTTCCCAGAACTGCGCAGAAACTGCCTCAAGGCCCAACCTGAATTGCGCACTTTGCAAGATCGGTCATCAAGCCTTCTTCCTGTTTGTTGGAACCCCACATTGCGTAGATACCTGAGCCTACAATACTCCCAGAAAATGCGTAGAGGTTTCCTCCCAGTGACATCCCCTGGTCAGGACTCACTGCTCTCAAAAATTGCACAGAATTGTCCTCTGGTCCCTCTGTTGTCCTACCTTGTATTCCCTCAAGAAACTGCGCAAAAGTGTAACTCATGGTCCCACCTTGTAGCTACAACTGGTGTCCTCAACTGCACAATCCTTCCTCCCAGTGGCCTCTACGCAGTTTTCCCCGACACTAAATACTGTGCCCCGGAGTTCCCCATCCGAGCCTGAACTACGCTATGTAGAGTCTCAATGACTAGTCTCTCTCCCTATCACCTAGAACTTCGTAGTGCGTAGTTATTGGAACCTCTTCCAAGTATATCATCTATCCCGAGCTCGGTCCATGGAAAACAATGCATCATCTTAGACTAGCAGGTTTTGGATTTAATACCATCCTATCGTGAGTGAATTGTAGGAACAGGTACATTGATAGATCATGGCGAGATGATGAGCAGGATGAAGAAGGAGAAAACATGCTAGAAGAATTACTTGTAATTGGATGGACGAAAGAACCTCAAGCGAAAGGAATACATACATGTAGCCATCTTACAAGACCAAGACCATTGAAGACCCCACAACATCAACCCATGCGAAGGTGAAGACAAAGCACATCCAAGATCACATCCATCACTCAGCAACAACAACAGCTTGACATTGCCACCATAGCCACCCAGTCCATGTTATAAGTGTCATGTCAAGTTGTGTCACGAGTTTTCAAGCCCACATCATCACTATGCACCATATCTGTTGTAACTAAATGTAATGTAAAATAAAATTCCAATGGACGCACACATGAAGTTGAAGAGTCATGTCAGTTGAAAAGTCATAACAAGTTGAACGGTCATGAGGGTAGTCCATGAGTCACAAGGGTAAAGCATCACCCTTTCTATATATATCCCTCCCATTGTATAAGAAAGGACTTTTCACCTTGTCTCATCCCATGAATCATAGAGAGGTTTCCATCAGTTCTTTTAGGAGCAAGGAGTGGTTCCAATGTCCCACTACTAGGACTAGTGATGTATGATGTACAGATGTGTCATGGAACTTTTTCTTAATTCTGAAGATTGTTAAGGCCGGCACATTTTCATGCATGTTTGGTACATGTTTGTAAGACTACTCTTTCAAAATTTGTAATGCATGTTTGTTTAACCTGTACTAAGATAGTTGAACTACTTCGGTTGTTTTAGTACATACATTGTTAAGAATGTGTTGTATTGGTTATCACTGCTATCTCATCCTTGTGGACTACTCTATAGGATATTAGACAGAAATGTCTTGTTTACTGATTATAACAACCATCACATCCATGTGGACTACTCTACTGGATGGTGTATGTGTTTTCCCTTGTACTTCAGTTTTAACGATTGTCGCATCCGTCATGGATTATTCTGCTGGATGCTGGACAAACCCTTTCCGGTTCACGTGTGTCTCTTCCTGGGTGGTACTACTACCTCTCACTTAGAGGCTCACTTTACTCTTCCCCTTTGTAGTAAGAGAACCTAGACACAAGTTACATTACGCACTCTCCAGGCACACTTACCTTTCTGTTTGAAGATATTGGTGTAACACTCTCATGTGTTGACAGCTAGAGCCAAGGCAGATCTCTAAGTAAATGGCAACCAGGTCATCATACCGGATGGGACTCCTACACCAAATGTTGTGAGGTCCAATTGGGACTTCATACCAGGGAGATCCCCTTGGTTGACATATTTCTAGAACCGTCAACAGAAAGGTAAAGTAAATGGATTTGAGGCATCAGATGCCTTGGATATGTTGGGAACTGTTGTTCTCAAAGTTGTGCATGTTGTGCATGAATAAAGGAGTTCTCTTCATCTTGACCTTATGATATCTGGTAATTGTCTTGTGATTATGATTATGTTGATGTATATATATGTATATATGTATGTGCATATGTTGTTGTCTAATAGGGACATCGGTGATCATGATTTTTTTATGCTAATGTTTATATGTAGACATGTATGTATGTACGTCATTGTTTGATATGATCGTTAGGTATCATGCTTATGGAGGAATGATTGCTTATGTAGGTGAATGACATGAAGAGGTTTTTGGTTTATGAGGAATCAAGTGGAAAGAGTAGCCTTGACATATCTATGAGGTTAGTATCATGTGGATATGAATTGAAATTACGTGCTTATACTATGCATATGTTTATGCCATTTGTTGGGTTGTGTTATATTATTTCCACAACTAACCTACGTAGTGAACCGGGGGGTTAGAGGGGGGGTGAAGCCCCCGCTTAATTTCGGCGATTGCGTAGCAGGGGGGTGGCAACCCCCCTTATCCGGGGGGTTTGAGGGGGGTGGGTAGCCCCCTTCTACGAGGTCCAGGGCAGCGCCCTGGGAAAATTTTTTTTGGACCCTATATTAGGTTGGGCGAACCTACCTATGGTTTTCGGTCCATGGTTTTGGATGCGATGGTTTTCGGTCCATGGTATTGGATGCTTCGGCATGTATAAATATGTATTGTAACATCGAAAGGAATATAATGAAAAATCAAGCTGGTAGTCCCGGTTTTGGGATCCAGGGGAAAATCTTTGTGTATATGTGTTTTATGTGTTATGCTCTCGCATTGTTTATTTTCTGTGTTTTAGAATTCATATGCAGGTAATTTCTGTACGGGGTTAAAACCTACATTTGGTATCAGAGGGATGCATCAGTGGAATGAAAGCAGTGTGATCTGACAGCATGCTAGGACAAGCATGAATAGTGGAAAGACACTAGAAGCAAGGTTTCTTGGTAGAGACAGTGTGGTTGTTGGTAAACCAACTTAGATCCATTTTAACCCTTGATCTATCAAGTGTGTCAGGGATCAAATCTTTTGAGGTGTAAACCTTTCCTCAAGTTTTGCACTAAAAAAAAAAAATTGCACTTCAAGGGATTTGATCACTCTCGGCCCTTGATAGATTTGGAGGTTAATATGGACCTAAACTGGTTATAATAAATTTTGTGAATAAAAAGATAGTGATTATTACTGAAAACCATATTAATAAACTTGATATGGATCATGAAAGCCTAAATTCAAAAAGATAATAATTTTTCCATAAATAGTAATTTTTATAAAATAAAAATAGCAAACTTTACAATATTTGAATTAATTAATTAATTATTTTCAAGTTTATTTCTCCAAGAAATTTATATATTAAAAAGAAATTTTTGTCCTTCTCTTATGTTTAGTCATGTAATTGATGATCAAATCATGTATATGATTGATCTTTTTATATAAATTTCAATATATAAGAAATCATACATATCACATTTAATTTGAGAAATTTAAAAATGATAAATAAAATTCTATATTTTTTTTAGATATATAGTTAATTGTTGTTTTTAGAAATTATTGATTGCTAAGTTCACTAAATATTTATACCTAACAGATCTATATAAAAGCCCACTTCCTGATCTATATAAAACGTCACTTCCTGTAGGCTCAATCAAAGAGTCTAAGCTCAAGAATATCCTAGAAAACTAAACCAATAACAAAGACACTTTAAGACTGACCAATTAAAGTAACCACCAAAACTAAACATGTATATTAACCATATTTAATTTAAATGCATTGCAAGTCCCTTTTTACTTCTAAATCGTTAAAAGGGAGAAAAAACAAAATATATTCTTACCAATATCTTAATTTGGTGATGAACTCTCAAATTTTTAATCATCCTACACTTTTGTACCCTAAAATAGTTCACTTTAACAACTCCTACAGCTTTGTCCCCTAAAATAACTCACTTTAACATTTCTTTTTAAAGCTGCAAGTGGTGTTGTGTACATATGGTGCTATGTACACATTGTGCAGGTGGTGTTATGTACATGTGGTGTTGTGTGCATGTAGTACATGTGGTGTTGTGTACATGTTCTACATGTGGTGTTGTGTGAAGGTGGTGTTGTGTACACGTTGTGCATTTGGTGTTGTGTACACATTGTGCAGTGGTGTTGTGTATATAAAGTGCTATGCACATGTTCTACAGGTGGTGTTGTGTACATCTAGTGTTGTGTACACGTTGTTCCGACAGTGTTGTGTACATGTGGTATTGTGTACATTTCGTACATGTTGTGTTGTGTATATGTGGTATTGCGTTACAGGTATTGTGTAGTCGTTGTGTTGCAACATGTGTATTCGTTATATTGTATTGTGTGTATGCATATGTGTGGTGTTTTACATCGAGTATAGGGGTATATGTTGTGTTGTACACCGGGTGTAGGTGTATGTGTTGTGTTATACACTGGGTGTAGGTGTATGTGTCGTGTTGTACACCAAGTGTAGGTGTATGTTTTTTTTTGTACATTGTGTCTGTGTATCTTTTGTGCAATTTGATGGGATAGGTAGGTATGGGGCTGTTTGGGCCCTTGTTGTTGATATTGAGGGTTGAGGAGGTTTAGTATCTAGATTCCCTTGTTGCTAATATTGAGGGTTGAGGCATTTTAGTCTTTGGATGCCCTTGTTGCTAATATTCAGGGTTAAGGTGGTTTATTCTCAGGATACCCTTGTTGTTGATATTGAGGGAGGAGGTAGTTTAGTCTCCAAATTCCTCTGTTGCTTTGAAGAGAAGAGAAGGCATTTGGTGCTTGTTGGGTTTGGCAACCAATCTAGTGTGTGTACGAGATATAGAAAAGATAAGGCACTAGGTGCTTGTTAGGTTTGGAAACTGATTCAGTGTGTGTACATAAAGGACAAAAAATAAAGGCGGAAGAAAAGGACCGATTTAGTTTTAATTATGCACATAATTTATGATTTTGATTTATAACGGTTGAGCAATGAGCTAACTGAGTGTGATATGTTTATACATGATGATTTGATCGAAGATCTAGTTTGACTTGTTGTGATAGGAAGTAAGTAGAATTGTAGGTGTACCTTGTTGATGAGATAGTAATGAGGTATGATTTAAATTTATTTCAATTCATTTTTAGTCTAATGGAAATTATGTGTTTGGTACATGAAAGCAGTGAAATTCCTAGTTTGGGTGGTTGAAACTGATTGCAAGAATTTTAGAAGCAGCAATGAAGGAATGGGAACATGAAATAATATGTTGGTAAATCACTTCAGGAGCAGGGCTATTATGGGACACTTGTACCCAATAGTTTCCATTTATTTCCATGAGCATGCTATGACTAGTATGATGGTTTTGAGGCAGGGATACACCTTGGTTTCTGGACCTTCTGATGTGAGGAAACCTTTCCAAGGGATGGATCACCCAAGGAACCGTGTAGCAGAGAATGGGATGCCAATGGAACTTCGAAGGTGTGTGAATGCACAGAAGGGGGTGACCAAATTTCCCAAGGGACTGTGTAGCAGAGAAGGGAATGTCAGGGAATGAATTTGTTTTTGTCATTATAATTTCCATATGGAATCAAAATCACATTGGGAGTGTGCGCTGGAACAATGAGTTGGTAACTATTTTCTGGGAGAAAAAGTATTATAAGGATCATAGAGTTTTACATTGGATGCAGGTTTGACTTTGGCAGTGGATTATGGACTTCTTGGGAAGGAGGTGAATCCTAGTATTACTTTTGAGGGTGGAGGTGTGAGCCTTTGGATTCCCTTTTTGATTGAGAACAGGCATCATGTCATTTTATTTGTTGGTTAGAGAAAATGTGCATCTATATATGTGTATGTTATAGTAAATACTATATCGATTTGTTGTTATAAAGCTCCATAGGTAGTATGCTTATTTGTTCGTCGAAGAAAATGTGCATAAGTATATGTGGTTTTTATTGTAAATATTGTAATGAGTAGTGTTATAAATCTCCAGTAAGCAGTATGTTGTTTTGTTTTTAGCAAAGGTCATTGTAAATACTACAACGAGATGAGTTATAAAGCTCCAAAGGCAGTGTGTTTTGTTTTCAGTGGTTTGTTTATCATAAGTGTCATAAAACACTAAGGATGGTGTTTCCTCAAGGGGGAGGGGTTTGTAACAATCCTTGGCTAATTTTCCATGTAAAAAAAAAAAAATATAAGACTAAGGTCATGGGACATGTATTCCAAGTTGAATGGTAGTTAAACTTTTGGTTTATTTATGGCTAAGGAAATTGACAAAGGAAAAGTGAAATCATTGGCATTTATTTATGAAAATAAAGGAAAATAGGAGAAAAGGAAGGTGAAAAGACACATATTTGCATTCAAGGAAAATTAGAGAAAAAATAGATGGAAATGAAGAAAATAGAGGAACCAATGATAAAAAGGCTTCTGAGGATCAGTACACATATTTCAATTTAGTTTTGGAGCTCTCCTTTCATTCTCTCATACTCTTGCACACTTATATCATTCTTAGACCATCCTTGGAGCACATTTTCATACATTAGATTTGGAGAAAGAAGGAAAAGAAAAGAAAGAAAGTGTGAGGGAACAGGTGGATCAACAACTATAAATGGATTGCATTGTAGATAACATGTTGCATGTGTGATTTCCTTGTTGATTTATGGATGCATGGTATATGCATGTGATTTTTTGGTTATGTGTTGTCATTTTCATGGAGATTTCCTGGATTAAAAATGGTTTTAACCTTTCCTTTCCATTTATTGGATAGCCATGGTGTTGTGGTTTTTCCCCTTAATTGTCTTATGATTGATTCTCATAATTCCTTATGGTTGTGGGTTGGAACAAACATTATGAAAGCCCTGGAACAACTTGGTTTGAGTTACTATTCTTGGAGCCTAAGTTGCGACAAACTTTCTAGAGCCCTTGGTGGGTTGAGATACTAGTCCCTAGAGCCGGGTTGGACAAACATATTGGAGCCATGGAAGGTTTTGGGTTGAGTTACTAGTTCCTAGAGCCCTAGAGAGCTTGGGTAGAGACCAATCTGGTTGGCGTTGGTGATGTCTAACCACGAGGTGGAATCACTGTGGTTGAAGGTTGAGGTGGTTTCACCTCTAGAAGCCCTACTTTGGTTTTGTCTTAGTTTATTCCATGGGATCCCACATTCATGTTTGGAATATGGCACAGGGGTTACTACTGAAAGAGAGATTTGGTTCAGCCCAATCTATGGCCGTGTGCTATGTGGAAGTCCCTGACTTGGTTAGTATTTCCTATGTTAATATGAAACATTTCCTTATTGTGATCTATGCGAATTTATAATATTATATTGATGATATTATGGCTGAATTTCCATGGTTCATATGCTAGTTATTTTTCGGTTATATGATGCGTATTATCTATGGCTATTGTCATGAACCATTTAGTTAATGATTGATTGATGAATGTATGGAATAATATGTGTTATTTAGCTATGTGGAGAGGGGAGCCTTCTTGGTGATTCTCAAATGAATTTCATATTTTTATGACTAAATATGCATTCATAACTTGTGGCTTACATGTTTACCATGTGTTTGACGAAATGTCTAGTGTTTTCTAGGCAGTATAGGTTAAGTTATTAATTCAATTTTGAATGTTTATATTTTTCCTCATGTCAATAATGATTCTAGAAAGTCTTAGACAGTTCTAGGTAGTGGCCTGGATGTTGACCTGGAATTTTGGCTCAGATCTCAGGACCACGCCCTCTAAACTAGAAATTTTGGGCCATAATCGCATGAAAACAGTGTCATGTGCGCGGTTGGAGCCTTATAACCTCACCCTTGCAGGCTTGTGCATGTATTTTGGTTTTTAAGTTAGAGAAAAGCAGCCATAGATCAGGTTTTGGTCACCTAGGGTAGTTCTTAGGCCCCTGAATGTCTTGTAAGCCTTGAGGAATGTCTGAGAGTTATCAATTGTCGGCCCCACTTTCATAATTGAAGCTTGGGGCTTGGGTCATGTCATGGTAACTCTTTATCTCATGTCTACCTTGGCATGATTTTGAATTGGGTAAATGTGGGACTAAGTGGTTACAGACATTAGGATTTGATACTAGATGTCTTGTGCAGAACAACACGCTTCAACCTGTGGAGATTTGTTTTGGTTACAGACATCAGAGTGTTGAAGTTTTTGTAACATTTTAGCAATGAATTATACAGTGATTCTAGATTTTTCCTAAGAATATAACTAAGTTGAAGAAGATTGTACATTGATTCTACAATGATACTCTTTGGAACAATGACTCTATAGTGATACTCATTGGAATCCATTTTTTTTCAGACCTTGATTGGAAGTCTAAAAAAGTGTTGAGCACATTTTTGAAAGAATTTTGAAGCCTTGTTTGAATAACATCTCTTAAAGTATTTTTGGACCTGAAAGTTATCTTTGGAGACACTTTGTGAAGAACATCATTGTTGAATCCCTTACTGAAGACACTTAGAGTGGAAATCATTTGATATCATTTAGAGCATTTGACATCGTTTTGGAATAGAATTATTGAAGTCCTAATGAAAATAGCCTAGAAGAAAATTGTTTTGTGTGGATATGAAGAGTTGTGGTGACACATACTAGGCAATTGATGAAGTAGATTTTGGAGCTACACATAAACCATTGTTGAAGGTTATATGAAGAATATTGGATCCATAAAGAAACACTAAAGCCACTTTGAAGAACAGAAGCAAAGGGTTAGAACCCTATAGGGTTGGAGTCATCAAGAAGACTAAGTTGGTGCTTAGTGAAGTATAGGGTGGAGCTCGGTTGATTTGAATATTGGAGTCTTCATCTAGGGTCAAAGCCCTAAAGAATTAGTGTACAAATTGGAATTTGGTTACTATAAAAGAGGATTGAAGTACTCATTGTTTTGAATAATAAATTTATTCTTTTGTTTTATATATATAGATATATATATATATATATATATATATATATATATATATATATATAGTGTGTGTGTGTGTGTGTGTGCGTGTTCTATTTTAAGTGATATTAACTAGTAATAAATAAATATTTAAAAGGAAATATTGATTCACCCCCCCCAGTATTTCCAAAAACTAGAATTAGATTCAGTACTGGTCTGAAAATCACCCTTGAGTGACCTCAATTAAAGAATTATTGAATGAAGGTATTACAGAATCATGTGCTGGTGTGTGTCTGTGTTATTTTAGGCAACGGATCGATCAGATTGCAAAATACACAGACACTGGAAAATGGAAAACAACACAAGAAACACAGTAAGCAAATACAAGAACACAACAATTAATAAGGAGTTCACCCTATCCTCCAGGGTTACGTCTCCAGTCCAGCTTTCAGTGGTGACCTTCTTTTATTGTGTCTTTAAGCAGAGAATTACAATGAGGAGCTCAAATTGAGTCTCCTGAAACAGAACAATATTTGGTAGGGTGGTTCTTGGATCCCCCAAGCCACTAGAGTACACAGACTCTTTTCCTTACTAGAACTTGACCTCTCTGGTCTTTAATGGGAGGAGCCCAATGTGGTGCTCAGTTCCCGATAGATCCTCTCAGGGATTGCTCGATGTTGCCTTATGCTGTAGGTCAGCTCGGCTCTCTGTCTTTTTGCTTCTTGCTTCACTATCTTTCCTTCACTCTCGCTCTCTCTATCTTCATTCTCTTCTCTATATGTGTTCTGTTCTGTGTTTGTTCATGGCTTTAAAGTTGATCGATATCATGACTGCTCACTTCCTCTTCCGCCCCCATCGGATCGCCCACTGCTGCTTGCTTGAAGTTCCCTATCTCTGCGTCATCATCAATGGCTCACAAGGAGTGGCCACTTATCCTCCTACGAACTGCGCCAGCTTTTCCTCGTCGGTTCGGTTTTTCGGTTACGTCAGGAAATGACTCATCTGCTATCTCAGTGTCAAATTGGACTTCAAACTCTTTATGTGTTGCGGCTTAATCCCCTATTAAATCTAGTTCCTCCATCGGGTGCTATCTCCGTCGTTAGATTTGCAGCCCCCAGATCCGACGTTATTCGCTCATTTCGCACGGTTGACTTGCTTAACCGTTAGCACATGATGAGCAGTGGTTTTCTCTCTCATCCGCCTGCCACACGTTAGGAACTGAATTGAATCGCTCATTTTTCTCCAAATCCTCTTACCACCCAAGGGTGCCCCCGATATACCGCCAGTTTTGGAGCGCGAGTCCCACCTTTAGCCTTTAGCGCTTTCCCCATGGTTTTCCTCGGCTTCCATGTGACTGAGCGCTCGAGGCTTTTCCTTCTCAAGTGGTTTTTCCCAGTGATGCGTGATTAGCCAACGGCCAATTTCCCGATCCGGGCTTCCCAACGGCTAGTTTCTCCTCCTACGCATTCTCCATGGGCCTTGGTCAGCACGCTTTGACCGAGGTCCTCATCGTTCCTTGTTGGCTACAAACTGCCACTGTCCAAAGGTCTTCTTGATCGCTCTGTGCTCTTGAATTTGAAGTTTTGTCTTGATTTGATACAATCATGATGCTGTGGTAATCTTCATGGATCTAATTCGGATCATGACCTTCCCACTGAAAAATATTTTGGACCACCAAAAGTTGGTTTTCAAGCATCGACTAAGTGAGGGTACACTTGTCTCACTTGTCCAATCTCTATCCACTTTGCACTACTCGGCTTTGAACCCTTGAGCTCTACTCTGAGGTACTCAACATCTCCTCTGCGCGTCGTCCTCACCTTCCTATCCATAACTGTGTCTTCCTGCAATTCATTAAGATATTCAGGTAGCAGGTCATCAATAGAAGGAAATTGACTCTGCTCTTCGGGATCCTCAATTAGAGAGGGTTCAAACAATCTCAAGTAATCTGCATTTAAGACTGAGTAGATGTGCATGTAAGCTGGTAGATCAAGGCAAAAAGCATGCTCACCAATATTCTCAAGTATTTTGAAGGGTCCATACCTGATAGGCTTTAGCTTTTTACCTTCACCTTGCATCCTATCCTTGCTGATATACAGCCAGACCTGATCACCAACTTGGAAACTATGCTCCATCCGATGCTTGTCATGCCTTGCCTTGTATTTGGCTTGGCTCTTTTCCAGTTGTTCTTGTACTAGCTGGTGGATCTCTTGGATTTGTTCAATGAACCTAGTTTCCATGTCCACATCACTGTGTCCATCAACTGTGGTATCTTTACCAAAGACAAAATCCAAAGGAGACCTTGGGGTGAAACCAAAATAGGTCTCAAAAGGAGATCTCTGTGTAGAAGAATGTTTTGCTCTTTTGTAAACATGTTGCACATAACACAAATGTTCATCCCAAAGCTTAGGATGTTTGCTGCAATATCCTCTGAGTAACTGGATCACTGTCATGTTAACTACTTCTGTCTAGCCATCATCTTGTGGATGAAAAGTTGTGCTCTTCTTTAGTTTGGTGTCCATCAGTTCCCACAGACTTGACCAAAACTTCCCCACAAATCGGGTGTCTCGATCAGATACAATGGAAGTGGGTAATCCAAAATGAACCCATACATGTTCAAAGAAAAGTTTTGCAGTTTGTTCAGCTGTGATCTGTTTATTACAAGGTATCAAAATACACATTTTTCTGAACCTATCCACAACAACATATAGATAATCATGACCTTTCCTAGATTTAGGTAGTCCTCCAACAAAATCCATGGAAACACTTTCCCAAGGGTGAGAAGGAACTGGTAATGGAGTGTACAAGCCTAGTTTTCTGTTGTTGGGCTTGCTTTTAGCACACATAGTACACCCTCTTACATATCTAGAAATTGTCTCGTTCATTTTTTGCCAATAGCAAAATCTTTGCAACTGTGCAACTATTTTACTTACCCCAAAGTGACCTAATATCAGAGAAGTGTGTGCCTCGCTAATTATCTTTACTCTTTCAGTTTGTGGAATGCATACCTTCCCACAATGTTATAATAGTCAGTCCTTTACATGATAATCCAATTCTTCTACTCATTTGCCTTGACTCAAAGTTGCATATACATCTTTAAAGTCTATATCTTGAGCATATTATTCAATGTTGCTTTCATGTAGCACAGAATTATGCTTAAGTATAGTAGATGCATTTATAATAGGTCTAGATAACATGTCTGCAACTTTATTGTGTATGCCCTTTTTATATCTGATGACTAAATGAAACTGTTGTAGAAAACCCATCCATCTATAATGCCTTGATTGCTGCAACTTAGTTTGGGAGTGTAGATATTGAAGTGGTTGATGATCAGTATGTATTACTATCTCTTTTCCCATTAAGTAATGTTTCCACCTTTTTACACTCTGTACTAATGCATACAATTCTTTATCATATGTAGGATAGTTAACTACTACAAGATTAAAAGTCTGAGAATTATAACATATGGGTTTACCGTGCTGTGTCAACACTTCTCCCATGGCATAGTCACTGGCATCTATTTGGATCTCAAATGGTCTTTGAACATCAGGCAGTGCTAGTACAGGTGTTGTACTAATCTTTTCTTTCAAGGTGTCGAAGGCTTTCTGATGTTTGCCTCCCCACTGAAACACCTTGTTCAATCCTGTTAAAGCATGTAAGGGAGCTGCAATTGAGGAAAAGTTAGAAATGAACTTTCTCCAATATTGTGTTGCCCCTAAGAAGATTCTCACTTCTGTAGCAGACTTGGGTTTAGGCCAGTTTACAATGACTACCACCTTAGACGTATATATCTTCAATTCACCACCCCCTACTATATGACCCAAATAATTCAGAGATGTTTTGCCAAATTCACATTTTGAGAGTTTAACATGAAGTTTTTCTCTTTTCAAAACATCTAGTGTCTTCTTAACATGATTTAAGTGTTCTTCCCATGTTTTGCTAAAAATCAGAATGTCATCCAGATACACAATAACAAAATCATCAAGAAAATGTTTGAGTACATCATTCATTAATCTCATGAAAGGAGCAAGAGCATTAGTTAAGCCAAAAGGCATAACTAGCCACTCATACAATCCCTACTTTGTTTTGAAAGCAGTCTTCCATGCATCTTGTTCTGCAACTCTGACTTGATTGTATCCACTGTGCAAATCTAGCTTGGAGAAATAAACAACTTCCTTCAATTGATCTAAAAGATCATCTATGCAAGGAAGGGGATAAATTGTTATCTTATTCAATGCTCAGAATTCAATGCACATTCTCCACGATCCATCTTTCTTTCTCACCAAAATTATTGGTGACCCACATGGTGATGTGCTAGGCCTGATAAATTCTTTCTCGAGCAACTCCTGCACCTGCTTCTTGATTTCAACATTCTCTAAAACAGACAACCTGCACATTCCAATGTTAGGCAAAGGAGCATCTTGCTACAAAATAATATCATGTACTATTTCCTTTTTGGGTGGCAGACCTTTAGGTTCTTGAAACAAGATATCATACTCGGAAACAACCTTTTCTAAATCGGCTTGCTGTTTAGCATTACAACCCTCAAATACATTGGTTTTATCAAGTTTCTTTTCCTTTACAACCATCAGTAAGAACTGTTTGCATGAATTTATCATTCTCTTCATCCGCCCTGAGTTTATGAGAGTATAATTATTCTTGAGCTTAAGAGCTCTTACAAATCATTCGATTCCATCTTTAACAAGTAGATACTTGTTCTAAGCTCTATATAAAATAGCCTTTCTATCATACAAGTAAGGAATTCCTAAAACAATTCCACATATATCCAAAGGAATTATGTCTAACTCAACCTCATCTACAAATGCTGACCCAAAAGAAAACTTGAGTTTGCACTGTCTAGTCACTTGTAGTTGTGCTTTATCATTCAACCATCCTAATGGGTATGGTTTCTTGTGAGGTGTAGTTGCTAATCCCAACTTCTTTCCAATTGCTTCAGAAACTAAATTTACTTGCAAGCCACAATCAAACAAAGTATCAACCTTTTGATGTTTGGAAATAACTCGAATATGGAAAATCTCATGTCTTTTTCTCTCATTTTCTTCATCAATAATAGATTGTGCAGAATTACTAGTAGATGCTTCAGAATTCTTACCTTTTATACCTGTAGCTGCAATGGTTGTTTCATCTCCCGAGTCTGACCCCAAATATTTCTGAATAGCTGCAGCAGTCTTCTTCTTCTTTCCCTCGAACTTCTTAGGTCTCAGCTTTGGATGTAGAATCCAACAATGCTCATCATCATGCCCATCCTTTTTATATTGAGTGCGTGAAGCCTTGCTTTTCTGTGCAGTGTTAGCCTTCCTTGCTTTCCACTTCTGCTTTCTTTTCTCCTTGCTCTTGGTTGCAGTGGGTTGGGATGGTCCCCCAACTTTTGGATTTCCATTCTTCCTCTAGCTTCTAGATGAGTAGCTTGTACAGATACCTCATCTATACTAGTGGGATTAAACATGAGGATGGTGTGCCTCATGTAGCTGTGTAGACCACCAATGTACTTCAAAAGAGCCTCTGGTGAGTCTAATGAGATTCCTAGAATCAATGCTCTCTTTCTAAATTCTTGAGTGTACCCTTGCACACTTTGCCCTTTCAACTGCTGAAGAGCTTTCCAACTCATCATGGCTTGCTGCATGTAGGCCAATGGATAGAACTGCTTTTTGATTGCAGAAACAAATTCACTCCAAACAGAGATAGTCTTACCATGTCTTTTCATGTCAGCTTTCGGTTCTGCCTTCCCACCAAACCAAGGCAGTGCCTCCAAGGAGTAGGCTTGCCAGCTGAATCTTGCTCTTGTCTGAATCGATATTTTTCACTCTACAATACACATCAATTTGTCTAATCCAATTATCCAGTTTTTCTGCATTTAACTCTCCATCATATATAGGTAAATCAAATTTAACATCTAGTTTGATCAAAGATTCTTTCTTTTTAGGGTTATCAGGAGGTGTGAGAAAGATTTCCTCTTTCCCTTTTCCTTTTGAGTGGTCATGGAAATGAGACTCATCTTCTCCTTTGTCATGTTTAGAGCTTGATGAATCTTCATCTTTATGTTTTCTAAAGTCCCTATACATCTCTTCTACCATGGACTTTATGGCTAGGAAACTTTCTATGAATTGAGGGTCTGGCCCCATTGAACTTTCCTCTGACATTGTGTTCCGAGGATAGACTCTCCCAATTTCAGGTTTAGTTTTGGCCAACTCTCCTTCTCCTAATTTGAGCTTTGATCTAGTTAGCATTCAACAACTAAACCAACACAAGCTTGTCTAACCTTAACAACCTAAAGCTCTGATCCCACTTGGTCTGAAAATCACCCTTGAGTGACCTCAGTTAAAGAATTATTGAATGAAGGTATTACAGACTCATGTGCTAGTGTGTGTCTATGTTATTTTAGGCAACGGATCGATCAGATTGCAAAATACATAGACACTGGAAAATGGAAAACAGCACAAGAAACACAGTAAGCAAATACAAGAACACAACAATTAATAAGGAGTTCACCCTATCCTCCAGGGCTACGTCTCCGATCCAACTTTCAATGTTGGCCTTCTTTTATTGTGTCTTTAAGCAAATAATTACAATGAGGAGCTCAAATTAAGTCTCTTGAAACAGAACAATGTTTGGTAGGATGGTTCTTGGATCCCCCAAGTCACTAGAGTACACAGACTCTTTTCATTACCAGAACCTAACCTCTCTGGTCTTTAATTGGAGGAGCCCAATGTGGTGCTCAGTTCCCGATAGATCCTCACAGGGATTGCTCGATGCTGCCTTATGCTGCAGGTCAGCTCAGCTCTCTATCTTTCTACTTCATACTTCACTGTCTTTCCTTCGCTCTCGCTCTCTCTGTCTTGATTCTCATCTCTATGTGTGTTTTTTTCTGTGTTTGTTCATAGATTTAAAGCTGATCAATCTCATGTCTACTCGCTTCCTCTTCTACCCCCGTCGGATCTCCCGTTGCTGCTCGCTTGGAGTTCCCTGTCCCTGCATCATCATCAATGGCTCACAGGGAGTGGCCACTTTTCCTCCTACGAACTGCGCCAACTTTTCCTCGTCAGTTCGGTTTTTCGGTTACGTCGGGAACTGACTCATCCACCATCTCAGTGTCAAATCAGACTTCAAACTCTTTATGTGTTGTGGCTTAATCCCCTGTTAAATCTAGTTCCTCCATCGGGCGCGATCTCCGCCGTTAGATCTGCAGCCCCTGGATCTGAATTTATTCGCTCATTTCGCGTGGTTGACTTTCTCGACCGCTAGTGCACGATGACCGGTGGTTTTCTCTCTCATCCGCCTACCACGCATCGGGCACTGAATGGAATCGCTTGTTTTTCTCCAAATCCACTTACCACCCAAGGGTGCCCCTGATATACCGCTAGTTTTGGAGCACGGGTCCCACCTTTAGCCTTTAGCACTTTCCCTACGGTTTTCCCTGGCATCCATGTGACCGAGCGCTCGGGGCCTTTCTCAAGGGGTTTTTCCCAACGATGCGCGATTAGTACTGAGTGCTAATCATACATCAGTAATTCCCTCTGTTTCCTGATCCGGGCTTCCCAACGGCTAGTTTCGCCTCCTACACAGTCTCCATGGGCCTTGGTCAATGCGCTTTGACCGAGGTCCTCGTCGTTCCTTGCCGACTACAAACTGCCACTATCTAGAGGTCTTCCTGATCACTCTGTGCTCTTGAATTCGAAGTTTTGTCTTGATTTGATACAGTCATGGTGCTATGATAATCTTCATGGATCCAATTTGGATCAAGTACCTTCGGGCACAAACTAATAGCTGGAAGGTAGATCCTTAGAACAAAAATGGCAAATACAATGAAGAAAACCTCCAATCCTTCTAAAGATGTCTCTTCTTTAATCATGAAATCAAAAGAAAATCAGGCTGACAAAACTCCCTTGTTCAATGGAGAAAACTATGAGGCATGGAGACGTAGAATGGAATTATTTTTTATGGCTCAAGGATTTGAGGATTGAATTAAATTACTAACAGAAGCTCAGAGGAATCAAATGAGCTTGATACAAATTCTATAAAAGAAATTTGTAGTGGCCTACCAAATCCTATAAAGTTCAAAGTGGATAAATGTTCATCAGCAAAATAGCTTTGGGAAAATTTTCAAGATATTCACTCAAAAGGATTGTTGGTCATGACCTCAGATCAAGAGGATGGTAGAAAATCTCTCAAAGATAATCTAGAACTAAAGAATATAGCTGAAAACAAAGATGAAGGCACCAATTGCATAAAGGAGGATGATGATGAAGAAAACTCTGAAATAAAAAATAAAATAGACCTCAAGACAAAGCTTGTAGCTTCCCTATAAGAGATAAGTAGTTTTAAAAAGAAAAACGAGGAACTCAAAAAGAAGGTACAAAAGTTTGATCATGATCATGACAAAACAAAGGAATAAATTGTTCTTTTCAAGCATCAATTACAAGAAAGAGATGAAGATCTCAACAAGATTAAGGAGGAATAACATCAAAATGAGAAAAGACATAATGTAGAATTCATCTCATTGATAACTCAATTAGAAGAAGCAAAGAGAAGGGAAGACATTTTGACGAGTCATCTCAAATAAAGATCTGAGGAATTGAGTAAATTCAAAGTAGCAATTAATCAATATAAAGAAGAAGTCATCTCCTTAAAGGATCATGTAGATAAAGAAAAGAAACGAATGGAAAGAGCTGAAGATAAGAACTTAAAAAAATAATTGGGCCTCCTAAAAGTCCAAGCATGAGAAGCAATAAGGATGAAGGAAAAAATGGAGAGTCTATTGGTAAATAAAGGTGAAGACTATTAGAAGATGAAAGAAGAGATTGTTTCTCTAAGGAAATAAGTTGATCAGTTATCTAAGAGTCTAAAAATTATCAAGCCTTGGATGAAATCCTAAGTTATCAAATATCCTCACTTCAAAAATTTGGTATTGGATATGCAAGTGATCCTTCTAGCAAAATTAATGCAAACCCTAAATCATCAAAGAATAAGAATGTGGAGAAGCTTGAAAATTGTATGAGTGCCCCCAGCTCCAGGATAAGAAAGGAAAGGAGTCAGAATAACATTATAATAACCTATGCTTCAAGAAGAAATGTTGATGTTGGAGGTAGAAATAAATATTAGCAAAGAACCTTAAGGCAAGATAAATTTAGAAGTGCACCAAGGAAATCCTCATTCTCCAGGTATGAAACTATAATTTTTGGCTATTGTTATTCTTGTACAAATTTTGGGCATATGGAAAAGGATTATAGGTCATATAACAAGGAGTACTCCAATCAGTTCTCCAAAAGTAAAATTGCAGGGAGATACTCCAATACGTGTACCAACAAAAATTATGCTCCATCATTCATGTACAACACTAAATGCTTCAAATGCCATAATGATGGACATATAGATTGAAATTGCAACTTGAATTGGGATCCTAGACAATCTGAGAAGTCTTCAACCAACCATGGAAAAATAATCACATAATTCTAGAGAAGGAAACATGTTGAACCAGAAAGAGAACATGTTGAATGTGCCTTGAATACTCAAGGCATCAATCCTTGTTGTTGATCAAATATGCGCATCGTAGGAAGAAATTGTGTTCCACCAAGGTATTCCTATAAAAAATAAGATAATGCATGCTAAGGGGAGCACAAGAATATTTTCAAGATATGGGTTGAAGTCTCACCATTTTCAGTATAAGGAGGATGTTGATTGACATAAAAAAAGTAGCCCGGCCCAAGAGTGTCACTTATGACTAAAAAAGTGGACTTCAAGTTGTAGCAATAACAAAAAACAATGTTAAGCATGTAGAATATCAGGAGTAATAGTTACAATATCTAGAAAGGATTTATGAAGAAATTTTCAGCCATGCAATCCTTGAAACCATGATCTAATAGCAGTGATCGAAAGGATAATGCATTATTGGACATCAAAGAATGGATCTTTGACAAACTGACAGAGAAGCATGCAGTCATGCAGGAGCAGCATAGGTTCAAGGGGAGAAACTAAAAAGGGAAAGAATATGATAGATGAACATCATGATAGAAGGAGTAGAATGACAGAGGAAGCAGTTGAATATGACAAAGAAACAACATGACATAGGAACAAACTGACATGATTACAAGGGGAGAAAAACCATTCACTACAAATTCCATTTTTGAGATCTCTTTCAGCACACTAATAGGGAGTAATGGTTGTCTAATTTCCTATAGTATATAATAGAGAATATACATATAGAGGAAGTCCCCCATTTTTCCGTTGATGTCAAAGGGAGAGATAATAATAAAGAAGTAGAGTATTTCCATCAATGAAAAAGGGGGATATTGTTGATATTTCGTTATTTTCATTGATGGTCTAAGAAAAAATATTTTCCTATAAGAAGTGTATGGAAGAATCTCTAAACATGATACTCGCAAACTAGTGACATGATCATAATGAAAAATAGGGTTACAATAGAGAGAAGACTATAAGAAGACATAGAAAGTGTTGTGATTGGACAATAGTGACATTCAAAACAAGCCTTGAAGCAAAGGGATTAGAATTGAATGAAACAAACTACTAAGTGTTGTTGGTTCTCATTGCGGCAAGAAAACTATTCTACATGGGTATTTTTCATAGTTGAAGAAAAGATGCCACTGTGTGGAATATGAAAAAGAGAGAAGGTATAGAAGGATCTCTCACATGATATGTTGGAAGTTGTATTGATTTGATTAAAAAAAATTGGAGACCCTATCTGTCCTTAGCTTATTAAGAAGGAAGCCAAAACAAGAAAGGGTGAAATCTATTATAGTCTCTCATCAAGGTCTTCTTTACCTTTTTATGACAAGGGCTCATAATAAAGAAATTCAACAAAGATAATGAAGAAAATATAAGTGCAAAAGCAACTTGTAAAGTCAACTCTTTCTAAAAAAATAAAACAAATATTTAATACAGGTTGCATAATTTGGTCTACAAGTCAGCCCTCCTTAACCAACCATCATGTCCCTTAAATAGGCTCAAAAAAATATAAATACTAGGTCAAAATACCTGAGTTCAGCACCAATTCGGTAAAAAAATATAAGGTATTCAAATCAGATAACAAGAAGCGCATAACATAACCTATGACTATTGTTTGGACAATGAATTGGTAGATCATTGTTTGGACAACGAATTGGTGGATCCATGGAAGAATTCAAACCTGCTTGGATATGTGGTTGATATATCTCTTGTAAATACTTTTGGTTGTCTTTTTGGTTAGTATTATGTAACAAATATTATTTAGATGTGTGTATGTGGAGTCTTTAGTTACTTTAGACCTTGTCCCCGGCCCTGAGGCTAGAATAGCTTGCATTTTTGGCCCTTTGTTGAGACTTGTGGAAATATTATCAACCTTGTGATGACACCTTTTTTAGACCTGTGAGAGACCAGAATTCAGGCAAAGAGCAGACCTATAAAAAAAAATCAGACATGACTTGGACTTGTAGTATATCTTTGTTTTCACTGTAATTCGGACCAGTGGATGATTGTGCACTAAAATTCTCAGATATGTCACAATGATTGAATTTCATACCTATATTATCTAAGAGTAACATTTGGAGAAAACAGAGGAAGTTAGGCTTGGATCCTAGATCTCTTGTGTAGAACAAACACTTAAACTTGTGGAGATTTGTTTTGGTTACAAACATTTGAGTGTTGAAGCTTTTGTAGCATTTAAGCAGTGAATTATATAGTTATTCTAGACTTATCCTAAGAACAAAACTAAGTTGAAGCAGATTGGGCAGTGATTCCACAGTGATACTCTTTGGAACAGTGACTCTACAATGATACTCTTTGGAAGTCCTTTTGTTGCAAACCTTTATTGGAAGTCTAAAAAGTGTTGAGCACATTTTTTAAAGCATTTTGAAGACTTGTTTGAATAACATTTATTCAAGTATTTTTGGACCTGAAGGTTATATTTGGAGACATTTTGGGAAGAAAATCATTGGTTAAGACCTTATTGAAGAAACTTGGATTGGACATCATTTGAGAGCATTTAGAGCATTGGGCATCATTTCACAACAACATTATTGAAGCCCTAATGAAGTAGCCTAGAGGAAAATTGTTTTGTGTAGATATGAAGAGTTGTGGAGACACATACTAGGCAATTGATGAAGAATATTTTGGAGCTATACATAAACCATTGTTGAAGGTGATATTGAAGGCATTATTAGGACTTATTGAATAATATATTGGAGCCCTGAAGCAAAAATAAAGCCACTTTGAAGTATAGAAGTAGAGGGTTGGAGTCCTCAAGAACACCAGGTTGGAGCCTAACCCAGAAGAGAGGATTAGAGTCCTCAAGAAGACCAAGTTGGTACTTGGTGAAGTATAGGTTGGAGCCTAGTGTATTTAACGATTGGAGTCTTCATCTAGGACTGGAGCTCTGAAGAATTAGTGTACAAATTCGAGTTTGATTACTGTAAAAGAGGATTGGAGTCCTCATTGTTTTTATTAATAAAGTTATTATTTTGTTATATATATATATATATATATATATATATATATAGTGTTATGTTTTAAATTACCTTAATTGATAATAAATAACAATTGTAAAAGGAAATATTGATTCTCCCCTCCTCTCAGTATTCCCAACATCTTGACCATTGTTTTTGCCTAGTACTAGAACTTTTCTTTCAACAAATTGCATGACTTGATTTTCTTTAAGGTTTAAACAGATCCTCTTTTTCCAAGCCTTGAAATTTGATGCTCCATCAAGCTTATTCCCTTCCTTGCAAATAGATGCCATTTTATTGGGAGAATTAGACATGGAGAATAGAAAAGTACTTACTTGTGAGTGAGATAGAAGATTGCTACAAGAATATCTTCAAGAATAGATGAGAGTTTCTAAGACTGTTTTAAAGAGATCTTCAAGAGAGTGATATTCAAGCCTTGTTCTTAGCTTTGATATAGAAAGATAATTGCATTAAGGGTGTCTTCAAATATTCCAAAAAGTTGTGATCTTCAAGTTGTCATCCTTTACCTTAGCTCTGATACCATGTTGAGAATCCAAGAGTAATAGTGATTGATGATTGGTTCCTCTTCTTGATAATTACTTGTGAATGTTAGTTGTATTACTACTATATGTTATGTTTCCTTCATAAATCAATTATACAAATGTACAAAACACAAAGATCACAAAGAGACAAAAGACACCAAAGTTTAGGCTCGAAGCCAGGGGAAAACCCCACAAGGGGGAAACCCAACAATCCTTCTCTTATAGAATCAAATCAAAATGATATATCCAAGACTAATGCCAAGGCCAATTTTCCCCTAGGATACCAAGTCCAAAACCTTCCTCCAAGCCACCTCCAAAGCCAAATTCAACGCTAGATAAACCTATCCAATTTGGTCAATTTTCAGAAGTTTTGGACTTGCAACAAGGGCTGAATTTCAGCGTGTAAATGCCTCAAAAAATTTGACCTCTATCATAGAAATTTCAATCCACACATGTGAGTTGTCACTAGGTCAGATATTCGATCAAATTGGAATATTCTCCTTGTTTTGTGTTTGTATTCTCTAACTCCTTTGACTTAGATTTCTCCTCTTTCTCACTAGGTTTAGATATGCTATTGGGTGTTTGATTGATGTACCAAATAGGTCGAACTACCTTCTTATATATATAGTTGTCCAGGAGGGCGAATAGGTGCCTTTTGGATGCCCAAGTTGAGTTGTACAAGGAGAGCCTACTTGGTAAACTTGAGGACTTATGATTGAACATATAAAAATCATGTTCAAATTTCTTACAAACATCCAAATGGGATATGACTCAAACACAATTTCTTTTGACTCAAGATAAAAAATAAAAATTAAAATTAAATTAAATTAAAAAAAAAAAAGGTACTCTTTTTGACTCTATAAGCATGAATAACATGCCTTTATAAAATATAATAAATATAAATATAAATATAATGAATATATATTAATGATAAAATTTACATTATGAAGACTGGCTCTAGTTACAACTTCAACAGGAGGAAATGATGGTCAACGCGAATGTTTTCACAAGGTTTCTCGTGGTCTAACATGCTCAACATTATTTTGAGGGAGAGGATCATCATTTCTGAAAGTGGAGACTCATGTGGTTTGAGATGGATCCCAGTTTTTTATACCACCAAATTGGCAGGATAAAAGAAGGGGCTGACAAGAGTTGGTGGTTGTTTATAAGGAACATTTTGAACAGTGGTTTTTTCAATTTATTTTCTGGAAAAGAAGAGAAAATGTTTGGGATATCTCTAATAAGACAGGTGGAAAGAGGACCCACCAACCTCAGAAACTAAGGGGAAAAAATTTAAATCCAAGTTGACATCCCTTGCTCTAACTCATGTCAGAAATCTAATTCTAGGCTAGCACAAAGGAGACAACAATACTATAAGAGAGGTTTGGGTTTCAATTAAGATTTCTAGCTCATTGTGGTGTAGCCATCAAGTGTCTCCATTTCATATTGTAAGATTAAACTCCAATGAAGTATACTCCATGATGTTTGTTTATTGTCGTTAGTAAGGGAGGACAAGATACATACAGGAAAGGAGGATCACATAGTTGAAGGGGCTGATATCATTTCTATTAATTGTTGGGACAAGTGGGGACTCTACCTTGTCCTGGATGTTGGAAAATCAAGGATCTTGTATATTCTGTTTGAATTTCCTACTTGATAATTACTTGTGATGTTAGTTGGCCTTTTATTACTTAGTTATTTCTTGTTCATTAAGAAAATAACAAAACAATGAAGATCACAAAGAGGAAAAGTACACAATATATAGGCTCCAAGCCAGGGCAAAACCCCTCCAAAGTGGAAAACCAAAAAAGAATACTTATCTTCTTAAATAATCAGTTCAAAATGAGACTTCCAAGATCCAGGACCAAAGTGAAATACCTCCCAAGCACCAAGCCATCCCAATAACAAGATCTCTTCCAAACGAACCAAACTCTCCCCAAGTCAGAGAAGGTCAAACCTAGTCAAAGTGGCTTCAAATCAAATTTTTAGCCCTACAACAAGGTCTAAGATTTTGACCTACAATTTCGGCCCCTGCAATTCGCAAAAAAGCCCTAGATAGCTTCGCACGTGTGGATGGAGAAGAGCCTTTTTTCAAGATATATTTATTCCTTTGACTTATTCTCTTTCTTCTTTCCTTTCTCGTTCTTCTTCTTTCTTCACTATTACATATCGAATTTGTTGTGAGTGAGTGACCAAATGAGTTGAAGTCCCTATTATTTATAGCCTTCTTGTGTGGTCAAATAGACTTCCTTTGGGAAAAAATTTTCCTTATTTGTGTTGACTTGGTCTTGGAGGATAATTTTTCTTTCTTGACCCAAAAATAATTATTTTATTTTGTTACAATGAGTCCAAATGGGACAATAATACATGACAAAAATTATTCTTTGACCTAGAAATTCCTAGAAGCATAAAGAACATGCTTTCACCTAGACTTAAGCATGAAACCCATGATTTTACAAATAAAATTATTTTTCTCTTTCCTTTTATATACAAAATATACAATGTCATGTTTACAAGGTGATTATGATGACCAAAAATAGTTACATTCTACAACCCTCCCTCTTAACTAGGGAGGTATTCATAATCCCATCATGAAGTACAAGGAATCTCAAAATTGAAGTATTCTCATAAGAAGATTCAGATTGATAAGTCATCTTTTAAACATCTATGTTACAACCAACATTGTCAATAAGGCCTTAACTTGACAAGCTCAACTTATAAGAGAGCATCATGTTGGGAGGCTTGACATGAAACATCACACCACCTCTACAAGGCACATACCCCATCTTGATGTTCACAAGGTATGTCCTTTTAGTACTATTCTTATCTTGGATCAACAATCCTCAAAGAATATTGGTCCTCTTCGACTACTCTTATCTTGGATTCCCTACCTCCTCCTAAAAGAGTATAGGTCTATAGGTTCATTTATATCCTGGATTTTATAACCCTCAATAAGTTCCTATCTTATATGCTTATCCAATCCTCTAAACCCTAATATTTCTTTATGGCCTTCACTAATACTTTGGGTTGTTAGTCCTAGTCTAGTGCATGAAACATAAAGATAATAATATATTGTCCATCATCCCTCCCTCTCAATTAGGGAATATATATCTACCAAAGCAAGCTTGCTTCTTAAGTACTCAAGCTTCTTGTTTGGTAATTATTTTGTTAGAATATCAGCTACATGTTCATCTGTAGGAATATAGTGTAGCTTCACGACCCCATATCATGTTAGGCTTCTAATGTAGTGGTACTTATTATTTATATGCTTTGTCCTAGCATGAAATATTTGATCCTTTGTAAATTTTATGTAGCTTTCGTTCTCATAATGTATACATGTAATACTTAGTGGTCCTTCAAATAAATTTGATAGAAACTTCTTGAGCCAAATAATTTCTTTGCAAACTTCACTTGCAACAACATGTACAACTTCAATGCTACTCAAAGAAACAATATCCTACTTCTTTCTCATCTGCGAGATCATGGAAGATCCAAAACTAAAGCATCCACATGTAGTGCTTCTTTCATATGTCTGGTTTCCACCCCAATCAAAATCTATATATCCTATGAGTTGGATTTCATTACGAGCATATTGAAGGCAATGATGTATGATCCAATGTATATGTCTTAGGATGTGTTTGGGTGTTATCTAAGGGTCATGCCTTGGGTCCATATCAAATTGACTGAGGACATTTACTACAAAGCAAATGTCAAGTCTAGTATTTACCAAATACATCAAGGAGCCAATCAACTGTTTGTAGCAAAAAGGATCCACTAGACTAGAACCTGAACTCCTCAACTTCTTAATATTAGTCACCATATGAGTTTCTATTAGCTTACTATCCATCATGCCAAATTTATATAGAATATTGATCACACATTTTCATTGACCAATATATATTTCACTTGGTTTCTGCCAAACTTCTAATTCCAGATAGTAATGCATAATCCCAATATCCTTCATGTCAAATTCAGTTGCTGATTGCTTCTTGTATTCTTGAATTTGATGTTCCACACCTCTAATAAGTAGATCATACACATATAAAAGTATGATGACAATTTCATCCTTGACCACTTTGATGTATAGGTTAGGATTTGTAGAAATCTTGATAAATACAAGTCTCAATAGGTATGCATCCATCCTAGCACACCATGCTCGAGGTGCTTGCTTTAATCCATACAGAGCCTTCTTCAATATGCATACATTTGTCTCCCTCTGATTGACCTTAAATCCTTGATGTTTTTCAATGAAAAATTCTTCATTAATGATTCCATTCAGAAAAGTTGTTTTAACATCCATTTGATGGATGTTCTATCCCATAGTAGCTTCCAAATAGACAAGCGATCTAATCATTGTATATCTAGTTGTAGGAGCAAAGGTTTCTTCATAATTGATACCTTCCTTATGAAAAAAACCTCTGGCCACAAATATTGCTTTATACTTGTCAATTCTCCTATCCATAATAGTTTGTATCTTATATATCCATTTGAATGTGACAATAGGTTTATCACTTGGTCTAGGAACAATCTCCTACACATCATTCTTCATAATTGACTGATATTATTCATGCATTGCATTCCTCCACTCTAAATGTTTAGCTACATTTTCATAGGAGGATAGTTCAACTTCAACGAGCTTATTCATATAGGTTGCATAACCAAATTACCTTTTATGTATTTTACTTTCTCTAAAGTTCCCTTTTGTTGTATATCCTTCTATTTCTTATAGAGTTTTCCTAAACCAAGTAGGTCTCTTATGAATTTCAAGAACAAAAGCTTATTTCACAAGCTCACTAGGACCTTCAACATCTTCTTGAATTGATGTAGGATCTTGAACATTTTTGTCCCTTGAGATATCCTCAAAAATGGGTACCTCTTCTTCATTAGAATCGACTGGAATATCCTTGGATCCCTTGTAAGCTTTGCTTTCATCAAATATGACATCCCTGCTTACTTCGATACAATGATCCTCTTTAATGTAGATTTTTTATGCTTTTGAAGAAGCACTTTAACCAAAAAATATGTCTTTCATACTGGTAGGATCCAACTTCTTCCTTTTTTCCTTTAGAATGTGTATATAAATATGACATCCAAATATTCAAATATGATCCACACTAGGCTTATTTCATGTAAATGCTTCTTCTGATGTCATGTTGTTGAGAATATTATGAGGACTTCGATTCTTAGAGTAGACATTTGTTACACATGCTTCTCCCCATAAGAATTCAAAGAGATATTAAGCATGTAGCATGGCTCTGACACATTCTTCAATTGTTATGTTCTTCCTTTCTACCACACCATTTTGTTCAATATTATAGGGAACAATTAACTCCCTCTTGATCCCTGCTTCCTCGCAAAATGTTATAAGCTCTTTGGAGGTATATTCCCAACCATTATCAAACCTTAGGGTCTTCATCTTCTTTTTTTGTCATATTTTCAACTTCATTCTTTAAATATTGAAAATTCTCAAATACCTCATCATTTTTCTTGAGTAGGTATAACCATGTTTTCCTTGAGAAAACATCAATGAATGCCACATAATAGTGATGGACTCCAAGAGATTTTACTACCATAGGATTGTTGGCTTGATGGGCCCTAACCCATGTTCAACATTAATTAGCCAAGAAAATCCCTACACTACTGGCCCTTTCAACATCAATCCGCGGAACGTAGACTGAAGTCTCACCCGAAGCAGTATGGGGGGATGCAGGAACCAAGTTTCTACACCCTGAGATGGTAGTGATGTCATTTTATACCCTAACCCTTCCTTCGTGCAGACTGATAAGCCCTTTAGGGCTTATCGATATACTTCTCTTATTCGACTTCGAGACCTTCGTGAAGGTCTGCGATCGTCCTTCGTGTACCCTAAATAGGAAATTTAGACACTTACGCGCCTCTTTGACTACTCTTACTATTGTATTTACCCAAATTAGCTTAAGTGGTGGATAACTTCAACTTGCATTATGATTATCTTCACGTAAACAGATATTCTTACTTACGTTCATACAACAAAGTAAAACACATAGATTCGTGCATCAATACAACATTAAATCATAAACCCAATATTCAACATAACATAACCGCATACATTCATAACAGAAGTAAAATAGCTCATACAGAGGTATCTCCAAAATAATTCTCTTTATTGATGTTCATATCTCCTTTACAGCCTCTGACTACCCTGCGTACATAGCTGCAGGGATCCATGCAATCAACTGTGGACTTCTACCCTAGGCCTCTACGCACTCCACTGCAAAGCCTCTTTCCTACGCTAAGACTCTTCGATCTTAACCCTCACAGACCCATTACATCAATCAGTTGCCAAAAAATGCTAAGAATTGCCTTAGACTCTCCTTTTTATGCATTCCCATGGTCCGTGAACCAAGGGTGGATCTCATAAAGCCGATGTTGGGTGTGGAGCCTGATTATCTTCTTTATTTAGAGTTATCGCCACACTGGACCCCAGTTCGTAATGCCGCCTGTAAAATATACGCTATAAGGGGGGTCCCCGGGGGGGTGGCTGCGACCTTTGGGAGCCCCCCCTTGGCGAGGGGATCAAGGTAAGTGCCCCCGAAGCTAAAAATAGATGTAGAATTTCCTTGTAAAATGTTGGAATTTCGTACTCAATCTAGGCCATTCATTAGGCGGAGATCTGATAGTAGAAGTTATGTTTAATTTAGGGTTTTTTTCCCTAGAAGGAAACTCCTCACTATATATGAGGAAATTTTATTGCGTCTATGTACATCTGTATTATGAGAGAGAAGAGAGAGGAGATTGAGCGAGAGAGAAGAGGGAATTACAATGGATCTATTGTAGGTTGTACCTCTTCAGTTTGTTGGATAATATAAAAGGAAGGACTAGCTATTTCTCCATGGACGTAGCCCAAATTTGGTGAACCACGTATATCTGTGTCTCTCTTGTTTTATGCCTTTTCTGTGTTTATATTTCTATAATATTTTATGTGTTCCATTGCTCTGTAATATATAATTTTCTAACAGCAGACACAAGTTACCTAAACTAAGGGCGGAAATACTTAATGACTCTTTACATCTTTGCGCTCCGCGACCACAAAATGCGGATACTTTACATTCTTTATACAAAACTTGGGCCTTTAGCCCCAAAACGTGGGCTTTTAACCCCAAAATTGACCCTAGGGGACCCGTTCCCAACAGGCCCCCAACACAAATCTGGTGACTCGCCCTCGAGTCACTCTATTGGCACAGAGATCTTGTCACGAAGACCTCCCAGTTCTACTTGCACTACTACAACCTCGACAGTACATTGCGTCGTTGCCTACTTAGCTTGCTTGACCAGCTACTTCGTTGCTCGTCCTAGGCTATCTGCCTGTATTTTCTACTGCGTTGCCTACAGACTAGCCAATTTTCCTTCAATGGAGGCCGTGAGCACATAGGCTTCATCTAGCCAAGGCCCAAACCTGGCCTTCAGTACTGCCTCCTTGCACTATGTTGCATCCACCTGTTCCTTCAGTGCCTTTGCTTCCTGTAGCTTCGCCAGCCTCTGCATCATGGCGACGGTGCGCGTCATCACTTTGACCTTGTCATATTTCTGTTGCAACTCCCTTGCTTATGTTTCTAGCCGCTATATGTTGAGATCTTCCTGCAAGCTGGTAACTATTTCGAGCGATTGCTCAAAGAATGAAGTGCACTCCTTCACTGCGGCCTCTACTACGTAGCTGCATCCTTGATAGTTGCCTCGCGCTGCTCTTTGACTTCCAGTGGAGTCAAAGGCTAGGCCCTAAACTCGAGCTCCATGATCTTAAGGTTCAACTCAAACTGAACCTTAGCCAGCCCCGTCCTTGCGTCACACACACACACACACAATGAGCTTCTGAATTCTTGCATCGACTGGCGCATCCTCTAGGATATTTAGCTCTGGAATGGTTCTGCAGGCCTCAACTACCACAACTAGGGTGCGCTCATTCTTCTATGTGATCTTCTTAGGGAGATCAAGTGTGGAATTATTTTCTACAAACATTTGGGCGTTGTTGACCTTCTGCTCACTAATCACATTCAACGCACGCTGCTCTTTGGCTCAAAGTTCTGTGATCACAAGTTTGTCTCGCAGGGTGTAAAGGGCTTCACTTGGTAGTGCGGCCAAGTCCAACCCAACCTTATTGAGGGCACTGATGGTGGCCTTTTCAACTTCCAATTCTGTAGTCAATTCTCTGTCCGACAGTATGACGGCTAGGGGATCCAAGGAGCGGACCAGCTCCACTGCGTCTAAGGTCTAAAGCGTCAAGCTAGTTGACGCCACGCTGCGTTGTCCCACACTGGTCTACACTTGAGTGGCCTGGATCTGTAGCTCGTGCAGACCCGTCTGAATGGCGACCAAGGCTTGCTTCTACTACTGCTCGAACTGCTGTAGTAGTTCCATGGTCGCGTCCCTCACTGTGTCCTCGATATCATTCAGATCACCTTCAGTCAAAGTGATCGGGTCAAGTGATGATTTGTTGGCCTTGGACTTCTTCCATGGCCCTACTTTTTCCTTCCCTAGTGCGCTTAACCCGAAATGTAGTCTTTGGGTCTGCACCTCCTTGTCCTGACTACTGCTCATCTTCCTCCATCTGCGGTGAAGGAGACTTCTGACTTCTGTCAGAGTCGCGGTCTTCCTCTTCTTCTTCCTCCTCTTTGGCCTACTTCTTAGCAGCACACTCTGCCTTAGCTTTTTCTTCAGCTTCCTTTTTCCTTCTGTCGGCCAACTGTTGCATCTTTAGCTAGGCCTCTTCCTTCTTCTACTTCACGGTGGACTTACTAGACCCAACTGACAAGTCTAACACCATGCACCACTCTGATGGCAAACTCTTCAGGACCGCTACAATTGCATCGTCTATTGCTAGGTATGGAAGATCATACCATTTTTTCTCGAGGTCCTTCTGCGCCCAGATGGAGACACAGTGGAAGTTCGCTTTGAACTCCACATATCCTGACAACTGCTCAAAGACAGTTGGGGATAGCCTCGGCTTGCAGTTGATCGCGGCGTGGATGCTTGCCTCCATCAGCACCCAAAATATTTTTGTGTCCCTGACCCTTGCGATGTCCTTGGTGGACAAGAGTGAAGCGAACTTCATTGCTTCTGGTAGATATGACGCGATCGGATGAAACTGGCTGTCCTCCAGTAATTCCCATGCGACTAGCACAATTGAAAGTAAGAGCCAGGCGTAATGGAAGGTCTTACTCTCCTCTTGTAGTTCTTTGTAGTTCACGAGGAATTCCTTGTAGAGGTAGCACTCCCAATTAAATTGTACGCCCTCTACGCACTAGGCCGCTAATGACACAATAGGTGCCGACACTTCATCTGTGCGACACTTCCTCATGATATTCCCAGCCAAAATCTGGGTGGCGACCTTAATCGCGCGGTCGGTTATGCTGGCAATTAAGTACTCATGCGTTTCTTAGTGAGCTTCAATTTGTCCTTCATTCTTACAGCAAGGTCACGTTTGCCTATCTTTCTGCCAAATTCCATGGCCAGATTCAACCCTGAATATGGTAATGACGTGACCCTATGGATCAACATATTTGTGATGGATATGATTTCTCCTAACCACAGGCACCCATTGTGCACTAAGCATAGTAACTGCTTGATCACCATCAAGGTTATGGGTGCCTGGTGGTAATGTGACACCCATAGCAAGTTTAATAGTCCTGCCTTGTCCACCCCCTTTATCCATCGTCGTGACTCTAGCGCGGTCACACCAAAATCCTTATAAAACACATGGGTCATAAAGGTTTCAGTTGCCATGTGGGGGAATTGCTCTATGTCCACCAAGTCCCAATCCTCCAGCTTAAGACCGGGAATGCGCGCCAAGCGCGACCCTTCAAACGTGATCTAGTCGGGCAGCAACAGGGTATTTAGAAGAAATTTCCCCGCATCTGGGTCCTTCGGGACCTTCACCTTACCTTGGCAGGGAGGGATGTACTCAAGCAGCTTTGAGATAGGGTCTACACCCTCTATGTCAATGTCTTCTGCACCCATATCCACATCTTCGACGCCCTCAGATTCTAAATCTACCACCTTGCCTTTCTCTTGTGCGGTGGGATTTTCCTTCTTCTGGTGTTTCCTTGGCAACTCACGCACCAGTTGTGTTGCTTTCTGCTTATCCTTCTTTGTCTTGGGACCCTCTTTGGGTGGCGTAGGCCTCGGCCTAGGTGACCTCTGCGATTTTGGCACTTCCGTAGGCATTTCCGCACTCACAACCTCCGGGGTAGCTCCCTTAGATGCCATTGATCCTCTAGCACTTGTGGTTTCCACGGGTGCCGACATGAATCCAGTAATAAGCTCCTAGGTTGCTTTAGGAAACTTGTCAAATACTGAACTAGCCACCAAAGCCTCGAAATAGTCAGGGTTCATGCGCGCCTGATATCTCAACACCTCAATTCTCAGAATGCAAAGTGTTTTTCGTTGGGTAACCATCTGTAATTTATAGGCAAATTCAAATTTGAATCCAACTGTTCCCCCCAAAATCTGCTCATAAATGCTAGATTGGCGGCAGATTTTCACAGATCTCGCTCTTAAATTCTGACTTAAATGCTGCTCCCCCGCTCCATTTAGCCATTTTCCCACTGTCACTTCATGAACAATGACCATAATGGTCACTTTCTGGCTGCCCTACATGGTCTCTCCTCCTATAGCGCAACTCCCTTCGTGCTTCTGCCGATACTATGACATTCCTTCCTTTCGCGCAGTTCCCCAGTCATGCAGCTCTACAACCCAGGCAATGTAGTTTATAGTCCCATGCCTCCTTTCAGCTGCCTAGAGTGCTAAGACTGTGCTTCCACCATATAGTCATTTGGCCAGATCCCCAGTGTACAGCTTCAATCGGCTACCATTCACCTTCCCTAGAAATGGATCTCCATTCAACTTCACCAACTAAACTGCTCCACCATCGGTAATCTCCTTGATGACATAGGGCCCCAGCCAATGCATCTGAAATTTTCCTGGAAATTTATCAAACTTGTTGTCATATAATAACACTAAATCATTTACCTTGAAGGTGTGTAGTTTGATGTGCTAATCATGCCATTCCTTTTCGCGCTCCTTTTGAACTTGCTGATGGAATCCAGCCAAAAACCTATCTTCTTCCATTTTTGTCAGTTGTGTGAGCCTTTCTTCCAGGGCTCTGTGATCCACCATTCCTGTGAATACCATTATGCACAGACTAGATACGATGTACTCCATTGGCATCACATCTTCTATGCCATAAACCATCTTGAAAGGCGTTTGTCGAGTCAGCTTTTTGCAAGTCGTCCTGTAAGCCCATAACACTGTGGGTATGTGCACATCCCAGTCATTTATTTTTGCATTGAAGACCTTTGTCAGCGTGTTCTCCAATATATTATTAAACTCTTCCACCGTCCCATTAGCCCGCGGGTGATATGGCATACTATTTGATGATAAACCTAGAACTCCTCCATCAGCGCGTTGATCGTCTCATTAAGGAAATGTGTACCACGATCGCTCATCAAAATCTTTGGGCAACCAAATCTAGTCAACACATACTCAAAGAGGAATTTTGCTCTTTCTCCCCTTGTAGAGTCCTTTACAGGCTGCGCCTCTGGCCATCTGGTCAAATACTCAGTCACGGTAATGATGTACCATGCACCCGTCTTCTTTCTTGGAGGCTGCATTGGTCCTACAAAATCAATTGCCCAATTTTCAAACAATTGTAATGACATCTGTGGATTCAGGGGTAGCTCATTCCTCCATGATGGCCTGCCCATCCTCTGACATGCATCACGTGCCTTACAATAAGCCTTTGAATCCTTATGAAGCGTCGGCCACCATAGCCCAGCGCGTAAAATCTTCTACGTTGTAGCTTTTCCTGCATAATGTCCTCCTGCAGCTCCTCCATGAGCTTCAACAAGGATTTTGTTCCGTTCAAATTCTGGTACATAACGTCGTAGAATTTCATCTGAGCCCATTTTATATAAATGCCCTGCAATGATAGAAAAGTCTGTCACGCACACCACTAGCTCCTTCTTTTGTTGACTAGTATACCCTTCTGGAGTCGTCCCCGTTGTCCAGAAGTGTATAATATCTACAAAGTGATTGTCTGTGACATGCACTACAAAGAGTTGCACGTCAGGCAGTCCTTCCTCCAAATTAGTGGGCGCCTCTCCTATTTCAATGCGCGACAGATGATCCAGTACGGCATTCAATCGTCTTGGCTTCACAATAACTTTGAAATCATATTCTTGAAACAACAACAACCATCTACATATCTTCCCCCCCAACACAGGTTTGTTCACCAAGTACTTCAATGTAGAATGGTTTGTATACATCTTAAAGTGTCTGCCTAGCAAGTAGTGTCTGAACTTCTGGAGAGTGTACACCATGGCTAACCCTTCGCACTCTGTTGTTGAATAATTCTTCTTGGCTTTAGACAACTTCCTACTTGTGAACGCTATAGGATGATCCAATTCTCCTTCACTGTCCTATGTCAGTACTGCCCCGAGCGCAATACATGACACGTCCACATGCATGTGAAATTCCTTCTTCCAATCCAGGAAGACTAGGATCGGTGTGGTGACCATCTTTTCCTTCAACACACCTAAGCTTTTTTGACATTATTCATTCCAATAGCATGTGGCATCCTTCTTTAGTAGCTTCTCCATCAGTGCGGTAATCTGGGCATACCTTTTGATGAACTTTATATAGTACCTTGTATGCCCCAGCGTTGCGCAAAGCTGTTTCACACTCCTTGGTGCCTCCAAATTGATTATAATCTCGATCTTAGTAGGGTCAACCATCAAGCCTTATCTGCATACCACATGACCTAGCAAGATCCCAAAAGGGACACAGAACAAGAATTTCTTCAAATTGAGCGTGATCTGGTACCTCCGGCATGTATCCAACATCAAGTGTAGACTAGCTACATGGCGCTTTACCAACCCAAACACCATCCAATCATCAAAGTATACCTCCAAAAACTTGTGGATGAAGTCCTTGAACACCACGATGACCATGCGTGAAAATATTTCTAACGCGTTCTTCAACCCAAAAGGCATTACTGTATACTGGAAGCACCCCCACTCTGTGGCAAAGGTCGTCTTACTTCTATCCTCCAGCACGATCTTGATTTGATGGTACCCCGAGAATCCATCCATGAACAAATATGTCTCCTGTCCTCCTACATTATCCAGCACCTCGTCAGTGAACGAAGTTGGAAAGGGATCATGTACACAGGCATCATTCAACTTCCTGAGATCTATGCATATCCTTATTTCATCCTTCTGTTTCTTGTCCTGAACTACCATTGGGCTTACCCAATCAGACTCTTCTACTGGTTCAATGATGCCCGCTGCAAGAATTTTATCCAACTCTAAGTGAACCCTTTCTTTATACTTCGGATTGAGGCGGTAAGGCCTCTGCTTGATTGGCTTCATGTCCGGTTTCAACATAATTTTCATCACCCCTAGGTCTCCTATTATCCCCTTTAGGTCTGAGAACTTCGTAGGGAACAAGTCCTGGTATTTGCGGAGCAATTCAACCTTATCTATTGTTGCGTCATCCCAGTAGTCCCCAATATTTGCAAACTTTGGCTCCACCTCTGTCCCAATGTTCACTTGTTTTGTTTTTAGCGGCGCGGTGATATCTGGATTTTCAATTTGCAGTCCTTCAACTTCACAGTGACCTTCAGTCTCTGGGATGTTAATGTTCCTCGGGTTCTCATCCTCTTCTTTGATAGTCACATTTTAGCACTCCAATGCGTGGCTCAGTTGGGTGGTCCAATCCGGTTGAATTAATTCCAAGGGATCCTGTGGCACTCTAAAGATTGTTACCTTAACTTCCTGCAATGCCTCGTTAATACTCTCAAACCCATCCTCAAAGCTAAATGTCAGCAAGAATCCCTGTCGCAAAACATCCCATTCTTCCGTGCCATGGCAGAGCTCTCTTTCTAAGTACAAGTTCATCAGTGTTACATCCAAAGTATGACAAAATAGATGCACCCATTTAGGCTGAGGCTCCGTTCCATAAACCTTAGTCCATTTGGCTAGGTGATCGCGCAGGTCATTCCTTCCATCATATTTTTCTATTAGTCGCACTTGTGGGTGACCAAACCACACTCTCATCATCTTTCTGTACACACACCAATCATCAAAATTGTCCTTGTGCGTGCCCACCATCTCGCAGGTGTAGCGCGTAGCACCCAATCCAAGGCCTGGAAGTGATGCTTCTCTGGCACTTCTCTCTCGAATGCATCCAAAAAGTTATCAACATCAGTTAAACCATCATAGTAAGGTAGATTTCTTACCTCTGACGATACACAGCGCAACGACTTGGTCATCATATTACAGTGCAACGTAGATACTTCATGTAGTCGGTTCTGCCAGTGTTCCAACTCCTCATCTGAATCTGAAGTGCAGGAGCTTTCACAGTCCCATGCAATACGTCCATCTATTGTCAAATTCACCCAATCCTAATCTCACGTCGTTATCTTGTAAATATGGTCCAAATCATCATTGTTTTCATAATCGCGGACCGATTCAGTTTAGCGCGGTCCTTCTGCAGGGTCCAGGGGCACCACTCCATGGAGCGATTTCTTCTCAAATATCATCTTCTGATTCTTCAAATTGATTACCCCATTCATGTCAGTGGCCCAATCGATCCCAAGGAGTGCAGGTTAGGGATTGTTGTCACCCACAATCTCTATCACTTCGAAGTCTGTTGGTTGTGTTATATTCTTTCCACGACTAGCCCACATTGTTAACCTGGGGGTTAGAGGGGAGGCGAAGCCCCCCCTTCATTGCGTTGATTGCGTAGCGGGGGGGTCACAAGGGGTTTGAGGGGTGCAGGTAACCCCTCTCTATGGGGCCCGGGGTAACGCCCTGGAAAATTTTGTTTTTTGCACCCTATACTAGGTTGGGAGGAACTACCTATGCTTTTGTGCATGTTTTTCGCACATGGGTTTGGACGCGATGGTTTTTGGTCCATGGTTTTGGACACGATGGTTTTCGGTCCATGGTATTGGATGCTTCGGCATGTCTAAATATTTATTGTAACATTGAAAGGAACATAATGAAAAATCAAGCTGGTAGTCCCGGTTTTGGGATCTAGGGGAAAATCTCTGTGTATATGTGTTTTATGTGTTATGCTCTCACATTGTTTATTTTCTGTGTTTTAGAATTCGTATGCAGGTAATTTCTGTACAGGTTTAAAACCTACATTTGGTATCGGAGCTATTTTGGCTTCAAGGGGATTCCTTTGTTGCTGAGGGGTTTTGCTCAGACCTGTGGTAGACCCTATTCAGTGGGAGATCTGTGGGATCGATTCTGGTGGTGAAAGAAGATGGCGAGCAGTGGAAAGATAGAGATCGAGAAATTTAATGGTCAAAGTTTTGAGTTATGGAAACTCAAGATGGAGTATCTATTGGTGGATAAAGATCAGTGGATCACGGTAGATCCAGGTACTAAACCAACAGGAGTGTCCGATGAAGAATGGAAGAAGTTGGATCGGAAGGCAAAGACCACAATACAATTGTGTGTCTTAGATTCAATATTGTTGAATGTATCAGGGGAAGCTATGGCAAAGACTTTGTGGGACAAGTTAGGGACTTTGTACCAATCTAAGTCTCTGGTGAATAAACTATTCCTATGGAAAAAGTTGTATAACCTGAGGATGAAAGATGGAGACTCAGTGACAGAGCATCTGAACTCATTTAATACCGTGGTAAGTCAGTTATTATCTGTTGATATTAAAATTTCAGATGAAGATAAGTGCATCGGTTTGTTGTGTTCTCTACCAAATTCGTGGGATAGTCTGGTTATTGCAATAGGTAGCAATACAACTGCCTTGCAGTTTGATGAAATAGTCTCATCCTTGTTGACAGAGGAGATGAGACGGAAAAAAATGGAGAGCCATAATGGTGATGCCTTTTCTGTACGAGGACGGTCCCAGAACAGAAACAAAAATAAGTCATCGAGTGGGAGATATAAATCTAGAGGGAGATCTAAATCTCCAGGAAAACCTATAAAGGTGGTGTGCTGGAAGTGTGAAAAGGAAGGGCACTACAAAAGGGACTATAAATCTAAAGCTCCTAATAAAGGAAAAATAAAGGAAAGGGATCTGATGATGCTCCTTCTGCAGAGGAAAAAACCACCTCATATGAAGGTGGGGATGTGTACTTGGCTTCTTCAAGTACACATGTAGATCATGAGGCATGGTTTATTGACTCAGGTGCATCCTTTCACTTCACTCCCCATAGAGAGTGGTTCTAAAAGTATGAGAAATATGATGGTGGTGATGTCTTCTTGGGGGATGACAAGAAGGCTAGAATCGTTGGTCGCGGAAAAGTAAAGTTGAAGTTGCAAGGTGGAAGGGTTAAAACACTTCTAGGTGTTCTGCATATTCCTGCATTAGCCAGAAATCTGATTTCTGTAAGCAAGCTGGATGATGCAGGTGTAAAAACAGTGTTCGAGAAGGATACCTGCAAGATGGTTCAAGGAGCATTGGTATTGATGTGTGGAGTTTGGATTGGAACTCTGTACAAGCTACAAGGTAGCACTATTGTTGATGGGTGCAACAGCGTTGTGGTTCCTAAAAGTGGAGCAAAAAATCTAGTGGTCTCTGGAGAGAAGACCATGCTGTGGCATCAAAAGCTTAAACATATTGGAGAGAAGGGCCTTCGAATACTTCATGGTAAAGGTATGGTAGAAGGTATGAGTAATAGCTCTCTCGATTTTGATTCCTATGAAAATTGTGTATATGGGAAGCAGAATCGTGTGAGCTTCCCCTCTGGTGGTAAGAGGGTGAAACAGATATTAGACCTTGTGAACAGTGATGTGTTTGGACCTGTGAAGGTTCCATCACTGGGTAATTCTATGTACTATGTATCATTTATAGATGACTTCTCAAGGAATACATGGATATATTTCCTTAAGAAGAAATCTAAAGTCTTTGACAGGTTTAAATAATTTAAGGCTCTAGTGGAAAACCAGACAAAGAAGAAGATAAAGGTGTTGAGGACAGATTATGGTGGAGAGTTTTGCAATAAGGAATTTGAATAATTCTGTAAGAAGTGTGGTATAGCATGGCAGAAGACTACTCCATACACACTTGAGCAAAATGGATTTGTAGAAAGAATGAACAAGATGTTGATGGAAAGGGCAAAAATCATGCTCAGTGGTGCTGGGTTAGGACAGGAATTCTGGGCAGAGGCGGTGGAGACAAGATGTTACCTAGTCAACATATCACCTTCATCAGCATTGGAGGATAAGACTCCACAAGAGGTATGGACTGGTAAGAAACCCTCTCTTTCACATCTGAAGGTATTTGGATGTGATGCCTATGTACATGTTCCAAAGGAGAAAAGAACCAAGTTGGATAGTAAATCTGAAAAGTGCATCTTTATTGGGTATAAGGATGGTTTAAAGGGTTATAAGCTTTGGAACCCAGTAAAAAAGAAGGTTGTGTACAACTGAGATGTGGTGTTCAGAGAGGTGAAAGATTTTATTAAAATTAATTCCAACCAAAGGAACCTGAGAAGATAGATTTTGAGCTTAAGGAGGAAGAATCAGACTCTACAGCAGAGGAGGAATTAGAAGATGAGGAGCCACAAACTCTGGGTGTGAGAAGATCAGTTCGAGAAAGAAGGCAGTCAGAAAGGTATAGTCCATCTGCTTTCTGTTCAAATTTTGCTAAATATGTTACTGATGATGATCCCAAAACTATGAAGGAAGCAGTAGATTCAGAGGATGGAAAACTCTAGAAAGAGGCCATGGTTGATGAAATGGAATCTTTTCACAAAAATGAGGCTTGGGATCTGGTGGAGTTGTCGGCTAGAAGGAAACCCATTGGCAGCAAATGGGTGTTCAAGAAGAAGACAAATGTAGAAGGAAAGGTGGAGAAATACAAAGCTCAGTTGGTAGCAAAAGGTTATTCCATGTGCCATGAATTGATTTTGGTGATATTTCTTCTCTTCTTGCCAAGGTAGCTTCTATTAGATTACTTTTATCTATTGCTGCTGCTTTTGATTTTGAGGTAGAACAGATGGATGTGAAGACAACATTTCTTCACGGGGATCTGGAAGAGGAGATCTACATGAAGCGACCTGAAGGTTTTGCAGTGAAGGGTAAGAAAGAAATGGTATGCAAGTTAAACAAGTCTCTGTATGGGTTAAAACAGTCACCAAGGATGTGGTATCAGAAATTTGATACATTTATACGGGGACTTGGCTTCACCAGAAGAAAAGTAGATCACTGTGTGTATTTTAAATTAATTAGTGACCATGTTATTTATCTAGACATGTATGTGGATGATATGTTACTGGTTGGAAATGACAAAGCAATTATCTAGGATTTGAAGACCCAATTGTCCTCCAAATTCGACATGAAAGATCTTGACGCTGCAAACTATATTTTGGGCATGGAAATTAAAAGAGACTGAGAAAATAGGAAGCTCTAGTTAAACCAGAGGAAGTATGTCGACACAATACTGCAGAGGTTTAATATGCAGGATAGTAAACCAGTGAAGGTTCCTATTCTTGTAAGTGTGAAGTTATCTACTGAACAGTGTCCCAAGACACAAGAAGAGGAAGAGGACATGTCCCATGTTCCATATGCAAGTGCAGTCGGCAGCCTGATGTATGCAATGGTCTGTACTAGACAAGACATTGCACATGCAATGTGAGTATTAAGTGGGTTTATGTCAAAACCAGGAAAGGAGCACTGGACAACAATGAAGCGGGTTTTCAGGTATTTGCGTGGCACTAGTGATTATGGTTTGTGCTACCAAGGAAGACCAGGATTGGACAGAATTTTTGATATTTGTGGCTTTGTTGATGCAGACTAGGCTGGAGATTTGGATCAGAGAAGATCTACAAGTGGGTATGTGTTTAACCTATTTGGAGGTGCAGTTAGTTGGATGAGTAAGAAACAATCTGTAGTGGCACTATTAACTACAGAGGCAGAATACATGGCAGCCACTCATGCAAGAAAGGAAGCAGTTTCGTTGCAGAGATTGTGTTCAAGTATGGGGTTAGTATAGGGAGCTATAAGGATAGACTGTGACAGCCAAAGTGCAATTTTTTTGGCAAAGAACCCTGCATATCATTCAAAGACAAAGCACATTCATGTTCAGTATCACTTTGTGAGGGATATGATAGAAGATAAAAAGGTGTTACTAGTAAAGATGGACACTTTGAAGAATACTGCAGATGCATTGACAAAATTTGTGAGCTCTAAGAAGTTCTCTTGGTGTAGAGAAACAATGGGCATTGCAGGGCTGGATAAATGACTAAGCTCTCTTATGGTCCCCTGTGGAAAGAAAACAAAAAGTGGGAGAATGTTGGGTTGCGTCATATTCTTTCCACGACTAGCCCACGTTGTTAATCAAGGGGTGGATCCCCCTCTTCGTTGTGTCGATTGCATAGCAGGGGGGTCGCAGGGGGTTTGAGTGGTGCAGGTAACTCCCCTCTATGGGGTCCAAGGCAACCCCCCAGAAAATTTTGTTTTTTGGACCCAATATTAGGTTGGGCGGACCTACCCATGGTTTTGTGCATGTTTTTCACACATGGGTTTGGACACGATGGTTTTCGGTCCATGGTTTTGGACGCGATGGTTTTCGGTCCATGGTTTTGGATGCTTCGACATGTATAAATATGTATTGTAAAATTGAAATGAACATAATGAAAAATCAAGCTGGTAGTCTCAGTTTTGGGATCTAGGGGAAAATCTCTGTGTATATGAGTTTTATGTGTTATGCTTTCACATTATTTATTTTCTGTGTTTTAGAATTCATATGCAGGTAATTTCTATACAGGGTTAAAACCTACAAAGTCAGCCAATGCGCTCGTGCCCTCAATATCAACTATCACTCCCTGCAATCTTCTCATGGGGATAATTTTCTGTTGATTTTCCATTCTTAACTGAATCGGAGACCACTGCAACGCAGGTCTCCCCATTATCTCCTAGGTTTGTTTAGGCAAGACATTCGTGTCCGACCTCAGATCCAGAATTACTTGATCCATCTCATATTCTCCTATCTGTGCAGTGAGCCTCATCTCACGCTCTGTTCTTGCCTTATTCTTACCAATCTTCCTGACTATGCGTGGTCCATCCAGAGCATTTTCTTTCCTTGCACACTTATTTATTAGTTCCTGTAGCCCTTTCACAGCCTTTTTGTCATGAAATAGCTTCATAAAGGTCGCCAAGAAAGTAGTAAGCATGGACAAGTCCATCTCTTCCGCTGGCTTGTCCTAAATTCCTGAGGTAGACACCTCAACGAAGCTCTTCTTTGTTTCCATGAATGTTTCCCGTGTGCATTTCAGATCAAACTCGACCTCCTTTTCTAGAGATTTGCATACCCATTCACTTTCTTCATGCTGCCTCCCCTTATCTTCGCCAGTCATCATCCCACTCTGCAGCACAATATTTACCTTGGAATCCTCTTCGCGGGGCTCAGCCCTCATCATCTGCAAGTTCTGATTCGGCTGCAGAGGATGTGCCCCCTTTTCAGGTATCTTGCTAGCAGTACCAGGAAATCTTTAGTTATGTGGTCAAACTGAGTACAATATCAGCATGACAGATGCATCAGATCAGGGCAGTCTCGCATGTAGTGTCTTGGTCCTCCACAGTTGTAACAAATGACCTGCCCCTAACCCCTACCAGGTCCTCCTCCACCTCGACCTCGTCCGTGCCCCTGATATTTGCCTCACGCCCCCCCCCCAACACCTTGGTCCGAAGGCCGAGTTTCTGCCTGCACCCTATATGCAGGTGTTCTATCCATCATTAATTCATAACTACGACAATTGCGCTCATCATGACCCACCGATTGACAGAAGTTGCAGAAGAGTTGTTGCGGTGTCTGTATGAATTTTTGCAGCAAATGGCAATTGTCTATCGCATGTTTTCCAACTACTTGACAGATAGCACACCATAGCGTGGGCCCTGTACTTGGCCTTGTTGGAGCTTCTGGCCTTAGAGGAATTGGTCCCCCTGCTGCAACATAATTTGTGAAGACTGGAAAATGATCTTTGTCATGCCCCTGGCCTTTTCACTTTAGGCACCAAACTTCTTCGCACACCTCGGGCCAAGTTGTTCTATCTTTCTTCAAACTTTGCATTTCTAGGAAAAGGTTCTGCAACTGTGCATGAATCTGTTGAACCCCCAGATTAGCATCTTGCATCGGTGTCTCATGCAATCTCATTGCAATTTCCAAGGCTTCTGCCTAGGTCCCAATATTTTGTTGTGATAGCGCAACCCTTAGATTGGGCATGAGTGAAGCCACAAACCATTCACGGTGCTGCCCATCAGTCAGATTCATGTTAGCTTCGCGGATTGTACACTTCAATCTTTGATCCAGATCCTAGGGTGTCTCACCAAGCTTCATCATGATCTCTTTGAATCCCACAATTGGTTGCGCTTCAGACTTAGGTCTACTGAATTCCTTATTCAGCGCAGTCTGGATATCTGCCAATGCAGACATCGATTTATAAGTGAAATACTTAATGTACCACATTAGCGCGTGATCCTGCAAAGCACTGACCAATATTTCTTTCTTCATTTGATCATCTGTGATACCCTAAGCTTCCCATACAGCCTTTGTGACGAACTAAAACTGGTCCGGATCTTTATTTCCCAAGCCCTTGAACACAGGTAGCTTTACTAAGTTCGCCATATTGAATGGTGGCGGTGGTGTAGGCAAAGGTGTATGCGGCGGAGGTAAAGATGGAGGCAATGTGGGTGGATGGGGTATTCGTGGGAACCCTTGCTTTATCAACAGAACAACGCTCTATGGAGAAGCCTTTGTTGCTTCCTTGTCGTCACTCAGAGGAGGTTCAATTAGCGAGCTATGTTCAGGACCTGTTTTTCCTTTGTTACTCAATTTCCTTCCGCCTCGCATAGCCCCAAACATCAAGGTAGCTGCATAACCCGCTTTTCACACAAGAGCATCTTAATCCAGTTATTTAAGGACTTTAAATACTTACCTCACGACCCCTTGAAGAAGTGGCGCTCTGCTTCACTGTAACTAACTGAGGTATCGACCGTGAACTTTGTCACCAACCCTCCTATGATACGATTGAGCCAATGATCGACAGCGCGTGCAATATTATCTTCAGAGGCTTCTAATCTCTGCACTAACTCCAGGGTCCTGACTATTGGACCGTCAAGCCTCCACCTTCCTTGGTCATCTGCCAATTCGCAATCCACTCATGCAACTCGACCGGGAAGGAATAGAAGAAGATTTCATGCATCTCTATGTACAAGTATCTATCCAACTACTATTCTTTCGTCAATCACAGATTCTTGTTTTCTTATGCCACAAATTTGTGGATCTTTCTATCCAACTAGCCTTCGATCTCTTTCTTAGTTGGATTCCATCAATGTGACATCACACATCTCTTTATGCAGATCCCAGTCCTAAAAACAGAACCATTTGTTGGCCTGATGGGCCCTGACCCAGGTTCAGTATTAATTAGCCAAGGAAATCCCTACACTACTGTCACTTTTGGCATCAATCCACGGAACGCGGACTGAAGTCTCACCCGAAGCAGTATGGGGAGATGCACGAACCAAGTTTCTGCACCCTAAGATGGTAGTGATGTTGTTTTATACCCTAACCCTTCCTTCGTGCAGACTGATAAGCCCTTTATGGATTATCGATTTACTTGTCTTATTCAGCTTCGAGACCTTCGCAAATGTCTGCGATCGTCATTCACGTACCCTAAATAGGCAATTCAGACACTTACGTGCCTTTGTGACTACTCTTACTACTGTATTTACCCAGATTAGCTTAAGTGGTGGATAACTTCAACATGCATTATGATTATCTTCGCGTAAATAGATATTCTTACTTGCGTTCATATAACAAAGTAAAACACATAGATTCGCGCATCAATACAACATTAAATCATAAACCCAGTATTCAACATAACATAACCGCATACATTCATAACAGAAGTAAAATAGCTCATACACAGGTATCTCCAGAATAATTCTCTTTATTGATGTTCAAATCTCCTTTACAAACTCTGACTACCCTGCGCACACAGCTGCAGGGGTCCGCGCACTCAACTGTGGACTTCTACCCTAGGCCTCTGCGCACTCAGCTGCAGAGCCTCTTTCCTACACTAAGACTCTTTGCTCTTAGCCCTCATAGACCCATTACATCAATCAATTGCCAAAAACTACTAAGAACTGCCTTAGACTCTTCTAAGACTCTCCTTTTTATACATTCCCATGGTCCATGGACCAAGGGTGGATCTCATAAAGCTGACACAAGTTACCTAAACTAAGGGAAAAAATCCTTGATGACTCTTTACATCTTCACACTTGACGCCCAAAAAATGTGGAGACTTTACATTCTTTATACAAAACTTGGGCCTTTCGCCCCAAAACTTGGGCTTTTAACCCGAAAATTGACCCTAGGGGACCCGTTTCCAACAAGGACTACACACATTAGAGTGTATGAGATCTAAGATTTCAGTTTATCTAGTATCACTTTTTGCAAATGGCTTCTTCACATTCTTACCTTGAGCACATCCCTTACAACTTCCTTCATGTTGTTCCTTCAATTCGGGAATTCCATTAACCATTTGATTTAGAGATGGAAAAATTTTGTAGTGAAGGTGTCCATACTTTCTATGCCATAGTTCATAAGCGCTCACATCTATGTGTACTAGGGCTTGAGGGAGAGGTGTAAGAAGTCTATACCATGTCCCCTCACAAATCCCAATTACCTTAGTATGATCAATACTACGCCCTTTTCCCCAAACCAAAACGTTTCCATCAACAAAAGCAATCATATCACCTTTATCCTCTAGACAAGATATAAAAAGTAAATTTTTCTTCAAACTTGAAACATATAGAATGTTTTTGAGGTGAATATTTCCACTGGTCTCTAGCTCCAATGAAGTAGACCCAATTACTTTCACTGGGTAGCTCTTCTTGTCTTAAAATTTGATTAAATGAGAAGAGATTCCTTTTGAAAAATTTTGGAGTTGACTGAATTCACCCGTTATATGTCTGAAATCTCCACTGGCTATAAATCATACATTATCATCCTTGAAGGTGTCGAAGAGAGAAGAGAAGAAAATTCCATCCTTCATTTCTTTTGTTAGCTTGGAGATGATATTCAAGATGCATTCTTTGATAGTTACAATGAGTTTTCCAAGAAACCTAAAATCCTTATTCATAATCCTTGCCATTGAGAAGAGAGTTCCAACTAAGAATATGTGATCTTCAATCTCCTTCTTGAACCTTACCTCTGATACCATGTTGGAAAATCAAGAATGTTCTATACTATATTTGTCTTTCCTTTCTTGATATTTATTTATCATGTTAGTTGGCCTTTTATTACTTCTTTATTTTTTTTTCGTCAAGCAATTACCAAAACAATGAAAATCACAAAGAGACAAAGTACACAAGATATAGGCTCCAATCTAGGGGAAAACACCTCCAAAGGGGAAAACCCATAAAGAATATTTATCCCCTCATAGAATCAATTCAAAATGACACTTCCAAGACCCAATACCAAAGCTAAAATACATCCCAAACACCAAGCCATCCTGATAACAAGATCTCTTCGAAATGAACCAAACTCTCCTCAAGTCAGCGAAATTCAAATGCAGTCAAATAAACCTATGCAACTCGCATAAAAACCCTAGACAACTTCACACATGTGGAAAGAAAAGAGACTATTCACATGAGATCTTTCTTCCTTCGACTTCTTCTTCGTCTTCCTGCCTTTCTTGCTCTTCTTCCTTCTTTGCTATTGCAGATCAAACTTATTGTGAGTGACTGACCAAATGAGTCAAAGTCCCTCTTATTTAGAGACTTATTGTGTGGTCGAATAACCTTCCTTTAGGCCAACTTGTCCTTGTTTGGGCTGACTTGGTATTGGAGGAAAATTTTTCTTTCTTGACTCAAAAATAATTATTTTCTTTTGTTACAGTGAATCCAAATGGGACTATAATACATGACAAGAATTATTCTTTGACCTAGAAAGTTTTAGAATCATGAAGAACATTCTTTCACCTAGACTCAAGCATGAAACCCATGCTTTTACAAATAAAAATTATTTCTCTTTTTCCTTTTATATACAAAATATTCAATATCATGTTTACAAGATCATTATGAAGACCAAAACTAGTTACATTCTCCAACACTAGAGGTATGTTGACCCATGACATGAGGAATTTGTGTTTCCTTACCTCTTGAAATCCTCTTCAATCCTCCATGTTTAGTTACAAATTGATTTGAACATTGAGATTAATGGTAAGCAAGTCTATCTAGGTTTTATGTTAAGAATGGATAAATCAGTAAGTGAAGAATTAAGCACATATTAGATCAAATCAATTAGCTATAAGATGAAATTATCATGCTACAATTGAAGCATAAGAAAACTATTTCAATCATCACAATAGTAATGGACATTTTGGTGTAACAATGGAGTATCATTCACATAAATGAAGATGAAGTTAACAGCTTGTGCCAACAAATTGAAAACCTCTAGTTAATAATGGATTGAGGACCAATTGAACCATACTTCTTGAGTAGCGTGCAGCCTAAAGTAGCTCAAATACTACCAGATCTCAATGTCACTAAGCCTCCTCAACAAGAAGAAACCAAGAGAGAAGATAGTTCCTCCCATAAGCTTATAAGTATTATCTTTTGTAAATTTGTTTAATTTTGCATGTTTTTTTTTGTGTGGTTCACAGACACTGGAGATTAGTTTCCATTACATCCATGGAAACTGTTTGGGCAGATCCACGTGAATGGATCACTTCCCTCCATATCATTAGCAGAGCCTAACCCTAAGAGTGTTGATGAGAATTGACCCCATGACCTCCCATTAACAAGGTGCTTTAAAGGCGGGAACTCTACCAATTGGTCTAACCCTTGGGGCTAAATTTTAATGTGTTTATTGGCACATATATGTGTATAAATATAGTACAAGAGTTATAAAAAAACTTCAAAATTTTGGGATAATCGGTCCTTTAAGAAAACAATGCAAGGGGGAATTTGTTTGGATCGGGCCCCACATTTTGAATGATTTCTATGATGTAATAGTTTTGTTTCCATCACAGATTTGAAGCAACAGAAATACTATTCTCATTCTTGTTTAAAAAAAATATAGATATATTTAAACCATATCATGAGTTGTCAAAATAACTTAGAATCTCATTTATTGATTAACATTTTTAGCTAGTGGTTATTTTCAGGTTATACTCAACAACCAAAGGCATTGTAGCATTTTCAAGGACGAATGTCTCTGCAAGAGACAACTAGACACTTAAGTCCCTAAGCCAACCAACATACCATCTTCACATCCATGTTAAAGGATAGTGAACCAAGATGTTTGTAGTTGGTTTGTGTGTAGGGTACACTAAGATAAAATCCTAGACTCCTCTTTGAAGATGGAGCTCTCTACAAAGATTAAAAAAGAGCTTAGAAGAAACTTCCACATACTATCAATGCTAGTGAAGCAATTGGGTTATATTTCCCTCGTTTACAAATCACCTCGAGTTGGTAAATATTGTTATTGAGGCAAACTAACCAATTATTTTCAATGAATGCCTCTTAAGGTTGAAATGTTTATTTTTTTCCAATGGTCCCTGAGGATTCAAGCAATACATTTTAACCCACATGTTGAACACACCTACCAACTTCTAGGGAAATTTCTTGGACTAATTCAAAAATTATATTTGTTTCTTTTCAATTATGATGTTATTTTTTACATTTTTTAAATTATATTCCCTTAGAGCTTACATTATTTTTGTGATAGCTTTGATATGTTCTTCATAGGATTTATCTTTGAATTGCAACTCTATCCTTATTGATGATGTACTTCTTCACGATTTCCCTACAGTATTAAGATAATTGTATGAGATTTCTTTTCGGTGTATTATTTTATGCCAAATATCTCCAATCATGGCTTCACCATCTTCATCCCACATAATATTGATTTTTAGGGGATCATCCATATACTCCTCTTGTTCATAATTATCATCTTGAAAGGTATAAGCATGTTTCTAAAGGATGTTGCATCCGATTGTGACAAGCCTCATATCCTGTACACCAATAGGATCCACCTGTCATGTTATTTGAATTCAAAGGAAGTATTGCTAATGCTTCTCCCATGCTTAATTAAATGATAATTAGTTACTAAATATGCATGTCTTAAAGGACATGATCATCGATGAAGGGGTACCTACCTAGGTATATAAGTGGACCCGCATTTGTAATCATATCATCATATCTTTTACATATTCAAATATTCTTATATAAATATATTACTTTCCCTATAACAAATACTTGTATATTTTAGATATTTTGAATATCTTGTTGTGTATATGAACCTTGTTTGTTACATTGGTATCAAAGTTGCATTCTCGGACCCCAACCTTTGGCCTTCAACCTTTCGTTAAGTTTGTTGTCGTTGGAATTAAAGCTTTTAGCCAGACAAATGTTTTGGAGGTTATCCATTTTTCATCGGGCGTTTGGCCATTAAAATAAATAAAAATAAAAAAATTCTCTTTAGAAGGAAAAACCATATATAACATAAATATATTATAAAAATTAAAATTAAAATTAAAAAAAATTAAAATTAAAAAAATAAATAATAATTATATATATATATATATATATAATATGAAATTTAAAAAAAAAAAGAGAAAGAAAAAAAGGAAGTTGTCTATAACATAACGCAACTTTTTGAAAGCCTTTCCGGCGGGTTTTTCCGGTCGAAATCCGGCAGGAATTTATTGGAATCACAAGTTTGATAGCTAGTTTCTGCACAATGAAAGCGTCCCAGGGGTTTTCCAGGGTGCTGAATCCAAATATGCAGTTAAAAAACCATTTTAACTGCAACAAATCAAGATTTAGCCTCAATTTCTTCCGCCGGATTCCGTCACCGGAATCTCCAAAAAATCGCATTATAAACAACTCCGAAAAAAAGTGATCGCCCACGTTCGTACACATCGCATTCCATTAGCCATCATCATTCTATCTACTTTGTGGGAGCCACGACCACCAACTAGGCCGCAGTCTCACCATCCGCTCTACTCGAGCCACAGTCTCGTTGTGCACCTACTCAAGCCACCAATAAAATCGTGGTTTCGTTGTTTGTCATGCTTAAGTCACCAACTAATTCGAAATATCGTAGAAAAACCCACATGTTGTCTTCAGTTATTCATTCAAATAATGTACCATTCTACAAATCTAAATTCTATGTACTCTATTTTTCCTAGAATATTGTAGAGCCATGTCTCTTAAAAAAGACCATACCATCACCTCTCTCCAGCAATATCATAAGTCTTTGGTCTCACGAAAAATAGAAATAACATAAAAGAAGGCATTAAAATATTATTTAAAAAAAAAAAAGAGTAAGTGCTCAAGTTCATAAGAAAGGTTGAAGTTATAAAAGGGGTTATACTTAAAAAGAGAAAAAAAAATATTATAATATTATTAAAAAACAAAATACTCTTATCAAGTGATTTAAGTTTTTCCAATTGATAGTAAAGATACACTTTATAAAAAGTGATTATATTATTTTAAAGTAAATATTAAAAAGTTGTAAATTTTAAATAATAATAATAATAACAATAATCACCTTAAGTGAGGAAGAAAAAGGGAAAAATACCAAGTATAAATTGAGAATTGAAATTATATTTTATAAAGTAAAATAAGAAAATATCAAAGTATATATTGGAGAAGTGGGTCTCTCATATGAAGAATATATAAACTTTTTGGTCAAAGTACCATTTGACAAAATTATTAACAAAACAAAAAGGTGTCAATTGTTGACAAAAAAAAGAATCATAATTCTACGTTTTGGACCAGATTTCTATTTTGTAAAATAGAATTTGAGTATTCGTTGGTTTTTAAAAATTGCATAACATTTTGTCCAACATTTCTTAAATCGTTTACTTTGGAAGAATATCAAGGTCATGCACACACTGAAATTAAAAGATTAAAATAATAACTCTCATAACTTCAAAAAAAGAATGAAGCATCAGAAAAGAAATATAAATATCTCGAAGATCATTTTTACAAAGAATCAATAGAAAGTAACAGAGAAATTTAGCGTTTAAGGGACCATAGTAAAAAATGGAGTTGTCTTTAGTGCGATTTTTTGGACTTTTCGGTGTCAGAATTCGGTGGAAAATTTTGAGGTGAAATCTTGATTTGTGTTATCTAAACTAGTTTTTTTTACTGTATATATGGATTCAGCACCCTGGAAACCACCTAGGGTTCGATTGCATAGGATTACCCATCAAGCTTGTGATTTCAATAAATTCTTGTCGGATTTTAGATAAATTTGACCCAAAAACCCACAGTAAAAGCTTCCAAAAAGTCGCACTAAAGACAACTCCATTAAAAATGGCTTGCAAAACTCCAAGAAGTCTAAAGATATAAATAAAAAATTAGAAGAAGGAAAAGAATTTATAGAGAATAAACTCAACAAGAATCTATTGGAAAAGGAAGAAGAAAATTTGCGCTTAAAAACCATTAATTAAAGGTTAATAGAACAAATCATATATTTAAAAGATGAAAAACTCGAATGTCAAAACTATGAAAATAAGGTTGATGAATAAAAAACTGAAGAAACCTTACATCTCAGAAATCATAATCAAAGTCTACTCACTCAAATTATTAGAAAATGAAAATGATAAAAATTCATTAAAAAACAAATTACAAGAGCTTATCACGAAAGAAGTATTAAAGTCTTCAGACGTAACAATCCAAGTTGAATAAAAAGGAATGAATATCGATCCAAACAGTATCACAACTCAAGAAGATAACAAATAAGTTAAAGTAAAAACATATTCATATGGTGGTTCAGATGATGAAAATTCCAAGTGAAGATTATGTAACCAACTCAACAACATGAGTGCCTGAACTAAATCAGGGAATTACCAAACACATGATAAGGTAAAATCAAATCATAAGAACTCCTTATCGACGTCCAAATCACAAGAGTGTACATCTAATAAATCTACTTATCTATATCGCTCAGAACATAAAAACAAACTTATGTTCTGAAGAATATTAATGTTTGCACAATCCAGTGTTATGATAACAATTTATCCCAGTTATAAAATAATTGCAAAGTTCCACAAAAAATTAATTTAGGATGGTTAAATTGCTTCTCACTTTGAAAATTTTGTTTATCACTCAGAGGATCCTATCATATTGTATCATTGAAGATGACAACTTGAATAACTATGAGAGATACAAATAGATTACAATACAAAGAAATAGATGGTACACCTTGTCAACAATAAGCTTTGAGGACAAAGATTTTTTAAAGAGGAAGGCAATGTTATGAATATAATATATAAAAATAAATAATATACATGATAATTATTAATTAAATAATAATTAGTTACTGAAGAGGCATGTCTTAATGGACATGATTTTTCATGAAGGGGAACCTACCTAGGTATATAAGTGGGCCCTCATTTGTAATCATATCATGATATCTCTTATGTATTCAAACATTCTTAAATAATTATATTACTTATCTTCTAATGGATATTTTTATATTTCAAATATTCTGAATATTTTGTTGTGTATACGAACCTTGTTCGTTACATTATCCCTATTTTAAAATAATGATATTCTTTGTGGCACTTAAGATTTCTATTCTTGTGGTCTAAGGCCTTGAAATGATGAAACTTGTCCTCTCTCCATTCTCATGACCTTACTGTCTACAACAAGTTGACCAACCTATAAACTTCTCTATCATTGTTTCTACATTTTCCAATATAGGAGCAACTATAAAAAGTATTCTCTCTAACATTTCCTACCCTAGATTTTTGGTACTTCAAATCCTTCTATCTTCATTGAAACAACATGTTTCTCTTTAGGTTTCTAGAAAATGTATAAGGGGTATCATATTCGCTAGATTATTTTCCCTCAATAGAAAATTAAAGAAAGTGTCAAAGGCGCCAATGTAAAATAGTAGGCTTGGGGCATATTCTTACCTTATTGCATGAAGAACCTTCATATAGTGTTTATTAAACAAACTATTGAATTCCATAATTGTCTCATTTTCTATTTTTTTCTTTTAATTGGAAATTCAACGTACATTGATATGTTGTCTTTGGGATCACCCCACTCACCCTTGAATGGATTTTCAAACCATATAAAATTGCAGCAATGGAAGGTTTTAGTTAATATATCAATCATAGAGTTGATACATTCTCCACCTACATGTTTCATGACCTTATTCCTCAAAATCATCATGTTATCATTGGATTGTTGCTTCTCTTAATTATCTAGTTTTGTGTAAAGTAGGCCCAGAGTGAGGTACCATGTGGGGGAAGTTAAATGGAAATAGGATTTTTATGGAGAAATCTATTGTTCTCCTTCACAAAATAGTGAACAATAACAAGCATAGAAGATATTTATGTTTATTAAATGCGATCTTGGGCCCTCTTCCCTATAACTCATCGTGTTGTTGCACCTAGTAATAATATGTCATGTGTATTCCACCTTCAAAACAATATCTTCTCATTTTATCCTAGATTTAGCATATGGTTCATGTGCATAAGGAAATTGGAAAGGTATAATATTGTTAATATACTTTTCACAAACCAATGGCTCGTCATTAATATTCCTCTTCCCATAACTCAATCATGAGTCATACAAGAAATCCTTTTACCCAACTAGTGCTTATCTAGAAAACCTTGCAATGTTATTATCTAATTCTTTGAGAAATGTATCCTTTCAAATATGGGTTATGGAATTACTCTAGACAAACTAGTTCAACACTGAAATAAAGAAATGTATCTTTAGTGTCTAACAAGGGTAGTTCCCCCTCCTCCACATGCTTGAAATTTTGAAGGTTCAACAGATGATATAATTGCATAACTTAGTAGAAATATTTAACTTTCAATGTTAAATTCATTAAATTAATTTAAAATTATATTTATATTCATTAAAATTATTTACCACTAAAAATGTTTATATATGACTTATCTTTCTAGATTACTTTCCTTCACTCAAAATGTTTTTATGTAACTTATATTATTATCATTTTGCTTTGTTTCGATCTAAATTTAAAGTAAAAAGTAAAAAGTGAGACCCTCATGTGTTTATTAATGGTTTTAAACCACCAAAACCTCGCAAAAGAAATAGAAATTTAGGTGTTTTATAATTTCAACAAAATCATTGGTTTTTCAACATTTTACCATTTCTATGCCATGAGGAAAAATTGTGCAACATTTGTCTTCTACAGCTCACGGCTTGTATGATTGTAATGATTGTAAGAATAGAACATAAAAAATAAAGGGGCCACTTTCCTCCGCATTGAAAATGAAGAAAAAAAGCATCATGTATTTTGAATTAAAAGAAAATATATGCCTAGCTTTCAAAATCTTTGTAAAGTTTAAGCATATTCATCTTAAATTTTGTAAAATAAAGTAATTTTTAATTTCTTATCCCTCTCTTTGTAAAAAATGAACTATAACAAGTGAAATGAAAATAAAAACAATACCAATCTAAAAAAATACAAAAAAACAAAAATAGTCAATGTAAAAAGTGAGATACTATATCACATATAAAAGGGTTAAAAAAAATGTGTTAAAAAAAATACTATATCATCAAGTAGAAAATTGCATTAATAGCAAAGAGTTGTGATACAAGCACACCACAATCCATGAAGAACAAAATTAGCCAAGGATTAATATTTTCCTCAACATGTAGATTGAAATGTCATCATATCAAGAAAAGAAAACAATGAATTGCAACTAACACTAAAATAATCATCACCGTATACCTACATAATTTTCACAGTGCGCAATCACATACGTAATCCCTTGATCATCACAAATTAACATACATCCAATCCTTGATGATGAGTGGAATGTCATGTCCTCTAATATGATTCACTTTATTGGCTTTTAAAGTTGTTAACAAAATATTTTGGCATCTTCATGTCTTAACATCTTCACCATGTTCATCTCACAAGCACAAATGGGATCCCCTCTACCAACCATCATTAACATTAAACACACGAGGATTCCCTCTTCTCAAATCCAAAGCAAATAATTCCACCCATTGTAGAAAGTGAAAACAACAAGATTAAAATGAGGTGGTAAATTTAAATAAGAAAAATATTTGTGTATGTGACTTAGATAAATAGTAGGAAACACAATCAAAGCATCATTCACACAACATAAGAATTGTCATGAAGCTCTTTCTTATTTCACAATCAATTTACATAAAAGCATTCACATGACCAATAGGGTAAAGGTTATATGTAATATAGAATCAAAACCTAATCACTGATGACAATAACTCAATTCAAAATGGGGCCTTCTATACATATAAATTAATATACATGATGACTATGGGACACATCCATTTTCCTAAAACAATGTTACGAGCTTAATGAGAACCATAACCTCAAAATGAGAACTACGACCTCAAAATGAGAACTATAGCAAAAAAAAAAACTCTATTTTTGTGCAAAAGGAAAAGAAAAAACACCTCAAAATTGAAAAGTGGTGATGTAGCATCACCCTTTCTTATTTTCAAAATTTTAGCATATTTTAGCCATGGAATTAAAAACCAAAATCATGATGATGGAAAACCTTAAAATCCCAAGCCTAATCGGGGTGTTGATAAATGGAAGTGAGTAGGATGGGCATTTGTCCCACCACCAACCCATGCAATTAAGAAGGGTGGTGTGGCAGCCACCCTCCACCACATGCCTTCACATCACGATGGATCTATAACATTAAACAGGATTTGGTTCAGCCAATTTTCGAGATACCTCCAATATCAATGTCATTGGTTTTTGGGATAGTTATGGTTTATTCAACGATGAATAGTTGCATTGGGATCCTCACTGAGTGGTGTAAGGAAGGTGCTCAACCTTCCTCTTTTGTCTAGAGTAGAAAGCAGGTAGGTATATTGCATCTCAACACTTTTCTAGGGAAATATTTTGGCCCTCCTAGTTCTTATTTCTTCTCCTAGTTGCCTCTTGACCCCCCTTGTTACTCCTTAATTTTTGTTCATTACTAAAGTCAATTAATGGGCCAAGATTTGATCCCTTATCTACTCCCTAATTTAACTCAAGTTATCTCTTAGATGGATATTCTTATGTTGGTTGTTGCCACATGGAGGTTCTCTACATTTCTCTAAAATTTATTAATATTATTTCTAATTCACCATCCTCTTCTCTTAGTTAGGCTTAGCTATTTTAGGATTAATCTTTATCATTACAATTATGTCCCTCTTTCCCATTTTTACCTAATTAAACTACATAATCTACCTAATATTTTCCAACATGGGGAGGGTAGAGCTTTTAAGATAAAATATTTTATTTCTTCCCATGATCCTCTTAACCCAAGTTTTATTTTTGATTTAATTACCTCGGTTTCTAACATCATTTTCCCTTGATGTAAATTTACCTAGTTTTCATTTCATGATTATATTTATTTTTAATGATTCCAAGGGTGCCAAGTTTGGTCGTGCCCTTCAAGAAATTCCCTTGAAGTTCCAAGGGTGCCACGCCTAATAGTTTATTTGTGATGCCAAGGGTGCCAAGTTGGTTGTGCCCTTCAAGAAATTCCCTTTAAGTTCCAACGGTGCCACATCACTTGCCCTTCAAGCATTGAGTGATTACGAGGGGAAAGTATAGGTGCAACGACATGGACCACTATCATCTCTTATGTTGCCTGCTATAGTGAGTTTAATGGTGTTGGTGATCAAGGAATCCGTCTCGATGCACGACCCCTTGTAAAATCCTCATGAGTGACCCAACTTTGGGACCTACCCTCATGGCATCGTGATCTTCAAGGTGAAGGTGTTTCAACCTTTCCAACCCAAGTCACGGCGGGAGTGCTAGTGGGTGAGATCAGGGACATTGTACCACCCCTACCATGTAGTTCTGTCCACTTGTACAACCCCATCACCCATGTGTGAGTTATTCGGCCAAGAAACTAATCTATGCCTGCAACCATTAACATATCATCATAATATAGATAAACATATATAGGAGGTTTCAAAATCAACTTAGAATTTCAAAGATAAAATAATATAAATTTTTATCAAACCAGGGGTCACCAACTTTTCATATGTGAGTGCCTCTGCTTGTTTCCTGCCATACTCAATAATCATCAGTAACAAGGTTTCTCAATGTTAGTTATGGTCATAATAGCATCACTAACATCACCTAGTCATTCATAATCATTGCTCATTGTGAACCAGAACTAATGCAAGTAGGTAACATGGGGGCACATTCATCATGTCTATCATCATCATAACATCAATGGAAACATACCTATCCATCAAAGCTATTATTATCATGATATTAGTAGAGAGAATACATATCCATAAATCCTACAATCATCATAATACCAATAGATAAATACATAACCATTAATGCTATCTTCATCATAATATCAATGGAGAACATACATAAACATCACAACCACTAATAATAGAGTCATATGTCTGAATCCTCAACCTAAGGTCCTCAAATAATAAAGTGTGGGCCTTAGGGCTAAATAAATGTTAATGACATATCATTGCCAGTCAACTAGAGCGGGGCACTACAAATCTGGTGCAGACCCACTCTCCATTCAATTCTCATGAGCATAAGATGGTTTTGGATAATTTTTTAGATTTAGGTTCCTCCCTCCCCCAAGTTGAGGCTAGTGTATCAAGTTTACTAACCTTCTTAGTATTTGTGAGGGCCCTCTCAGGGGGGACTTTATTTTTGCAGGTGCAAGTCGACGATCTAGTTTCTTCCCTTACGTCAAGCTTCAAGAATATATTGGAGTCCCCTTTTCCTTTATGCATCTCCTTTGTGAGGACCAACATCTCCAGGACCATAATATACTCAATGATCACGATGTAATCAAGGATGCATCAATACTTCTAGTTTCAAGATTGAGAGGTGGAGCCAAAGGAGGGGGTTGTGACCTCTTCCTCTCAGGCAAGATATTTTAAAGAAGCCCAAAAACCAAAGATCTTGCATCAATCTCTCAAATAAATCTCAAAGCTAGCCTTCATTATGGATCAGGTAGAAAATATCAAATCTATTATAGTGGAAAATGATAAACCTACCTTCCTTAGTGTTAACTATATGAAGCATATTATTTTTTTTCGATTCAATGGGTTTTTTTGTTTTCAACATCTATGCTTTGGAGCTTTTTACAACAAACATGGTCCCCGAATACAGATACAGTTCTTATACTCAAAAGTTTTCTTATTATATTTTAAAATTTTGGAGGATCATCAAAGGGTCATTGATCTTGGACCATGGTTTTGGGCCGATCTAGACTTTCCTTTCAACCATAGTTTCTAGAATTTAACCCCCTAGCTATGCCATCTTTAGCCACTCCTATTTGCGTTCTACTCCCCAATTTGCTCTTTATCTGTTACACCTATATGTTCTAGCCGATGTTGGTAATTCCCTGCATTGATTTATTAATATTGACACAAACACTATAACAATTGAGCGGAAATCCTGATGGCAAAATTTAATGGAACGCATAAAATCGGAAAAATGGTTGAAAGTTATATATATATATATATATATATATATATATATATATATATATATATATATATATATATATATATATATATATATATATATATATATATATATATATATATATATATATATATATATATATATATATATATCTATATATATATCTATATATATATCTATATATATATATATAATTTTTTCTTAATCCCGACAGTCCTTGAATATTCGATGAAAGTTCTTTTCCAGTCAAATATCCAATGATTTGTATTTATTTTTATTTTATTTTTATAATTCGGACAATCGTCGAATATCTGACATGAGTTATTTTACCATCGAAATTCTTACGTTGTTTCCAATATGAAAATGTTTGATGTGTTGTCTAATATCCGACAAATGCAAATTAACCATTGTATAACGTTAAATTCTATCATTTATAGCTTTTTTTCCATTGACAATGTCTAATATGGGACCGCTTTACGTTGAGTTTAACTAATTATAATAAATATAACTTTAATAATATTATATCTATAATAGTATTAATATATATTAATATTAATTCAATAATATATTATTATTATTATTATTATATCATATGATTATAATAAAAATTATATATATATATATACCCGAACATCATATAACTTTGACATAGTTTTTATATTAGTTGTGAATGTTTTGAAAGGTTGTAGGCTTATTTTGAAGTTAATTTTTGAACAAAATCATCACTAAGAGTTTGGTGACAAAAAATGTCACATAACATTCCTCAAGGAGACCAAGGATACGTGGGATCGGCATCAGGAAACATCAGGAAATTCTAAGGATTCAAGATGGTATTGCCCTTGTATAAATTGCAAGGGCTTGAGGCAAAGGAAAATTCTAATAAAACCAGCGAAAAAGCATTGTAGAGACTATGGTACATTGAAGACGAACATGAATATCATCCATTAATAAGTTATTTATTATATGTCTTTGTATTGTAGATTGTTTTTGTAAATGTTTATATGTATATTGTATTTTAGATTGTATGTCTTTGTCTTATAAATTGTATTGGCTTTCTATTGTAAATGTATTTTATATTCTTTCAGGAGGTGTTTCACCTATGTTGTCATCTTGATGTGGAGAAATGTATTTGATTATTTTCGTTAGAGTCGATTAAGGGGTTAGGTCGAGTTAGGTGTTAATTACTTTATGGGCTTAGGGATAAGGGGTAATTGTTTAAGGGTTTAGGAGTTAGGGATTAAGGGCTTAGAAGTTAGGGGTTTAAGGGCTTAAGGGAATGGGCTTAAGGTGTTAGGGGGTTAATTAGGACCTAGAAGATTTAAAGGTTAATCATGGGTTTTTATGGAGAATTATTAATAAGTTTTTAAAATATATTATGCATATAATTTAAAATATGGACATAGTGAATACATTTTTATAGGAAAGAAGAAAATAATTATATAATATATTGTAATAAAATTATATAAGACAAAATAATAAAATATAAATATCATTAAAAAAATAATTAAATAAAAATTTGATTGAAAATAAAATTATTATAAAGAAGATGATTGGATAAAGGTAAAGGAGACCATTTTATTAATTTAGGTAAGATGATAATTAATAAAAGCCATTTTTATGACAAAAATTATAGAAAAAATTACTTTTTTTATTAAAAAGTTTAAATTTAAAAACCAGAATTTATTAAAATGTTACGTTACTAACAACAATCTATTTCTCTCATAAAAGAGACTATTTCTTATTTTTTAAGGAAAAAGGTATGGGACACAAACCTTGCACTTGGTGTTTCAAAATGTTTTAGGTGACAATGAACTTTTTAAACTCAAGCGATATAGAATGAAGAATTCTCTATTTAAAGTCTCTTTTGTGATAAGGGTCTCATTTGTTGTAAATTGTGAGAAAACTATTTGAAGTAATATCAAAGCTATAATAGTTCTAGGAAAAGGGTAGATTAATGAAATGTTTGATAAATGACCAATGGTTATTTTTTCCAAATTTATCTTACTTATTATCACTCATGCAAGGTAGAACATTCCATTTTGAATGTCCTTTTAAGTAGGGAAATTTTTTTTATTCTATAACATTCAGTTACCACTAAGTACAAAGGAGTGAGTTTTTGACATTTTGGTCAAATAAAATTAGTAAAAAAGAAAGAATACCCTATTTTGTGTAGAAGGAGATATATTTGACATCGTGCCTTAGTAAAAAACAGTTTCCTATAAAAAAAATCTTTAGTGGGTTCCCTACCACTTCCCTAAACAAAAAATCACTCTTCCTTTATGCAATATTAAACAAGCATAGCACCGTCCATCAAGACAGTGTCTATGCAATGTTCAACTCATGTTGAAAGTCAATGCACACTTTTTTTTATAGCCTCCCTCACTTTGGTTACGTTTATACTTCTATTTTGGTGAGTTTTCTCAACTACGATCTTTTGCATACTTCCGCTTCACAAGTGTCGCTTTCACATTCATGGTTGTTGTATTGGCTTGATTTCACTTTAATAAGTGGCGTTTTCATGTTATCTTCACTCTGGCATGTGTCGCTTTCAAGTTTATTCACATGTGCAAGTCTTGTTTTTATGTCTTCATACAGTCACAGGTATCTCTTTTATGTTCACCCCTATATGTGTTGCACCTTTGCACATCACTAGAGTTATTTTTGGTGCACTTCTTTGCATTAAACACTCTTACATATATGTGTCAGATGCATTCCTATAGCTCACATGTGTTGATTGTTCCTAATTTTTTTCAACATAATCTTAAACATCTTGCTAAATTGCACAAGCTTGATGATTTCATTGATTTGTTGTAGTGTTTCTTGCTCTCACCCAAGCTCATGGTTGCACACCCATCCTCTTAAAACTTCTAGTCTCTAATTGAAACTAAGAAAGAATATGAAATTATAATGATGGATGCAAAATAAGAACAATCTGTTTTTTATTATGGTTGTGACTATATATCTCATAAAGTGCCTCACTTCCTACGTGTCAAGAAAAGTAACATATTTCTTAGATTTTTTCAACATATTCTTAAATATCTTGATAAATTGCACAAGCATCATCATTGATTTGTTGTCTTTGTTTCTTGGTCTCACCTATGTTGTCTTTCCCTTTCTCTTTCTTGTCTTTTTCTTCCTTATATATTATATTTGTAAACGGTTGTATCGATATTTAAATATTTGTATATACTAATATTACTTTATTGATTGTAATTATATAGTATTTTCCCCCTAGGGAATTGGTTGGTGAGGAAGAGATGGTTGTAGTACAAGTGCTTGTTCAAGAATATGGAGCAAATATTGAGGATCAAGCTAATGATCATATGGAAGAAGATAATGATGTTGATAACATAGTTGAAGAATATGGGACAAAAATATTGATCTAAGATTAAAGGCTCATAAACATATCTTCTCTCGGTTGTATTGTTGTTGGTCAACTTGAAGGTGGTGAATGGTTTTTCAAACACATGTGTGACACGGCTCCTAAGGTATGTAATATATTTTGTGACATTTAGTACTATATACATGATAAAGCAATTATTTTTTCCTTTGTTTTTAATGTTAGTATGTTGATCATCATTTAATTAATTTGTAACATTTGGATGCAATATGTACGATTAATATTGTTTAGTACATTAACCAGTACTACTTTTTTTTATGTTGTAGATTATTAGGTGAATTTTTGTTACCATTGTCAAATGTTTTACCTCGTACATACTGATATTTACATGCCATTATGAAAGATATTGGAATGGAGTATCAAGCTATTCATGCATGTCCTAATGATGATATTCTCTATTATAAAGAACATGCGTCGAAAGACAAATGCCCAAAATGTGATGAGAGTAGATATCAAACTGATAAAGTAACAAAAAAGGTGCCTCACAAGATTCTTCATTATATTTCCATAATTCCACATCTACTACAATTGTTCAGGTGCAAAGGCATAACATAACTTATGGATTACCATGCAATGAATAGAAGTGAATATAATGTTCTTTTAATGCATGCACATGGATATGCATTTAGGAATATAGAGGAAAAATGGCCAGAGTTTAAAAGAGAACCTCATAATCATAAGCTTTCATTAGTAATTGACGGTTTCAATCAATTTGGACATCCCATATCTACTTACTCAGTGTGGCCCATTTTTGTTATAAACAATAACATTCCTCCATGGATGTCAACAAAGAGGGAGAGTATAATGTTAACAGTGATTGTTCCAGGTATTAAATTTTTTAGAATAAAAAATTTAACACAATAACATCGCATTTATCTTGTTTGTTTCATAATTATGCCTTATATATTTTTGTTTACTCATATATGTTTAATTATGAATTATAATGTTATGCAAACAGCTCACAAATAGATAGATCATCGACTTAAAAATTATCCTCTTCGAGGGTAATGTGAGAATTTTTAAATCTACACATCAAAAATCCTACTGCAATCATTGGTTTATCATCTCCTACTTGTTACTACATTCAACAAGTTATTTAATTTATAAACATTGATGAAAAACATTATTGCAAACTACACTGAAATATAGATCATAAACTAAAACAAATATGAGACAAACACACAAGGGACACTGTTATTTTTGGACACACTTCCACAGAAAAACCAAATATGGGAAAACCGATGTAGCAGATAGAGGATTTGTATTATTAAGTAAACAGAATCTGAGTACAACAGGTTGCCTCTCACACTGGTTAACATTTCAGAGAAATCTTGACAGTAAGAAATACATATGAGGGTTTACCTCGTTCTCCAAGTCACAATTGATCCATTGAGTGGCCTGACTCCAAAAAGCACTGCAAAATCCCAGCGCAATCCCTGCTTGGGTCAGCATCTTGCCTCCGGGAGACTATGTCACTCCTTTTGTTGGATCGATTTGCTGGAGGAAGAATGTTGTTCATCCCTCTCGGCTCAGAACCTCGTTCTCCAATAAAAGCTCGAACTTCTGACGAATATCCTGCACTGCCACTGCAAGAGACCCTCTTGGCCTATGTCAGCACTACATGAGCCCTTTCCTGGGCTGTGTAGGCCTCTGCACTGCCTCTCTGCCTAGTACTCTTTGCCTTGGAACTCCTTTCCAATCCAAATCTATGCTTCTTCCCCTCTCATTGTAACTCAGATCACTAGTTTGATTTTCTTAGAAAACCACGCCCCAGAAAAATCAAACTTATTTTGATCACTTGATGTATCTCCAACTGACCGTCAAGCCACCTCTTATACTTGACGAATCAACAACCAATATTAAGTCCCTAATCAATGGCTAAGATTAAAACAGACTTGATCCTCGTCTCTTAGAAGCTTCTCACCCATATTTTTATTAATACCCATTAACATTTTTATTTTCCTAAGTTTAGACTTAGGAAACCCATTAAAAATATTAATTATTTTAATAATTCACAATCCGGGTGGAATTTGTCCAAACAATTTTTGGGCCTTGGAGATTTTATGTATTCTAGCCCCTCCACAAAATTTCAAAGCTAGAGCACATCTGATGCTACCCCAAAATCAACACTCCCTCTTAGTGAGGAATGTGCTCTAGCAATACTTCTAAATAGAAGCATCACATTGATCCACTGCATCGGTCCTTTGTGCTACTGATGCTTTGTCTGTTGCCCCTGACACTGCTAGTGTCACTACTAAATCTGTAATGCAACTCCCTCTCAAAATGTTGCATCATGTTGCCCATACCACTGCCACTACTAACTGCTACACTACAACTCAATTACTGAGAAGTAAGAAACTAAATAGCCACCCAAATATGACATACTAATCAGGCTGGATACCCCGTTATTTTAAAGCTACCTTTTTTGCTAATATGTGTTGACCCTCTGCTGCTACTACATTGTTGCAATCTTCTATGTGCCTCTTGCACTGCTGCAACCTCCACTACGCTGCTTTAGACTCTGGCACTCTAGCTCTGCCACTATCACTCCATCATCCCTCACACCAACTGACTCTCATCATTTTGTTACTATCGTTAATGGCTCCCATAGCCGTATGTGATCCAATATTTTGGGCACCTCAAGGATCCTACCCCTCGTGTATTGCTCCCGACTACAGCTCAATGTCAGCCCACATCTTCTCGAGAGGTGCATGAGCACTCATGGTGCAATCCTCATCATTATCCTCCTTGTCATCTTTCACTAGCGCAACCTTCAAGTCAGACTTCTCTTCCTTTCCCTTTTTTCCGAGGGAACTGAGTGGGGAAATGTCCCAATTCCCCACACTTGAAGCATCTGACTTTGATTATGTATTTATTTTTCCTCTTTTGTTGCCTTGGCTATCCCACTGATGCAAGAGCTGCATCCTCCTCTTCCTCCTTCTTGACTCTAACTCCTTTTTCACTACTCCCTACCTTGGTCAGCCTATTGATCTCTCCCTATCGAAGAGTTTCCCACATCTCCTCCCAACTGGGGAGAGACGATTTGCCCAAGATACTCTCGAAAATGGTCTCCCTGTCTTCGGTGAATGAATTTAGGGAAGTCTTGACCATGAACCTAGGATCTGGTGTAGACCCTATGGAATTCAATTGGTCTCGAATCCCTTGCAACCTGAGGAGGAAGGGATCAATCTCTTCTCCCTTCCGCATCTAGTACTGTCTAGATTGATTCTCTAATAGCATCTTTCGTTGAACGAAAGTCCCTTGGTACAAGGTGGTCAATGTATCCCACATCTCCCTTATTTTTTCCTTCTCAGCATGTGTGGGACCACATGATCTTTGACCCCATCTAGAATCATGCATTTAGCCTTCGCCTAGGCCTCCTCGTACTTCTTCAGAGTATTAGCATCGACTGGTGCAACCACCACTTTCAAGGCATAATCCTTGATACGATTCTTGTCCAAGACTGCCAAGATCATGGCCTTCCAGATGACAAAGTTTGATGCTCCATCCAATCTATCTTGATCCCTCATTCCATTAACTGCCATCTCTGCTCAAAAAAATGTAGGATTGGTTCTCTTCTCCCTCTCCTGCTGCTACTCCAGCAAGACTCGGATCTGGATTTCTTCAGCGCTAGAAATCCTCTAAGGAACAAGCTCCTCTAGATTCCCTTTGAGTCATGATTTCCTTCACAGAAATCCTCCCACCAAATAATGTCGAGTCACCTCTTCTCCAATCCTCCTTAGCTGCTTCTGAGCAACCCAGACTTAGATTTATTTTGGCAAGAAATTCGGCAAGGCAGTGACTCCCTCTATCTCAGTTTTGTCTCCACATATATTGTTCTGCAACAAGAGTAACAACATCCCACCAACACCACAGATTGAATCTGCACAGCTCCTACTACCCTGACAACTAAACATTCTAAGCTCCTTTGGCTCTGCAAAATCATTGCATGAGCTAGATCAATTGCTCCTGGCCATTGCGTCACTCCTTCCTGGTCCAAAAAGATGACATGGTTCTGTGTGAGCCTGATCTACCCTTGTACTTCTGCACTAGTCCAGAAAGTTGACGCAATCATTGTGTGGGCTCCTCCCAACTACTACGTGTTACAGATACATTTGGGCACATCACTCCCATCATCTAGATCAGTGTTTTAGGGCTCATCAAACCCTAATTTCAGTTGCTACATGCCCTAAACAAGTCAACCTTTTGAATGCCTCCTTCCCTGACAGTTTCATGGCTTGAAGATATCCTGAAATGACTCCTTGAAGGACTAACGCAGGTAGGCCTATGTAAGGGTTCTCTGCAAAGCATTTAGGCCCATGCAAGGGTGCTTTTCAGAGAACTTAGGCCCACTTTGACCTGTGCTAGGTGAGATTGAGCGAAATTTTCATAGGGTTTTGGGAATATTCCTTGGTTCTAGATCATTGTAGAAGGATCCCACCTCTTATCCCCTCCTATGAGCTCGAAATTGGATAGGCTAAGGATCCATTAACCTGCTATCCTCTCATCCCTTCCTCCATGGAAACTAACTCTAAGTTTGGAAGGCCATTCAATACCCTCATTTATGACAAAACCTCCTCCATCTTCCTATAAATTGACCACTCATCTAAGTGATCAAGGGCTAGATTATGTTGAATTGTAAGGAGATAATGTTGCTATTAGAATTGGCTTTGAAGCAAGTATTGTAATGCTACAATTTTGTCGTGCTTTTGATGTGATGTGCATAGGATCCAAGCTGGAGGAATGACTTTGAATCAGACACAATGGTTGTAATTCCTTCTTCTATTCAATAAAGTATTTGAACCTTTCTCCCATATGTTTTTATTGTCTTATAATGCCTATATGTCTGAAATGTATCTGATTCCATTCACTTTTATTCAATAGATCTTTTGCTTTGATCGATTCTTTGTTTTCTATTTGTGTTTATAGGTACTTCTCAAGCGTGTTAAGTATGGGAAGGAGAAACAGGACCGATACAAAGAAGACAAGAGGAAAGCGGAACCACAAGTAGGTATTCTCATCTTCTCGTCTTATCTATTTCTTATAGGAAAAGACTAAAATACTTTAAATTGTTGTTCTAGATATGGCTACTTATCTAGGGAATTAGTATTTATCCGTAGTTACCACATTCTCCAAAATACTACGTCACCCTCTCTTAGCTCAGAATGTTGATGTGGGCACTATGTAAGCCTCTGCGTCACCTCTTCTGCACTACATCACCTTTCCTCTACATCTCTAGCTCTGGAACAACATTGTCACTCGAGTAAGTTGCCTCTCTGTAGCAAATTTGATGGATCTCCTGGTTGATGGCTTCAATATCCTATGATCTGCAATGCTCTGATTCCATGTGAGAATTTCTTAATCTACACATCATAAATCCTACTATAATCACCAGTTTATCATCTCCTACTTGTTATTACATTCAACAAGTTATTTCATTTATAAACAATGATGAAAAACACTATTGCAGACTACAATGACATACAAATCATAAACTAAAACAAATATGAGACTAACATAGAAGGGACACCGTTATTTTTGGACAACACGTCCCGAGAAAAACCCGATGCGAGAAAATCGATGCAGCAGATAGAGGGTTTGTATTATTAAGCAAACAAAATCTGAGTACAACAAGTTGCCTCTCACACCGGCTAACCTTTTAGAGAAATCTCAACAGTAAGAAATACATACTTGGGTTTACCTCATTCTCCAAGTCGAAATTGATCCACTGCGTGGCCTGACTCCAGCAAGCACTACAAAATCCCAGTGCAATCCCTACTTGGGCTAGTGTCTTGCCTCTGGGAGACTGCGTCACTTCTTCTGTTGGATCGATCTGCTGGAGGAAGACTATTGTTCATCCCTCTCGGCTTAGAACCTCGCTTCTCTATCAAAATCTCGAACTTTTAATGAATATCCTGCAATTCCACTATAAGAGGCCCTCTTTTCCTGCATCAGCACTGCGTGAGCCCCTTCTTGGGTTGCGTAGACATCTACATTGCCTCCCTGATGCTACTGCTACCTCTCTGCCTGGTACTCTTTAGCTCAGAACTCCTTTCCAATCCAAATCTTTTCTTTTTCCCCTCTCACTACAACTCAGATCACGAGTTTGATTTTCTCAGCAAACCACGCCCCAGAAAAATCGAACTGATTTGATCACTAGGTGTATCTCCAACTGACCCTCAAGCCTCCTCTTATACTTTTCATGTTGATGAATCAATGGACAATATTAAGTCCCTAATCAACGACTAAGAATAAAACAGACTTGATCATCATTTCTTGAAATATTCTCACCCATATTTTATTAATACCCATTAATATTTTTATTTTCCTAAGTTTAGACTTAGGAACCCCATTAAAAATAATAATTATTTTAATAATTCATAATCCGGGTGTAACTTCTCCAAATGATTTCTGGATCTTGGATATCTTATGTATTCTAGCCCCTTCACAAAATTTCGGAGCTAGATCACATCCGATGCTACCCCAAAATCAACAAGGAAAACTTCCTTTAGATTACATAAATGAACAATTCTCGGATGATTCAAATGACAAAACCTCCTTTCTACATATAGGAGTCTAAGGGGTCACAATACAATCAGATTCGACACCCTCATAAGATACAATATGATCCAAATATTCCACCTCCTATACTCCAAAGAAACATTTAGAGGTTTTTGGATATAATTGTTTCTCCTACAATAGTTTGAGCACCCTGTCAACATGTTGAACATGATCCTTCCAAGACTTGTTGTAGATTAGTATATCATCAAAAAATACTAACGCAAATTTTCTAAGGAAGGGTTTGAAGATGGAATTCATCAAACCTTGAAATGTAGAAGGTGCATTGGTAAGGACAAAAGGCATGACCAAAAATTCATAATGACCCTCATGAGTTCTAAATGTTTTTTCGAAATGTCTTCAATCTTCATTCTTATTTTATGATATCTTGAAAGAAGATCCAACTTGGTGAAGTAAATTGCTCCATGTAATTCATCCAATAATTCATCAATGATAGGAATGGGAAATTTATCTTTAATAATGAGCTTGTCGAGCTCCATATAATCCGGACACATGTGCCATGACCCATCCTTCTTCTACACCAATAATACTGGAGCAAAGGAAGAACATTGACTAGGTTGAATTATACCACCCTCTAGCATTTCTGCAACCATACGTTCAATTTCACTCTTTTGGGCATAGGGATATCTGTAAGTCCTGATGTTTGGAGGAACACTTCCTGGAATCAAATGAATAGAATGATCATGATCCCGAATAGGTGGGAGGCCTTTGGGAGCCTAAAATACCTTGAAATGGTTGTCCAAGACTTTTTGGAGGTCTAGAGAAATACATGATTTCGATGTTGGAACCTCTAGTGAACATAATTTTATAATTATGCCTCGTTGTTCTTTATTTATAATATTTTTTATTCTATTCGAGCTAATTTTCTTTCCTAGTTTCCCTGTGATGCCCCTTAACTATGTTGGGTGTGGAGCCTAATTATCTTCTGTATTCAAAGGTATCACCGCATTGGACCCCAGTTCGTAGTCAATCTGGACCATTCATTAGGCGGAGATCTGATGGTAGAAGTTATGTTTAATTTATGGTTTTTTTCCCTAGAAGTAAACCCCTCGCTATATATGATGGAATTGTATTGCATCTATGTAGATTTGTATTTCTGAGTGAGGAAGAGAGAGGAGATTGAGAGAGAAGAGGGAATTACAGTGGATCTATTGTAGGTTGTATCTCTTCGGTTTGTTGGATAATATAAAAGGAAGGACTGATTGTTTCTCCGTGGACGTATCCCAAACTAGGTGAACCACATATATCTATATCTCTCTTGTTTTATGTGTTTTCTATGTTTATATTTCTGCAATATTTTATGTGTTCCATTGCTCTGTAATTCATAATTTTCTAACAAATTCAACTTCCTTTCCTTCGCAAAAAAATTCAAGAAAAGTTCTTGAAAATTAAAAGCTATCGTACCCAAAGATTGTAACTATTGGACTCCTATTACAACATCAGCACCTTGCATTAGAACGGAGCATTGTACTCCTAGTAGAACATCAGCACCTTGCATTGGAATGGAGAGCATTGGACTCCTAGTACAACATCAGCACCTTGCATTGGAATAGAGAGCATTGGACTATTCGATACATATCCCCCCATAGTTAGCTTGATATTGTGGCACTTTCCATAGCAATTTATAGTCCTCCATTTGCAACCATCTCTTGACACTCTGGTGCTAGGTATAGGAAGAAATTCAATTCCTTAAATATCTTACAATGAATAAAATTATGGGTACTACTCAAATCAATTAGCACTATTACATTTTCTTCTTCATATGTCCTTCTATCTTGAGAATTTGAGGAGTGGTAATTCCTACCAATGCATTACAAGATAGTCGCATTCATTTCTCGGATTCATTTCTTCTTTCTTTAGGGCTTGTTCTTTATGTATATCATCTTGTTTTGAATTTTCTTGTTCCTTTTCTTCCTCCTCTTCACAATCTCTGTAAAATAATTTCTTCTCAGCACACTTATGACCTTTAATGTATTTACTATCACAATTATAGCAAATCCTTTTTTCTCTTTTTTCCTCCAATTGTTGTGGTGTCAACCTTGTAGGTTGTGGAAGGCTAGAGGCAACAACACTTCCATCTTTATAGTTGTGAGAGGTAGGATTCCTTGTTGCCATAGTTTTTCATTCAGTTTTTCTTTCCAACATGAATGCCTTCTCGAATGAATCAGGTTCTCAAAGGAGAACCTAATGTTGGATGTTATCCTTTAAATTCCCTATGAACACATCAATCTTATGCTCCTCTGGAATATCATTTACCCTTATATTCGATTTTTGGAAGTCCTCAATGTGCTCTTCCATTGAACCCTTTTGTTTGAGATTTATCAATTGCCTAAAGAAGGTGTTTCTCTTTGTATCTTCATAATGTGCTATCATTTCCTCCATAAAAATTGACCAAGTGGCAAGTGGTTTACGAAAACAAAGAATCAATATCATACAAACTGATTGGGTTCTAAATATAAAGTTGCAATGCGTACCTTTTGTGTGTGTTGCACATTATGAAGATTAGAATATTGCTCCAATTGTAGTATCCATGTTACCGGATCCTTTCCATCAAACCTCCTCATATCGATCTTTGGAATATGGTGGGTCTTCAATCCAACATTAAAATCTATGAAATCATGATTAACATTTATTTTTTTTTCTCATCGTGAGTTCATCTAATACCTTTACTCCATTAGGAAGCATTTCTTGTAGAAACTTTATCAAACCTTCCATGTATGATTTTAAACCATTCTTCAAATATTCCATGTTGCCTTTCACTTTTGCTTCTATGACATCCTGCAACCCTTCCATGTCTGATTTTAAACTATTCTTCAAACCATCCATCTTAGCTTCCATTTCATTTTTTGTTACTCTTTGTGAGAGTGAAATTTGTTGCACATGGTCTTGTAATTTTGATATGTCATGTTGCATTTCTTCCTCTTCTTCATGTGTCATTCTAGATCTTTATGGTTTCTTACTAGGTGTTTCCATTTTCTTGCTTCAAGGAATTTTGAAATCAAACAATGATATATATGCTTCACTATGCCATTTGAATCACTTCAAACTGATTTTTCAAACAAAATTTATGTAATTTTTAAAACTAAATACACACTTTATTCTTGATTTTGGGAACTCCAATACCAAATGTTATGCAACCAGCTCACAAATAGAAAGATCAATGACTTAAAAAAACTCCTCTTCGAGGGGGAAACCTCCTTTGCATTACATAAATGAACAATTCTTGGATGATTCAAATGACAAAACCTCCTTTCTATATATAGGATTCTAAGGGGTCACAATATAATCAGAGCCGACATTACAATAATAATGTAAGGGCACAACAATAACAATAGTGGGCTTCTCCTCGGATGCGGGTGACACTGCTGTCATAAATGGCTCTGATGCCAACTGTTAATACCGTGTACTGCATGCTGCAGAGCAGCGGGGCTCCCCAGACCTTCACCTTAAGTAAAATGGATGATCAGCATTTTGACGGAGACGGTGGTGTCTGTGCATTTATGGTCTACTTGGTTCGAAGCATGGCAAGGATGGTTATATTCATTACCACCCGGCTCTTCCCTCTCATGGTGTGTTTCAATTATTCTGGCTCTGAGTTCTGGTCTTCGAAAGCTCCGGGAAGTAAGAGGGTCCTCTTTCTCAGAGGCGCGCCTCGCAGGTTTCAGGCACGTCTCAGGGGTAAGCAGCTCACTCATCCTTCTCTGGCTCACGCATTTTGTTTTTCAATTGCTCTCTCTGTTGTTTCTGTTGTTTCCGTAGCCCTTCTTTTGCTCTTCAATATGGTCCGACAAGGTGGCAGGAAGAGACCCAGAGGGAATTACGGTGATGGCTCTCGGCCTACTGCCAGTAGCTCTGATAACCCTGATCACTCACCTGCTAATCTCCCTCCTTCTCAGGCGAATGTGCAACCCTCTAGCCCTGTTCGTAGGCCTATCCCAAACAGTGCTTTTCAGACCACCCATTTTAAATTCCAGAGCAACCTCAATAGACCTCTGATCTCTGCCCATATCACCTTAATTCTCTCCGAAGAAGAAAACCAGATTCATCCTCTGGCCTGTATCGCTCCGGAACCCTCTCAGAGCAGCGAGCAGCAGTTGACCATGGGTAGCCCGGAGAAAGTTCTGGTGGATCAGCCAGGCCATATTGACAGCCCGAGAATTACTCTGCCCCATGTAGGAAATTTCCCTGCTGAGGGGGATGAAGCTCTGAATGACTCTAATCGCCCAATTTCGATCCCTGAGGACGATAAGGCCGGCAATGAAGTTCTGTGTTTGGCTAGTGACCGTCCAGCAGAAGAGAAGACTTCTGGCGGGGGCAAGGAAGACTAAGGCCACGCGGCACTATTCTGGTTCATTTTGCTTTTTGTCTGTCAAGCAGATGATTGTTTCCAGGTTTCATTGATAACACACATGGCTCAATTCCGTCAGCTTGAAGTTTTTGCTCAGTTCCAGGGCAGGGGCAATGTTTTTACAGTCAGACTCGCAATGGCTACTCGCTTCTATGCTCTCATGCACAATCTTCTTATCTACTGGTCCTTCTCTGACATGTTTTTCTGTTATGTAGTTTTTTGTAGCACCTATGCTCAGAATCCTTCCATTTTGAGGCGAACTTGCTGTGTACAGAGGCCTCATGATTCTTCTGAGGCCTCGATTACTTGTAAAAATATTTTTATTTTAAGTTAATAGATATTAGTCTTTGCTGAGAAAAAAAAAACAATAGTGGGCTTCTATGGGGCTCAATAATAACAATATGGGGACTACATGGGCACAACAATAATAATAAGGGGGTTACACTAACAATAACAATGAGGGAATACACTAGTATTATAGGGACCTAACATATAATTATGTCTTATAATTTTTTATTTACTCATATATGTAGTAGTTGTGTAATATTGTATGATCAATCAATTAGGTAAGTACCAGGTCAAAGATACAAATGTATATATCAAGCCTCTTATCTACGAGTTAGTGGAGTTATGTAACGGTGTCACTATGTATGATATCTCTAGACTAGTAGGTGCACAAAGGGAATTTGAATTCTATGCAATTCCTGTATGGAAAAATCTTAATGCCCTGAGGCTAACACTTTTATGTGGTATGTTATAACATTACCCTGCGCTTTAATAGTGTTTAATTTTATGAATTTCATTTCATGTATATTTTTTAAATAGTTCCTTAATTGTACATACTTAAAATAATTAATATAAAAATTATTCCATCTCTTCAGGTATTCAAACAAAGGGTAAATTTTCTTGTCCAGTTTTTGGTCCTAAGATGAAATATCGTCATTCAAGAAGCTTAGGAAAGTAGGTGTTTGATGAGTATAGGAACTTATTTTCTAAGAACCATAGGTACCAAAGTACCAAAAAACATATTTTCAATGGGAAAGAAGAGGTTGGATTAAGACCACAAAGAATGACACATCATGCATGGAAGTTTCAATACAATAGAGTCTCTCATGGTATGGATTGACTTGTCTATGTATCAGTATGCATGATATGTTTCAACTCTTTTATATTTTTACGGAATTTTCTTCAATGTACTAATTGACAGGTTATATTTTTGTTATAATATCTTTAACTATGATTCAGGTTGTAGGTCTTCAAGGCATTAAAAACATGGAATTTCCACGATGAATGAAAAGTTTTCCCAAGCAATTCAAAAGACTCCCCTACTATGAGCACCTAGAAATTGTTCATTTGTTTCATACAATGTACATCAGGAAGAATGTAACAAATACCTTATGGTGAATATTTGATGGAAGGAGAGATAAAGAAAAAAATTTCAAGATTTGTAATGACATTAAGGAGGCAAACCATGCATTGCAAAGTGTGACTCGTTCAAATAGCGTTGGAGACAACTAAAAAATAAGTTCCCTTCCATGGTTATTGACAGAGTGGCAGAGTAAGTATGTTAAAGAGGTTATTGAAAAAATTATATTTCCAACTGGATTTTATTCAAACATAAAGAATAACCTAACAAAGAAAGGTGAATTATGCGGGGTAAAAACTCATGATCATCATACGTTCATTAAGGTAATTATTTTGGTGTATATATTTATACATTGGTGAAACACCTTGTTAATTAGTGTTTTTTATACTAATTTGGGAAAAAATAATGATCAATCATTATTTTTGTTACAATATGGTATACCTCTAGCTCTCCCAAAAAAAATTGACAACAATTTCAAACAAGTTATATGTGATCTTGGAAAATACATGAGGTAAGTGGAGATTTATGTGCAACTTGTAATTTGTTCAATAATTTGTTGTGTCACATATTTTTTACTGCATGTGTTTTACTTGTCATCATGTACTATATACCTTTTTTGTTGAAACCTATGATTTTACTGCTTCATTTTGTAGATGGTTTACATCTAAAGAAATCGATAAAGAAGATATAAAGTATTGGAGGAAACAAATTCTTTTTCTAATGTGTTAAATGAAAAAGTATCTACCTCTAGAATTTTTCAATGCACAAGAACACTACCTCATACTCCAAGTCGGGGAGATTGAAAAGTGTCAACCTGTGCACACAAGATCAATGTGGATGGTTGAGAGGCACTTGAAGTCCTAAAGGAATTGGTCAAACAAAGAGCATCTCTTAGGGGATCTATGGTAAAGGGATATGTTGTCACCTACTCTACCCCTCTTGCATTCATGCTTGAGAGGCCCTATTTTTCATGAGATAAGGCAACATATTTCATTTCTGAAAAGGGGGGGGACCTAAGAAGAGCTTAAGTACTAGAAGAAAAGGGAGCAGACTTCAAATCAACAAAAAATGAGAGATGAAAGAATCTTTCTCTCTTTTCCTCCTGTGACACGTGGCGGAAATTGAGAGGCTCTGAGGTTTCATATCGAACCTCAGAACCTCAAAATATGAAGAAAATAAGAAATCTGTGGGACCCATATCAGGAATCAGGTAGCAGAAGTTTTCACGGGTAGTCTCTTAAGAAGTTATGAGGTCGAGGGCTTCTGATATATTGGCACACAATCATAGGCCCTGGTCCCATGAAGTATAAAAGACAAGGGATAAGATAAAGGATCCAAAGTGCTGACGAGGGGCCCACTGGTTAAATATCACACAACTTATGGTTTGATTACCATTCATATCCGCCTTGCCACCTTCCGGAAGCAGTATGGAGGAGCGACTTACCCATATGTTAATATTCCCCACCCCTCCGGAGTTGATTATTCAACATTTGATACAACGACAGAGATTAATTCTAGGGGGGTAGAGGAGAGGTTTTTCCTCCTGTTGTTCGACCACTAGAGCAGGGTGGGGACCACGTTGCCGAGCGGATTGCATCCGTCAGTGTTATGATTCACGATGAAAGGCATAATTTCAAATTTTCAATGGTAACCCATGTGTTTTCCCCTTGTTCATTTCCACCACTCCACCTTCCATTGTCGAATCTCATCATGACACATGTCCATCCTCCGTGACATCATCATGACGTCACCCACCTATTGGCCCCACTCTTTATAAAAAGGCTTCCTTCACTCGATTTTTTAAAATTTCTTCGTTGCTTCCTAGTGCTCCTCTTAGTTGTAACTTGCAAAGAACTTAGTTTGTGCACCCCATCGTCTCGGTATCTCATCCCATTGTTGTTTTTGGCCTCCTCTATGGCGACCAGGTAACCTTCTCACCTATACTCTATGATGTTCGTTGGTTAGCAGTTTAAATCATAAAATGACAACCTTGAAGCCCTCAAAAAAATTATGAGCCCAAGCCTTCGTCAAGACTGGACCCCCTCATGGACCTGGAAGTGCAAATTGTAGACCCGATCTACTCCTATAACGTGGATGACCTCTGATCTAACCTATTGAGAAACTATGTCAGGGGGGAGGACCCTTTCCGAGTGGTGGAGTCAGGGCTATACTACCATATTTCACCCTTTATGCATTACTTCCCATAGTTTGTCTCATGGATGGAAGCATCCTATGTCGACAAGAATAACTACTTTGTTTCCTCACAGGGGTCAAAATCCTAGAAATTACCCCAGAGCTAATTCAGAGAGCATTGGTGTACCCTTCTCCCCCTGAATTTTTTCAGTTCACTAACACCAACCTGAGGTATTATTATTCTACTCTCCCAACCATTGAGCAGTGACCCTTCTTGCGAATGATCCTGGCTCTTGGGCTAGAAGACTTTCCTATTACTACCAACCTCCCCATCACCCTCTATGCAGAACCTTTCCAGCCTATTTTTTCCATCATTTATCACCTACTGGGAGAAGAGGATGCCAACATGTCCAACAAAGCCACCTTGGGCTTCCTTAAGCAAATTTGTAGCATAGGTGTGTGTTTAACATTCCAGCTTACTTGTCTGAAGCCATCAGATTCCAAATGCACCACTTCATACTTCAAATACTACTCCTAGTTGTTTTATCTTTTTGTGTACTCTCATGTTGAAGAATTCGAATGAATGGGCCTAAACATGGTCTCTAGGGACAAGAAGAGAAGCTTAGTCTTTGATTAGGATGTTGCTATTAGAAAAAGACCAGAATCTAAGACCTATTCACAATTCATCTCTTCCTATATGGTCATTGCATATAGGATCATTCATGGTGTGTCTCCTCCTAGAGTTCTTCCCCAATGGAAATAACTTCTCCATCTCAGAAAAGACACCAGGGTAGGGAACTAGTATTTTTTTGAAGACCAGATAGAGATTAGAATTTATGGGTGTGAGATTCCCCCCTACCACCTACCTGTTTTCATTCCTATGAGGATATTTTCTTTATAATTCATTAGGCAGAGTCTATATACAGATCAACTTCATTTTGTCCCTGCAAAGAAGGGACATGTGTTCAAATTGGGAATGCCTATGGGGCCTTTTGTTTTTAATGTCAGGCAGGCCTTCAAGGCAATTGAGACCTTGCGCGAAGAGATGAAATTTAGCCTAAGAGAGGTCTGGCACAATGACCCTTATGGTATCATTTCTCAAAGGAGAGAAAATATAAAGGTTTTGACTTATTTACATGAGTCTAAACCTTAGGTGGAACGGAAAGCTAACATTGAATCGTGGCCTCTTGATACAGATATGGAGATTGAGACTCATACACCTAAAGACAAAGCAGAAAATAGGCCTGTGGGTGGGATTGGAGATACCGAGATGGTAGATTCACCCTCATCTAAAAAGGTTAAGACTCAGGAAACAGAGGAAGAATGTTAGACCCCTATACCACTAGTGTAACCCCTTATTGTTATTAGTACAACCCACTTATTATATTGATGTACCCATGTAGTGCCCATATTGTTACTATTGTGCCCCATAGAAGCCCATTATTGTTATTATTGTGCCCTTACATTATTATTGTTATGTCGGCTCTGATTATGTTATGACCCCTTAGACTCCTATATATAGAAAGGAGGTCTTTTAATTTGCATCATCCAAGAATTTTTCATTTATGTAATTTAAAGGAGGTTGCCCCCTCGAAGAGGCTGAATTCTAAGGCGTTGATCTATCTTTTCTATCTTTTTCTTGAGCTAGTTTCATTACATTTGGTATTAGAGCTTTGGATTCTAGGGTTTCGCTGCTCCAAATAGGTCATCGTGGAATTTTCGCTATAACTTTTTTTATGTGATGTTTCAGAAGTTGCCAAAAAAACCCATTTGAGAAGAAATCGTGTTGAACCTTGGGCCCGAATTTCAGAGCTGTTCGCGCTATATTTGCGGAGATATGATCTGAGGAAGTTGGTCTTCTTGCAGACTCCTGAATTACATTCCAAACAGGCGACCTGGGGAAAAGCGTCATAAATTTCTCTCTGGGGATCAGATTGAACTTTCGTAAGAAGGTGTAGAAAGAGGACGGACTTTAGTTTCTTGTATGCATTTTTTAGATTCAAAGGTCGAAACAGTGAGTCTTGGCACGTCATACAAGTTCGCTCTATTGAATTAGTATATAATCAAGTCACTGTGGGAGATTTTGTATAACTCTTTCTTGGAGAATCCAATTTGGATCAGTCTGGTGGCATTAGAAAGAGGACACAGAGGGCTACTATAGGTCACAATTTCAGAACTTAAAGATCCGAAAGTACAGAGTTACAGTCGTTTCAAGATTGAGCTCCTAAAATCAAGAAAAAGCAAGATGAGGAAGATTGATGGCAAGGATCCGGTAAATTGGATACTTCAAATGGAGCAATATTTTGATCTACGTGGTGTACCATTGTTACAAAAGGTATGTATTGCATCTTCATATTTAGAACCGGATCAATTTTTATGGTATGAAGGGCTTTGTTCTCGTAAAAAACTTGTTACGTGGTCAATTTTCACGAAGGAAATGATAGCACATTATGAGGATACAAAGAGAAACGCCTTCTTTAGAGCAACACCAGAACAATTGGAAAGAGTAAAAGGGTTTTGTGACATAGTGGAAAGAAAAATTATGGAAACCAGGAAGCAAAACCCTCACAACTATAAAGATGGAAGTGTTGTTTCCCCTAGCCTTCCACAACCTACAACGGTTACACCACAACAATTGGAAGAAAAAATAGAAAAAGAGCTTTGTTGCAATTGTGATAGAAAATGCACTAAAGGTCATAAGTGTGTTGAGAAGAAATTATTTTACATAGAATATGAAGAGGAGGAAGAAAATGATCAAGGAACATCAAAAGAAGAAGATATACACCAGGACCCCACCCCAAAGAAAGAAGAAATGAATCAAACCATATCTTGTAAAGCATTGGCAAGAATTACCACTCCTCAAACTCTCAAGATAGAAGGACATATCAAGAAGAAAAAGTTGCAAGAAGTGAAAGATCACATCAAGAAAGAAGAAATGAATCCAACCATATCTTGTAATTCATTGGTCAAAATTACCACTCCTCAAACTATCAAGATAGAAGGACATATCAAGAAGAAAAATGTTCAAGAAGTGAAAGATCACATCGAGCATCAAGAAATGAATCCGACCATATCTTGTAAAGGATTGAAAGAAATTACCACTCCTCAAACTCTAGAGATAAAAGGACATATCAAGAAGAAAAAGGTTCAAGCAGTGAAAGATCACATCGAGCATCAAAAACAAGTTCTCCAAATTTTAAAGGATAACGCCACTTCGGTGCAAAATCAAACGAAACAACAGGTAGATCAACATCATAGTGAAAAAAAATTTAATGGAGGTGATTGGGTATTTTTACTGCTACATCTCAAGCAAGCTATTTATGAGAAGGAAATGTTGGCAATACAACATGCACTTAAAAAATCGCAACCTTACCGAATGAGAAGACTCTTCAAGGATGAGGATGTGGAAGCATTGTTTTGTGCTATTTCTATTATCCAACTAGATTGGATAAATGAAGCAAGGGATGAATGGAAGAAGGACGAAGAAGTATGGCCACTTATTCAAAAGTTGCAAAAGATCCCATTTCAAACAATATTGCCAGAAATTGAAGAGGAAGGAAAAATCATATTGGAACTTGGAGCAGTCACAGAAACAAGAACACGACAGCGACGAAATCTATCAATTTCAAAGTATCTCATCAAGTGGAAGAACTTACTTGCTGAAGATTCTACATGGGAGGACAAGAATTTTATACAAAAGCATCAAGAACTACTCAAGTGTTGAGGACAACGCTTTTTGAAGGAGAGGGGCATGTTAGACCCCTATACCACTAGTGTAACCCCTTATTGTTATTAGTACAACCCACTTATTATATTGATGTACCCATGTAGTGCCCATATTGTTACTATTGTGCCCCATAGAAGCCCATTATTGTTATTATTGTGCCCTTACATTATTATTGTTATGTCGGCTCTGATTATGTTATGACCCCTTAGACTCCTATATATAGAAAGGAGGTCTTTTAATTTGCATCATCCAAGAATTGTTCATTTATGTAATGTAAAGGAGGTTTCCCCCTCGAAGAGGCTGAATTCTAAGGCATTGATCTATCTTTTCTATCTTTTTCTTGAGCTAGTTTCATAACAAAGAAGAACTGGAAGCTAGGCTAGTGGATACAAGTCCAGATCAACCAAGTTTTCTTGTCTCATTGGAATATCTGCCAGAGTCCACTACCTCATCTTATTCACAGGTAGTTGTTTTAGGTACAATATTTAGTACATCAATTACAGGATCAAGTTGGCATGTTGGAGAGGCCATTGAAGAAAGATATAAGAAAGTGAGGAAGGAAATGCAGCTGCAAGTGGCATCTCATTCAGCCCCATATTAGACCAGGTTGTTGGCTGCAATGGATTTGGAGAGGAAGCAAATGAAATTCTCCTTACAGTATCCTCTATTCTTTATCTTCATGTTCACAATTCAAAACTTTGGATGTGTCTTTGAATTTGGCAAGTGTTCCCCTCCCAGACAAAATCAATTTCCATAGGCAGGTTGGGGAAATTTTGTACAGTGAGCTAAATAAGAATTCCTTGACCATTAGCAAGGAAAAAACACTACTAGAGAAAGTTGAAAATAGGCTGAAGCAAGAGAAATCCAACTCCCATGCCCTTCACATACAAAATGAAAGCTTCAAGGAGTTGGTGGTAAAGCTTGGGGTGAATCCTAAGGACAAGTTAGCTTTTGAGGCTCTGCTCAAGAGTTCTCAAACAAATATTTAGGAGCTAAGTCATAAGTTAAATATGTCAGGCAACAAGCATGTCCAATCCAAGGAGCTAGTATAGGTAGAAGAAGAAAAAGAGATCATAGCCAATGAGATCATTGACAGGAACAATGAGGTTGTAGCCCTCAAGTAGAAAATAGTTGAGTTGCAGTAGAATATTGACTCACATGTGTGTACAGTCATCATTCTTGGGGATCCCCAAAACCCTACTGAGTAGCTTACCAAGACCCTTACTAAACTTTAGCTTTCAGAAGGGGAACTGAAAAGAGTAAAAAGAGATCTAGGGGCTTCCCAGAAAAACTTAGCCCAAAGCGGAAACAAGTGGAGGTTAACATAACTAATGTTGAGATCCTAAGAAAGGACCTATAGAAAGCTAAATAAAAAATCTTGGAACTAAAGAGTAATTTGAAAGGGAACATGTTGTTGATCTAAAGATGACCTGAGGTTGTCATTGATGTCAACCCAAGCAGCACCAGGGTCTACCCTGATCTTGCAAGGGAATTTTGACTTGAAAAATTACTCTATTTTGAGTCAAGGATATTCTAGATAGATTCTAATCATCGAGATGTTTCCATTGATATATGGCACTCCAAGTAATTCTTCATGGTTTGAGAGATATTCATGTTTGAAGTTAGTAACCCCAGTTAGTGGGCTAAAACCCTATGGGGTTGTGGCATGGCACTCATAATTTTTTTTGGTCATTGAATAGTCAATAATTAATAATTTTTTAAGCTCCTAAAATCCATCCAACATTCTCTATAGAAGCCCCTCTCAACTCTATAAAAAGAAATCTCATATATCCTCCAAATGTATCAATCATGGAATTTTCGCTATAACTTCATTTATGCGAAGTATTAAATTCTGAAATTAAAACGCATTTGATTCAAAATCCTGATGAATGGCGTGACCAAATTTCAGATCTTGGTTCACTATATTTTCGGAGATATGATCTGTGGAAGTTAGGGTTTTTGCAGGCTGCCGAATTTCATCTCAAAGAAGCGACCTTGGGAAAATTGTCATAACTCTCTCTCAGAGAAGAGGATTGGAATTCTGTAAAAATTGGCAGATAGTGCACTGATTGTATTTTTCTGTGTATCAATTTCAGAGCCGAAGGAGGAAACAGTGACATGTGGTACGCCGTACAAGTTTGCTCTACTGAAATAGTCCATAATCAGGTCATTGTGAGATATTGGGCATAACTTTGTCTTGAAGACTCCAAATCGGGTCAAGCCTGTGGCATTGGAAAGAAGACTTAGAGGGCTTCTATAGGACCAAATATCACATGTTTGGTATCATACATCGCAGAGATACATCAAATTAAATATCGTGCTCCTAGAAGGCAAGAAAAACTAGATCAAGTGTTATCAAGGGGTGCAAAGGACCAGACTTTCTAGGGCAGCAAAGAGAAAGGTAAAGCAAAATGATGCAACAGAGGTAAGCTACAGGTAAGTATCTTCTGTATATGCATGTTCATCTCTTAATTGCATTAGTTTCTTTGTATTCTAATTTGTTTTTTTTGTTTAGCACTGACATATGTTCTGTAGGATGAGGTAAGTTTTTCTATTATCATGTCATGGGTATTTATTTGAAGAATTTTTGCAGGTATTATATATTCATCAAGAGAATACTCAATGCATAATCTAATGTTATGAAGAGTGAGAAAGGGTAGCATGACAAGAGCAGTAATCAAGGTGTAGAACAACAGCAAGAAGTTCACCACATGAAGTCTTCAAGTGGGAAGCACTGCATACAATCATTGTAAAAGTGTCATTATACAAAGTCATTGTAAAAGCAACATTGTAAGAGTTGTACAAGTGTCTATTTGCCAAGAGTTGAAGAGGCAATGTTGGGAGGTCTAAGATCATCATTATGTGGCTGTGTCATAGTTGGGGTTATGGTCTAGTGTGTCGTCTTCTTCTACATCATTCTATATCATTGTAAAGTGGACCATTTTCCCTAGTACAGGAGTCCATTCTTCTTTTATTCTTCTATGGGGTGGTAGGCTGGTGCTAGGCTAGTGCATGAAGTCACCAACAGGTTCAAGCCTATGAAAACTTCAGGGTGGTAGGGTGGTGCTAGGGTGAGTTGTAGCTCATTGGGTGTTGGGGCATCCATTCAATTGACCACTGAAGAATCTCAGGCGTTGGAGCATCCATCCAGTGGGAGCTAGAGAAGAATGATTTTCTAGAATTCTAGGAAGTTGTTGCTTTCATTTTAGTTGGGGCTGAAGATTAAAGAATTTATTAGAAAAAGTGTTTGGTGTTTTTTCACCCGGAGGGGATTTTCCACCTAAAATCTTTGTGCCTCCTGGGTTCTTTTATTTACTGTTATTACTACATAAACATTAATAATAATTGAAGATTAACAAATGCTCTGAAAAGATTTAAAAGTGCTAATTTCTAAGGAATACTGATTCACCCCCCCAGTATTTTCTAACAATTGGTATTAGAGCTTGGTTCCTTCAGTAACAGCTTAACCGCTGGAAGTTAATTTTCAGATATAGAGATGGGAAAGTCAAACAAGCGGGTTACAAGGATTTCAAAGGAAGGTACAGGTACAAAAAAATCTCAAGAAATTGAATATTGTGTACCAACCCCTAATTTTTGTTGGGTTATGTTAAATTCTTTCCATGACTAGCCCACGTAGTTAACCTGCGGGTTAGGGGGGGGCGGAGCACCCCCTTCGTTGTGTCGATTATGTAGCGAGGGGGGGTCACAAGGGGTTTGAGGTGTACTCGTAACCCCACTTTATGGGGTCCAGGGCAGCGCCCCGAAAAATTTTGTTTTTGTTCCCTATGTTAGGTTGGGCGGACCCACCTATGGTTTTGTGCATGATTTTCGCACATGTTTTTTGGACGCGATGGTTTTCAGTCCACGGTATTGGATGCTTCGGCATGTATAAATATGTATTGTAACGTTGAAAGGAAAATAATGAAAAATCAAGCCGGTAGTCCCGGTTTTGGGATCCAGGGGAAATCTCTGTGTATATGCGTTTTATGTGTTATGCTCTCACATTGTTTATTTTCTGTGTTTTAGAATTCGTATGCTGGTAATTTCTGTACGGGGTTAAAACCTACAATTTTGATATAGATAATTACTAGATATGGGAATCCGGGATGGAAGTATCTTTGCAGGCACATGGAGTATGGGAATCAATTGTTTCTAGAGACACATCTACCAACGAAGCTAAAAGCTAAAGCTCTTTGGGAAAAGCTTCATAATCTCTATTCAACAAATAAATCAAGCCAAGATGTTATTGAAAACTTGGATCCTTTTGAGTATGATGAAGAAGGGTTGACCATAGAATAATTTTCTAAGGAGGCAATCAAGCTTATAAAAGAGCTCAAGGCTGAGAAGATCCATTCCAATAATCTTGAAGAACAAGTTCAAGGTCTCAAAATTGAAGTTGAATAACACAAATGTATTGAAAAATCACTTCAAAAGAAATTGGAAGAAATCAATAATACAACAACACAAGACCTCAAGAGAGAAGTCCAATAGAAGCAACAAGAACTCGACACATCATTTGCAGATATTAGCAAGATCACACAATAGACGCAGGAAGCAGAAATTGAAAGGAAGGAATCTGATCAAAGATACATATCGATCGCTGACCAAAAGAAAAAGGAATTAGAAACATCTTCAATAGAAATAAGCAGGCTCGGGATTGAAAATGAGAAGCAGAAGGAACAGATACAGGTTCTCAACAAAGAAGTAGAGAAGACCACTCTTCTCAAGCTACAGGTTGAAGGAAGAAAAAAGAAGGAAGCTCTTGAAAAGATTTTTTCAAGAAGATCTTGCTTAAAAGCAAGAATAACATGATGCAACTCATGATGAGATCAACAGACTCAAGGGAATGCAAAAAGAATACTTGCAAGATAAGACATATGAAGAAGCGAAAATGAAGGCAATTATGGGTGGTAAAGCTCCAATTGATGAAGGTACAAGCTCCACAGCTTCACAAGATGATTCTAAGAAGGAAGTTGATCAAAGTGAAAAGCCAAAGAAGAATTTTTCAACTCCAAAGAACAAGACCAAAGCAATCAAGAACAAAGGACCACAAGAAACTACAACACTGCCTCCAAAGAAGAAGGAAAAATATTCCAGGTATGTTCGTTTATTTAATGGTTATTGATTTTTATGTGCTAACTATGGACATATGGCTAGGGATTGTGAAGTTTTTGATAGGTACAATCATTATCTGCAAAACCCTAGAAGCAAGTTTGCAGGATCATGAGATAGGTTCCACGATGATTTTGTCAGAAGAGAATACGTGCTAGATGGGCCAAATATTGAATGTTTCAAATGCCATAACTATGGCCATAGTGCTCGTGGTTGCAAATATTAGATGGAATCGCCTATGGACAACATTTAATGCTTCAAGTGTCATAACTATGGGCACATGGCTCGAGATTGCAGGAATAAGAAGGTCTAGAAAAGGAAACAGGTACAAGAAGACAAAGCAGATAACAAGGTTTTAGCAGTTATGCTTTCAGGATTTGTAAAAGCAAAAGGTCATGAGGAATTAGCAATTGCTTCAGATAATGACTCAAGTCAAGATGGCCCGTTAGGTGGCTCACTATTTTGAACAATCTGTCTTGTTGACACCTTAATGTTTGTACAAGAGGAGTCTATGCAGCAGTATATGGCACAAGTCTACGATTTACAGGAAGGTAGTTTGAACAAGATGGTAGTTTCATTAAAGGTTTAGGGGGAGAAAAATAGTTGAAGGATTACAGGTTATGAGGAACAAGACAAGATTAGTCTGCAAAGGATATGCACAAGTGGAAGGAATTGATTTCGAAGAAACATTTTCATCAGTTGCCAGAATGGAAGCCATCCGGATGTTTCTCGCCTATGCACATTCAAGAAAGATAAAAGTCTACCAAATGGATGTTAAGTCAACATTTCTGAATGGAGAATCAGAAGAAGAAGTTTACATTGAACAACCTGAAGGTTTTCTACTATCAGAAAAATAAGACTATGTTTGCAGGTTAAAGAAGGCTCTATATGGTCTCAAGAAGACTCCCAAAGCATGGTATGCTCGTCTTGACGGATATCTACATCAACAAGGGTTTAAGAAAGGTACTATTGATAGCAATATTTACGTACAAATAGATAAAGATAATTTAACAATTGTTGAGGTATATGTGGATGACATAATGTTTGGTAGCAATGATGATCGACTAAGTAAGAACTTTGCTACAAATATGCAAAGTGAGTTCGAGATGTATTTACTTGGTGAGTTGACATACTTCTTAGGGATTCAAATATCTCAGCAAGAGAAAGGAATATTTATTTGTCAAGACAAATACATCAAGGAAATGCTCAAGAAATTCAAAATGGAAGATTGAAAACCAGTGCTTACTCCGATGGGACAGGTTGCAAATTGAGCATAGATGACGCATCTAAGGATGTGGATCAAAGGTTGTACATATCTATGATTGGTAGTCTTCTATATGTAACAGCCTCTTGACTAGATGTTATGCAAGCAGTTGGACAAGTAGCAAGATTCCAAGCAACACCAAAAGAATCACATATTATTGTCGTCAAAATAATTCTTCGATATCTAAAGAGAAAAACAAAATATGGTTTGTGGTATCCCAAGGTCAACAATATCATTATTCAAGCCTTTACAGATGCAGATTGGGCAGGAAGTGTTGATGATCTTAAGAGTACTAGTGGAGCAGCATTCTATCTAGGTGGTTGTCTCGTGTCATGGTTGAGAAAAAAGCAAACCTCAATCTCGTTATCCATAGAAGAAGTAGAATATATCGCAGCAACAGCTTGTTGTACTCAAGTTCTCTGGATGAAGAAAACTTTTCAAGATCTTTAGGTCAACTTTGATGAGCATATTCCCATATTTTGTGATAACACCAGCGTCATCAATATCTCCAAGAATCCTGTGATGCATTCCAAAACAAAGCACATTCTAATTAAATATCATTTCGTCGGAGAGAAGGTCACCAAAAATAATATCAAGCTTGAATATGTTGGTACAAAAGAAAAAATCATTGATATCTTCACTAAACCTTTACCTAGTGAATCATTTGAATATCTTCACCAAAAGCTTTGGATTCTCCCAAGTTCTCATTAGATTTTCCTTATTCAGAAAATAAAGGGGGAGTAGAAGTGTGTACAGGTCCTCAGGATGGTTGTGTGTCAGGGGGAGTTACCCTTTGCCATTGAAGTCAAAGGGGGAGAGAAGGCATTAGGAAGAGGTGCCCTAATTGCAGGGGGAGTACTTGTGTTTCCATCAATGCCAAAGGGGGAGATTGTTGATCTAAATATGATCTGAGGTTGTCATTTATGTCAACCCAAGCAGCACTAGGGGCTACCCTGATCTTGAAAGGGAATTTTGACTTGACAACTTACTCTATTTTGAGTCAAGGATCTTCTAGATAGATTCTACTCGTCTAGATGTTTCCGTTGATATATGGTACGCCAAGTAATTCTTCATGGTTTGAGAGATATTCATGTTTGAAGTTAGTAACACCAGTTAGTGGGATAAAACCCTATGGGGTTGTGGAATGGAACTCATAATTGGTTTTTGTCATTGAATAATCAATAATTAATAATTACTTAAGCTCCTAAAATCCCTCCAACGTTCTCTATAGAAGCCCCTCTCAACTCTATGAAAAGAAATCTCATATATCCTCCAAATGTAGTGATCGTGGAATTTTCGCTATAACTTCATTTCTGCAAAGTCTTAGATTCAGAAATTAAAACCCATTTGATTTGAAATCCTGATGAATTTCATGACCTAATTTCAGATCTTGGCTCGCTATATTTGTGGAGATATGATCTGTGGAAGTTAGGGTTTTTGCAGGCTCCCAAATTTCATCTCAAAGAAGTGACCTTAGGAACGTCATCATAACTCCCTCTCAGAGAAGTAGATTGGAATTTTATAAAATGTGATAGATAGTGCACAGACTGTAGTTTTTTGTATATCAATGTTAGAGCCAAAGGAGGAAACAGTGACATGTGGTACGTCATACAACTTCTCTCTACTGAACTAGTCCATAATTAGGTCATTGTGAGAGATTGGGAATAAATTTGTCTTGAAGAGTCCAAATCGGGTCCGATCTTTGGCATTGGAAAGAAGACTCAGAGGGCTTCTACAAGACCAAATATCACATGTTGGGGATCTGAAATCGTAGAGATACATCTGATTAAATATCGTGCTCCTAGAAGGGAAGAAAAACTAGATCAAGTGTTGTCAAGGGGTGAAAAGGACCAGACTTTTTAGGGCAGCAAAGAGCAAGGTGTAGCAAAATGATGCAGAAAAGGTAAGATACAGGTAAGTATATTCTGTATATTCATGTTCATCTCTTAATTGCATTAGTTTCTTTGTATTCTAATTTGTTGGTTTTGTTTAGCACTGACATATGTTCTGCAGGATGAGGTAAGTTTTGTTATTATCATGTCATGGGTATTTCTTTGAAGACTTTTTGCAGGTATTATATATTCATCAAGAGAAGACTCAATGCATAATCTAATGTTCTGAAGAGTGAGAAAGGGTAGCATGACAAGAGCAGCAATCAAGGTGCAGAATAGCAGCAAGAAGTTCACCACATGAAGTCTTCAAGTGGGAAGCACTGCATACAATCATCGTAAAAGTATCATTGTATAGAGTCATTGTAAAAGCATCATTGTAAGAGTTTTACAAGTGTCTATCTGCCAAGATTTGAAGAGGCAGTGTTGGGAGGTCTAAGATCATCATTAGGTGGTTGTGTCATAGTTGGGGTTATGGTCTAGTGTCTCGTCTTCTTCTACATCATTCTATATCATTGTAAATTGGACCATTTTCCCTGGTACGGGAGTCCATTCTTCTTTTATTCTTCTATAGGGTGTTAGGTTGGTGCTAGGCTGGTGCATGAATTCACCAACATGTTCAAGCGTGTAAAAACTTCAAGGTGGTAGGGTGGTGCTAGGGTGAGTGGTAGTTCATTGGGTGTTTGGGCATCCGTTCAGTTGACTACTGAAGAATCTCGAGCGTTGGAGCGTCCATCCAGTGGGAGCTAGAGAAGAATGATTTTCTAGAATTCTAGGAAGTTGTTGCTTTCATTTCAGTTGGGGTTGAAGATTAAAGAAATTATTAGAAAAGCATTCAGTGGTTTTTGACCTAGAGGGGGTTTTCCACCTAAAGTCTTTATGCCTCCTGGGTTCTTTTATTTACTGTTATTACTGCATAAACGTTAATAATAATTGAAGATTAACTAATGCTCTAAAAAGATTTAAAAGTGCTAATTTCTAAGGAATACTGATTCACCCCCCCCCCCCCCAAGTATTTTCCAACACATGTCACTACTGTAGGCTGAACAATTGGTGTGGTATGAAATCATTGAAGAAATGGGGAGGAACTTGGAATTCATAACTATGATGCATGAGAAGAAAATAGTGTTTAGATACTTTGAATGCTTCATCCTATCAGCTATGGAGGATGGAATGAAGAATTCCCAAATTGCTCAAAAGTTCATCAAGTTTGTAAATGAGAGGCCACTCAGTGAACTGAGGCCTATTGATGTGATAGACAGAGTGGGGGCCATCATGGAGATCACTAAGATGATCCGAAAGGAAGAATCCAGAGTCAAAATTGAAGAATGATTGGGGGTAGCATCCAGGAAGGTAAATGCTTTCAATGAGGAGTTTGAAGCATTGATAAGGGCAGGATTGCCCAGCTTTTGGGAATTGGGGGAGTTAAACCCTTGGGATCAATACAAACAATGATTGGTAGAGGCAAAAATCAGAGTAGACTCCTCCCACGAGAAGACCGCTACTGTAAAGGGCAGAAAAGTGGTAAATTACCTCAAGAAGGACTTCCAGTTGCTTGGGTTGGTAAAAATGTTATTCAGGGCCACGTTGGACTATTCAGACTTGACAAATATGAAGATCTCATGTCATTTTTTCTTCCAGTCTCCTCAACCAATTCTGGTACTGTGGCAGAGATGTCAGCAGTTCATTGATTCGCCCATGCTCCAGATCATCAACCCTGGGATGCAACCTCCACCTCTGACCCAGTGAAACTGAAGATATTGCAGATTGTCTTGATCATAACACATATTTTTACTTCTCTGTAAATATTTGTATTTCCCAGTTAATTACATTTTCTGTTAATAACAGGGATGCCATAGAGCATGCTTAATTTTGACATGATGACTCTCTGTACTAAAATCAAGAAATAATATTTGTGTAATGGGTTCTCCTTTAGAGGCCCTATAAATACAATTATATGATATTTTAAGAGGGTTCAGAACTTTTGTGAATTTTTTCTTTCCAATAGATGTTGGAAATAATACTGAGAGGGGGGTGAATCAGTATTTTCTGATCAATAATTTTTCTTTTCTCAAACAGATTTATATATGTTTCTTCTATAAAGTGAACTAGCATTTACACACAACTATGATTAGAGAAACCAACGTGCACCCAGAAAACTTGTGATTTAGACAATTTATCATGTGTTGATCTTTAACCAGTGCATCAGTGACTTATTAAACAGAGCAGTAAAAAAAAAATAAACCATCACACGTAAGCAACACACATGAACACCAATATTTAAGGTGGAAACCCAATGTGGGTGAAAACCACATGCTACTATCATCTCTGTCTTCTTTTAATAATAAGAAAATATGTTTACAACCTTGTACTAGGTCAAACTCATACCAGTACGCAGGCACCGACTTGCAGAAGGCTACAACCTTCTCTCGTTTTCCATCTTCTACTGGAAGGGAGCTGCAACCCCCTAGCTCTTGTACTAGCCAATGTGAATACTAGTATGTAGGCATCGGCCTACAGAAGGCTATGACCTTCTCTCTCCCTCCAGGGACCATGTTTCATAAATTTTCAGACTAGATGCTCCTGGTACACAACAATACACATGAAGGCCTCATTTCATCAATTTTCATACTGGACCTTTCAGGAACTTTGAAACTCAAGCTGCATCAACCAATAATCAGTTAATCTGAACAATCAGATCACTGTCACCATAACACTGTGTTGAACCCAGAAACCTGCATCATCATTCAAAACCAGCTGCAACCTCAAAAATCATGCATCAAAATGTATACACTACTTTACTAAACCCAACCTGCGTGTATACGCTACTTCCTGTAATCAAACCTGTATATAACTTCAAGACTACTAAAACATAAAATTTATGAATCAATTATGTACCAACTAGTAGTATGTTGACCATCTACTGTCTATTTATAAATCTTTACACATGAAGTAGAAAAGATCACCCTTCTCACTTATTCAATCAATCAATCAGATACCAAACTCCTTATGCATTCAGTTTTACATTCAGACCTAGGACTTCATTAATAGACAACAATCAAACAACAGAATTGATCAAATATATCAGTCAAATCTAAAGAAGATACTTTTACTTTGTATACACCAATTTTAAGAGTAGAACATGTGTGTACATGCACTTTTTTAGAGACTAACCATCATACAGATCTACAAATATTAACTCATAACTTCATTGCACTTCTGGACTTCAGACAAACCCTAATCATGACATTTAAAGAATAAAATAGGTGTACATAATCATATCTAGCCCAACCAATATCATATCATTCAATAATAAGTCATTTCAAGTCTCATGATCCTAATCCAACATTGAATTCAAGGTGCACAAATTATTTCAAATCAAATCACAAACATAGCCCCTACAACATAAAATATACTTCAGATAGAATTATTCCTTAGAAATCCATACACTTTCACACTTGGCCTTATGATCTTCTCTTCCTTATATAGCTTTAGGCCCTTTGTCAATACCTTGGACCAACTTAGGACCAATACCTTGGACCAAATACCTAGGGTCAATACCTCAGACCAAATACCTCGGACCAAATACCTTGGACCCAAAATACCTTGGACCAAATACCTCGGACCAAAACCTTGGTTTTCCAGTATGTACACTCTTTTCCTCCTGTGGGAGTGCGTGTATACGTATACGCTCTTTTTGTTCTATGGAACAACGTGCATACGTTGTTTTGACTAAGTAGACCTGTGTATACTTCTTAAACCTCTTTTCATCGGCCTTTTCCTTTACCTTCTTTATTTTGATCAATAAACCTTAGTTTCATCTTCCTGTTCTTCTATACCACTACCCTGTTACCTCTGAATATACTTATTGTACTATGAGTTGCCTTTTACCAAAACTGAATTGACTTGTGAGTGAGTTGCCATCAAGAACAACACTTGTATCATAATGCCAACAATCTCCCCCTTTAGACTTGATGGCAACCATGAAGGTGTTGAAAACTGCAAGCTGTAGATATTGTTAGAGATAACATGAAACACCAAAATACTCTCCCCCTTTGACATCAAGGGCAAAGAGCAGACCAAAAAACTTTCCTCCTTTGATATACATTATGTTTTCCATGCTCCCCCTGAGTATGTGCCGATTCTGCAGAGATATGATTCAAAATAATAACATGACTCTATAGTTCAACTAAGTGATTATGACCTCCTTATGACTAATGACTCATACATACATCAATCACCCAACCAAGTGGGGATATACCAAATGTTTATACATGACATAAATACAACAAATATTACATCATCCATCCCATGCAAAGTGGGGGTACAAATTACATCATTTGTCCAATAGAACTCATTTTAGACCTTTACATGATTTAAACAAAAAATGTTATAAATATCTGAAGCCATAGCTGGACTCAGCAACCATAATTCCAACAATGCAAAATGTGTGTGAAGGCTAATGCTCCCCATAAACTTGTGCTACCTGGGCATTGTCAACAAGTTATTCATCAGGGAATTTTTGTCAGTCAAATAAAAATCAATGAGCAAAGAATATCACCAGATTGTAATCATCAACATCAGACACAACACCCATATCAGAGTTTGACCCACTGTTTTTCTATCAGAAAAACATATACACTCCTTAAGCCACAGAAACCTGTGTGTATACTTAACTAAACTTCATGAAACCCATGTATAATAACCTTCCTTTGAAAAATTGAATTTAACAGTAGGATGATGCAGCAACTACTCCCAGCTTTTGTCTGAGATATTCAAATGTTTATCTGGGAAGTGGTTTAGTGAATATATCAACAACCTGTTATTTGGAGGGAACATACTCCAATTTGACCTTTTGTTCAAGCACTTGTTCTTGTAGAAAATGGTACTTGATGGGTATGTGCTTGGTCTTGGAGTGCATGACTGTATTTTTTGAAATATTGATGGCACTTGTATTATTACATAGAATGGAGATGGGTGGAGTACATGTGATCTGAATGTCTTTCAATGTTTGCATCATCCAAAGTAGTTGTGTGTAGCAATATGTAGTAGCCACATATTCTACTTCAACTGTAGAAAAGGCAATCGAACTTTGATTCTTGTTGAACCATGACACTAACTGAGAACCCATATAGAATGCACCTCCACTAGTGCTCTTTCAATCATCAACACTTCCTACCCAATCTGCATCTATATATGCATGAAGAGTAAGGTTTGTATCTTTAGGATACCATAGTCCAAAGTCCTAATTTCCCTGAAGATATTTGAAGATTCTTTCGACTGCTTGGAGATGTGATTCCTTTGGATTTGCTTGGAACCTTCCAACAATTCCTACTGCATGCATGATGTTAGGTCTAGTACCTGTTAGATAAAGCAGACTTCCAATCATAGATCTGTAATTTGGTTGGTTTACTGTTGGCGATTCATCATTAGAGCTGAGACTGCATCCTGTTACCATTGGAGTACATATTGGTTTAGAATCTTCCATTCCATACTTCTTCAAGATCTACTTGAGATATTTGGTTTGTGAAAGAAAGATACCATCTTTTGTTTGTTGAACTTGTAGACCAAGAAAATAAGTAAGTTCACCAAGTAAGGACATTTCAAATTCTTGCTGCATTATTGAACCAAAATTCTGACTCGTGGATTCTTCATTGCTACCAAAAATGATATCATCAACATAAACAACAATAATTAGTAATTTATCATTTTCAATCTTTGTGTATAAATTGCTATCTGTGGAACCCTTTGTAAAACCTTGTTGTTGTAGATGTTTGTCAAGGCGGTAATACCAAGCCCTTGGAGCCTATTTCAGACGATAGAGAGCCTTTTTGAGCTTGCATATGAATTTTGCATCATTTCCAAGAATGAATCCGTCTAGTTGTTCAATATAAACTTCTTCTTCTAAATATCCATTCAGGAAGGTTGATTTTACATCCATTTGATATACTTTGAATTTTTGAAAACTAGAAAGAGCAAGAAACATTCTTATGGCTTCAAGTTTGACAAAAAGTGAAAAAGTTTCTTCAAAATCTATACCTTCTTGTTGAGCATACCCTTTACAAACAAGTCTAGCCTTGTTTCTAATAACTTCTCCATTTTCATTTAGCTTGTTCTTAAATATCCATTTTGTTCCTATAATATTTTTATCATGAGGTCTAGGAACTAATTCCCAAGTATCATTCTTTTCAATTTGGTCAAGTTCTTCATCCATGGCCTTGACCCAACATTCATCTTTGCAGGCTTCATTTACATTTTGAGGTTCAGTGGAGGATAGTAATGCTAGATATCTTGAGGTCCCTGTAAGAGTTCTTCTTGTCTGTATACTAGCCCCCTTTTCTCCTAGAATTTGAGATTTTGGATGATTCTTCTAAACATACCTAGATGGAGTCTTTTCCCTGTTTGTTGTATCTTCTTCTTCTGGTGCTTCATTGGTTTCTTCTTCTATATCATTTTGATTTGATGCGGGAAAGCATTCCCCAACTTCCTCACTATCATAATTCTCTATTGATTTCATCTATTCCATATTTCTCCATGCTTCATCAACTACAACATCAATGCTTTCAACAATTTTTCGAAGTCTTTTATTATAACATTTGTATCCTTTACTTTTGGAAGAATACCTTCGTCTGCTCTAGGTTCAAACTTACCAAGTTTTTCATCAGTCCTTTTGATAAAACATTTTCTTCAAAAAACTCTAAAGTGTTTTACAGTAGGAGGCTTATCATACCAAAGTTCATGTGGAGTTTGATTTCTATTTACCCGAACATTCGCTTTGTTGAGAATAGTCACGGAAAAAAATGCAGCTTCACCCCAAAAGGTTACAAGAGTTCCAGATTCATCTAGCATAGCTCGAGCTATTTGTTGAACTATCCTATTCATCCTTTCTACCACACCATTTTGCTGAGGAGTTCTTGTGGTGGAGGATTTCCATTTTATTCCATGTTGTTTACAAAAGTCAAAGAATTCATCTGATATGAATTCTCCCCCTTGATCAGATCTAAGACATTTAATTTTTCGATCTGATTCATTTTCAACTAAAGCTTTGAAGGCTTTAAAATTTTCAAATGCTTCATCTTTATGTTTTAGAAGACCTATCCAACACATCCTGGAAAAATCATCAATAAACAAAATAAAGTATTATTCTCCACGAGGTGACTTTTTCCTTGTTGGTCCACATAAATCAGTATGGATGAGTTCAAGAGGCTTACTTGCTGACCCTTCCTTTTAAATGAAGTGAATTCTGGTTTACTTACCGATTTGACATGGTTTGAATATGGTATTTTATGGGATGCTGATACCTGGAAGATCACGAACTTCCTAGAGCTTGGATGATTTTCTTATTTGAGAAAAGCTTAGATGTCCCAATCTTCTATGCCACAGCTAGTTTTCATTTGTTTTTCTTATATAGCATTGTTTTTGTCCTCCTTTGAGTATGTATAAGTTGTTTGGATTTCTTGTACCTTGATCACGGTATTTCCTATATCAAGTTCACGAACAACACATCTGTTTGATCTAAACACCACTTCATTCCTTGATCACACATTTGACTGACACTCAACAAGTTATGCTTTAAACCATATACATACATGACATTTCCAGCTTTAACCTTTTCTTTGAAGAAAACAGAACCTTTACCTTTAATGATAGTTGGAGTGTCATTTCTAAATGAGACATTCTTTTCCTTTTCTAAAGCAATATATGAATGGAGTTTCTCTTGATCACTTGTCATGTGTTTCGAGCATCCACTATCAATGTACCACTAATTTTCTTGTCCTTTTGCATACAAAGTTATATCACATCTTTCTGATTGAGATTCCTTCCTTCTCCATATCTTGGGATTTAATGGCATTTGCTCCTTTTGAAATGTTGGCTGAAATTTTCTCCTGCATTCAGATTCTTCATGACCAAAGTTGTTACAAATCGAGCATTCTATTTCATTTTCAAGAGGAGAAAAGTTATTATAGGAACTTTTCTTGATTCATGTTTCACTTCTTTGATTTCATGCTTCTCTAGTCATGATGGTTTTGTAAGCAACACATTGAGCAGCCTTGTGTCCAAAGTTATGACATGAAAAACATTGTGCATTAAAGAATTTCCTGTGATCATATAATATTTTGACATTGTTTACCTATTGGTTGTGGCTTCTACTGATATTCATTCTTGGAGTAAATTGAGTATGATTTACCTTATGAGTAGTTTGAGGCCTTTGCTGACAATTGAAATATTGTTCACTCATCTTTGCTGCATCAAGATAGCTTCTGGTGGAGGTTGACAGCTTCTGTGATTGAGATGATTCTTCAGTATATCCAAGACCTGTCTTTATCAAAGGCGAAGCTAAACTTTGATAATTTCATTTAAAGTTTCTGATCCTTTAGCAAATCTAAGATTGAGAGATTTTGTCTTCTCAAGATCTTTTCTTAGACCCACAATTTCACATTCTAGATTTTCATTGTGTTTTTCTATTTCAGCAAGTTGGTGTGTCAACGTATCTATGCTCATATTATTTTATTCTAAACGGATTTTGAGTTTAGTGATTTCTTCAAGAAAATCTTCCTCTTCTAATGCATCCAAGAAATCATCATTGTCATAGGCCATGAGAAGTCTATAATCTTATTCAGTTTCATATTCATCACTATCTTCATGCGTATAGTAACTCCTTCTATTCGCAACCTATTCTATATTGCCTTTTGCATATTCCTTCCCTTTTTTATGTTTATCTTTATGAGGACATTTTGCAGCATAGTGACCAAATCTACCACAAGCAAAGAATTTGAAAGGTAGCTTACCTCTGAATCTTTCGGAACCTCGTTGAAGCTTCTTGACAAAGTTTACCTCATCTTCTTCTTCTGAAATGTGTCCCGATTCATGGTGCTCTTCCTTTTCTTTTCCCTTTGCTGATGCTTTAAATGTGGCTTCTCTCATATCTGGTGGACCTCCTTTTCTCATTTCAAAGGTAGTTAGGATTTCATGGAGTTGAGTCACTATAATAGTTTGAAGATCTTGTTTTTCTTCAATGGAAAACACTTTTGACTCAAATTTAGAAGACAAAGATCTCAAAATTTTCTCCACTAATGTAACTTCCTTTATCTCTTCACCCAAATTCTTCATATAATTAACAATCTCACCTATATGTAAGAATTATCTAGCAACACTCTCATCACTATGCATCTTAAGAGTTTCATACTGAATTCTGAGAGTTTGAAGCTTAGCACGTTTTACCTGAGAGTCTCCTTCGTAGCTTTGAATGATTTTGTCCCATATTTCTTTGGTTGTCTTGAGTTGCATGACTTTGACAAATTCTGATTCTAACAGACTTCCCAATAATGTATTGACAGCTTTGGCATTGGTTTCGTATAACTTCTTACCTATAGAGTCTGTAGGAATTGCTGCTGGAAATTGATATCCTCCTTCTACAATTTCCCAAACATCTGCTCCAAGCGATTGTAGATAAGCTCTGGTTCTTATTTTCCAATATACTAAGTTGCTCCCATTGAAGATTGGTGGTCTGATGGATCCCATGCCTTCGTGATTATTCATCTTGAAAGATCTTCCTTCAAGCAATCAAGCTTCTTTAGAAGGACCTGCTCTGATACCAATTGTTGGAAATAATACTGAGAGGGGGGTGAATTAGTGTTATCTGATCAATAATTTTTCTTTTCTCAAACAGATTTATATACACTACTTCTGTAAATTGAACTAGCATGTACACGCAACTATGATTATAGAAACTAGCATACACCCAAAAAACTTGTGATTTAGACAATTTATCATGTGTTGATATTTAACCAATGCATCAGTGACTTATTAAACAGAGTAGTAAAAATATAGTAAACAATCACACATAAGCAACACACATGAACACCAAGATTTAAGGTGGAAACCCAATGTGGGTGAAAACCACCTACTGTTGTCGTCTCTGTCTTATTTTAATAATAAGAAAATCTGTTTACAATCTTGTACTAGTGCAGACTCATACCAGTATGCAGGAACCCACCTGTAGAAGGCTACAACCTTCTCTTGTTTTCCAGATTCTACTGGAAGGGAGCTGCAACCCCTTAGCTCTTGTACTCACCAATGTGAATACTAGTACGTAGCCTCCAGCCTACAGAAGGCTATGACCTTCTCTCTTTGTCCAGGGACCACGTTTCATAAATTTTCAAACTGGATGCTCCCAATGCACAAAAATACACATGAAGGCCTTGTTTCAACAAATTTTCATTCTGGACCCTTCAGGAACTTTGAAACTCAAGTTGCATCAACCAACAATCAGTTAATATGAACAATGAGATCATTTTTACCAGAACATTGTGTTGAACCTAGAAACCTGCATCATCATTCAAAACCATTTGCAACCTCAAAAATCATGCATCAGAATGTATACGCTACTTTACTGAACCCAACCTGCATGTATACACTACTTCCTATAATCAAACCTGCATATACCTTCAATACTACTGAAACATAAAATTTCTTAATCAAGTTTGTACCAACTAGCAGTATGCTGACCATCTACTGTCTATTTACAGAGCTTTACATAGGAAGTAGCAGAGATCACCCTTATCACTTATTCAATCAATCAATTAGATACCAAACTCCTTATGCATTCAGTTTTACATTCAGATCTAAGAAGACTTCATTGACAGACAACAGTAAAACAACAAAATTGATCAAATAGATCAGTTAGATCTGAAGAAGAGGCTTTTCTTTTGTATACACCAATTTTAAGAGTAGAACCTGCATGTACACGTGCTTTTGTATAGAATAACTAGCGTACATATCTGAAAATATTAACTCATAACTTCACTGCACTTCCGAACTTCAGACAAACCCAGATCATGACATTTAAAAAATAAAACAAGTGTACATAATAAGATCTAGCCCAACCAATATCAGATCATTTAATAATAAGTCATTTCAGGTCTCATGATCCTAATCCAACATTGAATTCAAGGTGCACAAAGTATTTTAGATCAAATCACAAACATAGCCCCTGCAACATAAAATATACTTCAGATAGAAGTATTCCTTAGAAAACCATACACTTGCACACTTGGCCTTATGATCTTCTCCTCCTTATATAGCTTTAGGCCCTTTGTCAATACCTTGGACCAAAACCACTTAGGACCAATACCTTGGACCAAATACCTAGGGTCAATACCTCGGACCAAATACCTTGGACCCAAAATACCTTGGACCAAATACCTCGGACCAAAACCTTGGTTTTCCAGCATGTATGCTCTTTTCCTCCTATGGGAGTGTGTGTATATGTATACGCTCTTTTTGTTCTATGGAACAGTGTGCATACGCTGTTTTGACTAAGTGGACCTGCGTATACTTCTTAAACTACTTTTCATCAGCCTTTTCCTTTACCTTCTTTAGCCTGATCAGTAGACCTTAGTTCCATCTTCCTATTCTTTTGTACCACTGCCCTGTTACCTCTTAATATAATTGTTGTATTGTGAGTTGCCTTTTACCAAAATTGAATTGACCTGTGAGTGAGTTGCCATCAAGAACAACACTTGTATCATAATGCCAACAATAGATACTTTGTTGTGCATTGTTGATGTAGTATTTCTCTGTTGAAGATTAATACAAGCTTTTGGTGATTCTGGCTCACTCGAGTTTGTAGTATGTGTTCTTGCTATGTTACTTTCATATGTGTTCCATTTTATTCTAATATTATATCATAAGTAGTTGCTTGATTTTTTTCTCATGAATGTATGGATTTGTTGAAGTCAAATATTGATGTATAATGCATGTATGGACATGGAAATTAAATCCTTAAAGTGCACACTATGTATCTTTGCATCTCATCCTCCATCTCTGCTTAATTTGTTTCACTCTTATTTTCACTGCATAGGATTCTTAAAGATAAGCCATGTGTATTGAATTTCCTTCTTGTTTAACTCTTTTGTCCCATATACTACAATGACTTATTAAGCTACAGACCCAGGTGATGAAGGTCATTGTAGATCTACATTGATGTTTTTATGAGTTAATTTTTCATCAGATTGTTATATGTTTCCTCTGGAGGAGGGTTTTGAATCATCTCTATTCCATGAAATATTGAATACTGAGTGTGTGTGATAGCTCTTGCAAACCTGCAAGCACTCATCTAGGATTTCCTAGGCACTGGTCTTTCCTCCAACCCGGGGGTTGTCTCTAGGAGGCTGATTCCAGCCACAACATCTTATGGCATCGTTGTCAGGGATGAATTTGAAAAACTTTCCCTGGATAATGACTATTTTTTATTCCTTTTAATAAGTGGGAAAAGGAAGTGCGGGTTTGGATCTCTCTCACCTTGGAGAATCCACATAAATAAAATTTTATTGAATCCACTAGGGATCCCTTATTTCTTTACACTAGCTTTTAAGAGGCCTCATACCCGCTTTGATACAAGACAGCAGAAGACCCCTCCTATGTTTGACCCAGAAAGAATAATATCAAGGAGGGTCTGGAAGGAGAAAACACTAGTCACTCCAAGTGATGGGATCTTTGTTCCAGATATATCATAAACCAGCTCGCAGAAGTCCATAATAAACCACCATGAACCCTCTTCCAAATTCCTAAAATATACAGAAGAGCATTATTCATTTTTTGGTCTATTTTTCTCAAGAGATCACGATGAAGGAGCTCCATCTAGTCCTCCCCCATCCCTCTCTCTCATTTTTCTAAAACCTAAAGAGGTTAAAGAGATACATGAAGGTATCCCAACACCCAATGTTAATATCTTTCCATCTCAACCTCAAACAACCATAGTTCAACCAGTTCTTTAGCAAGGCCTGTGATAAATCTCTTACCACCTCCTCCTTTGCAAAATATGGTCGTCCCTGGTTTTCTCATTAATAGGCATGCTCCTCTTGATTTACCTCAACCTATGAATGCCATGCCTCAATATTATCTCAAAAATCTTCCAATATCTACTATAGAGGATGAAATCTCTGCCCAAAAACACATAGACATTTTATGCCTCTTTGCAGAAAATCAAAATTTGGAGCACCTAGATGTGATTTTAAGACTCTTTTCCCAATCACTAGATGGGGAGGCCAGAAAGTTGAAAGCTTTACCCAATCCTTAAATTACTACACGGGAGGAAATGGAGAATGTATTCATGCATAAATGGGGCGATAGAAGAGACTATGGATACATCCTCATAGAGTTTAACACAATGAAGAAGAAACATAATGAGGATGTTTATGAATTCATCAAAAGGTTTAACAAAATATATAATAGTTTTCCTGCTGAAATAAAACCCCCACAAGTTATTTCTAAGGTGGTTTTTGTTGGGGGATTTTAACTCTGAATTTGGTTTTACTCTCAGGGAGATAAAATCCCACACCCTTGATCTAATTCAGATTGATGCACTTGAAGTGGAAGCTAACTTCACCTCCACTGGTAAATCAAGAGGAAAACATGACTATGTTGATAGGAGGAGAGGAAAAGAGGAAGCTAGCTCTTCAGTTCAAGGAGGGAAACTCAAGAGCAGAAGCTAGAAGAAATGAACAAATTGATTAAGAGATTGTCTAACAAGCTTGTAAAGATGGAGCTGGAAAATAAAAATCCACCCAGACAAACCCTCCCAGCCCCAAATATAAATTTCAATCCTCAATATAGGAGACCTCCATTGCAACTTCTGAAAAAGAGAAAGAAAGGAACAACAAGACCACATTCAACCTCCCTTATACTTGGAGGATGGACTGGAGCTTCTAACTGAAGAATCTATGGAAGCTCAGGACAACCACTTTTCTTCTCTCTCTGGAGAGGAGTACGAGGTTGAAGCACTTGAGGAAGAAGGAGAGGAATTGAATTTCCCTTTGGATGATGGAGAGATTGATGACTATTACAGACAGTTTTCAGACTTCATGCAATCTCATCTTCACAATAAATATGACCTTAGGTCTTCCAGAAAGAGATCTAGAGGGTAGGACCAAGGGGAAGAGCCTTCAACCTCCAATCATGCCAAACCACCAGAAAAGGGGAAGAAACCTCTAGATTAGCCTTCACCTAAGAAGAAAGAGTCCTCCACCCCTCTCCCTCATAAGCCTGAAGTTTCAAAATCAGAGAAATTTCTTCAATCATCCCAACCAATCTGCAATAAAGTAAAAGACCCTATTGATATTGTCTTTGTTGATAAGAACCCCTCTATGTTCAATCTGCAAAAGGAACTAGAAAAAGTTAAAATTGATGTCCCCTTGTCTGAGCTATTGAGACAACCAAGCTACAAAGCATAAGTGTCTCATTTTATTGACCCACCTACCATGGCCCCTGTGCAAGACAACCTAAATATACAAGAAGAAAGGCCCATGGTCGTTTTTGGACCCCATGTTGAAGAGAAAGACTCTTCTACAACCCCCTTTTATGTGACTTTGGTAATTCATGAGCTATTGTTGCACAATTGCATGCTTGATTTAGGGGCCTCCCATAATTTGATGTCGTTGTCAATAATGGAGCATTTGGGGTTAAAAATAATGCATCCATACAAGGATCTTTACTCATTTTAATCCAAAAGAGTGAAATTCTTGGGGTTGATCAAAGATTTGGTGGTGAATTTGGCACATATTCCTATGAAGAGTGTAGTGATGGATATTGTGGTTGCAGACATCCCTGTAAGGTTTGGGATGATCTTATCCAAATCATGGGGGTATAATATGGGAGGATCCATTAAATTGGATTTAACTTATGTCACTATCCCTGTTTTTGGCGGACAAGAACGCAGGTTGTATAGAGAATCAATATTTATGAAGACTGTCACAAAAGTTGAATGTTCAAAAAATTCACCCCTATATGGGAAAGAGATAGACCTCTCTTGCATGTTTCTAGAAGAGGATGATTTGATATTAGAAGAGACACAAGTCGAATTTTTCGCACAGCTATATCAAGAACCCTTGGAATGTGATAAAGTCTGGAAATTGTATTTTGATGGGGCTTGTTCTAGGTAAGGTAATGGGGTAGGAGTATTGTTGATGTCTCCAGAAGAAAGCCTAATCCCTCTTTCTTTCAAACCAGAGTATGAAGCAACAAATAATATTGTTTAATATGAAGCTCTGCTGCTAGGAATACGGGTAGCCAGAAACTTGAATATTGGGTGCGTAAATGTATTTGGTGACTCAGAGTTGGTGATCAAACAAATCAAGAATCAATGCTAAGTTAAACATCCACTTCTGAGGACTTATCAGAATGAGGTATGGGATCTAATTGACAAATTTTTCTTGTCTTTTAATATTCAATTTCTGCCCCAATAGGGCAATAGGATAATTGATTCCTTGGTTTTAGATGTAAGTAACTTCAAGCCTCCCCAAAATCCATTGTTGAGGTATGAAGTTGAAGTCCAGTTCATACCTTCAATACCAAAAAACATCAAACATTTGCAAGTGCTTGAGGATGAAGAAGAAATAAAAATATTCATGGAGGTAGCAGGGGAGTTCTCCAATTCGATGATTGACCAAGAGGATGAGGAGGTGATAGAGGAACAATAGAAAAATTGGGAAGAAACCATTACTAGGAACAAAATACTATAGCTGAAAGGCAACACTATCCCCAAGGGATTGGTCCCACTAGAAAGGATTTTCAATCCGAATGATGTGGCATCCAAGTCAGCCAAGAAAGAATTTGATGAGAAAGTGGAAGATCAAAACATTGGCACAGACCAAGACTCAAGGGTGATAAAGCTGGAAAAAGGAATCCTAGTGAGTACAAGCAGAAATACCTTGACTTGTTTAAGAATTACATGGATGTATTTGCTTGGTCTTATGAGGATTTGAAAACTTTTGATACCACCATCATCCAGCACAAGATACATTTAAAGGGAGAGGTGAAGACTTACAAACAAAATCTTAGACAAATTAATCCTTTAATACTTCCATTTATTGAAAAATATGTGAGGAAGTTACTACAAACTAAAATCAGTGTACCTATGAGGTACTCAGATTAGGTTTCCAACTTGGTCCCGATCATAAAGAAAAATTGGGAAATAAGGTTGTGTAGTGATTTCAGGAACCTAAACAAGGCCTCCTTGAAAGATAACTACCATCTACCCAAGATGGACCACATTTTATAGAGGGTGGTAGGGTCAACAAGGATGTCTATGATGGATGGATTCTCTAGGTACAACCAAGTTGTTGTACACCCAGAAGATCACTGGCAGTTGTTTTGTTGCAGAAAAATAATGAGGGGTATGAGAATCCAGTGACATTTTTCATCCAAGTAATAAGGGATGTCGAGCTGAAGTATATCATAATGGAGAAACACACTTATGCCCTAGTCAAAGCCTTGAAATCTTTCCGAGTGTATGTGTTCTAGTCAAGAACAATAGCCTATGTCCCCACGGCCTCTATGAAATATATTCTTGTGCAAGGAGATAGTGAAGGAAAGAGGGGAAGATGGATTTCTAAGATCCAAGAATATGACTTGGAAATTAATCCCACTAAGTTAATAAAGGGATAGGGGCTAGCCAATATGATGTCTGATTCTAATTTATAAGCACTGGGAATTAATCTACTATTAGAGGGAGAAAAGAAAAACACAAGTGAAGAGGAGAAATGAGGGGTTGAGAGCCCAACTCAGAAAATCCAAATGAAGTTTACCATATCCCACTGGTACAAACAAATAGTTCATTACTTATTGTTCCTAAGATTCCCAGTAAATTTTGACAAGGGTAAATACCATGCCCTGAGGCTGCAGACCTAGAAATTTGTCATTTCAAGTGGCCAGTTGTACTAGAAGGACCATGTGGGTGTTTTTCTCATGTGTCTGGTCGAAGAAGATATTTACAAAGTAATTGATGAATTTCATGGCTGCGCTTGTGAGGGGAACTACAGTTGAAAAGATACAACACATAAAATCCTCAAGGCAGGTTTTTATTGGCCCAAACATTTGGTGAATTCTATTCTTATGTCAGAGCCTACTAAAAGTGACAAAGGTGTAGGTTTTAACCCCGTACAGAAATTACCTACATACGAAAAGAAACAATGGCGAGAGAATAACACATGAAACAGATATACATAGATATTTTTCCTTAGGTCCCAAAGTCGGGACTATGAGATTGATTTTTCATTATATTCCTTTCAATGTTACAATACATATATATACATGTTGAAGCATCCATAAACCCCAATCCATTAACCTTGGATTAGAGCATAATCGTAGTTCCCTTGACCGGATCTACAAAATACCATGGACATAAAACAATCATGCCCAAAACCATGTGCAAAATCCATGCACAAAACCATTGTTAGGTCTTCCCACCTAATATAGGGTCCAAAAAAAAATCCATGAGGCACTACCCTGGACCCCATGCAGGGGGGATACCGCCCCCCTGCTACGCCCAGCGCAACGTACAGGGGGGTTGGCATCCCCTCCCATGTGGTATAGTCATGGAAAGAATATAACACACACCCAACATTCCCCCACTAGTTTCTTTCTTTCCACAGGGGTCCACAGGAGAGCTTAGTCATTGGTCCAGCCCTGCAATGCCCATTGTTTCTCTACACCAAGAGAACTTCTCAGTGCTCACAAAATTTTTCAATGCATCTGTAGTATTCTTCAAAGTGCCCACCTTTACCAACAACACATTTTTATTCTCAGCCATATCCATCGCAAAGTGATACTGAACATCAATGTGCTTTGTCTTTAAATGATAAGTAGGGTTCTTTGCCAAGAAAATTGCACTTTGGCTGTCATAATCTATCCTTATATCTCGTTGTACTAACCACACACTTGAACACAATATCTACAACCAAACTACTTCATTGCTTGCATGAGTGTTTGCCATGTATTCTGACTCTATATTTGAAAGTGCCATTATAGACTATCTCTTACTCATCCAACTGACTGCACCTCCAAAGGTTAAACACATACCAACTTGTAGATCTTCTTTGATCCTGGTCTCTAGCCCAGTCTGCATCAACAAAGTTGTGGATGTCCAAAACTTTGTCCAATCCTAGTCTTCCTTGGTAGCGCAAACCATAATCACTAGTGCCACGCAAATACTTGAAAACCCGTTTCACTGTTGTCAAATGCTCCTTCCCTAGTTTTGACATAAACCTACTCAATATTCCCACTGCATGTGCAATGTCTGGTATAGTACATACCATTGCATACATCAAGCTACCGACTGCACTTGCATATGGAACACATGACATTTCCTCTTCCTCTTCTTATGTCTTGGGACACTGTTCAACAGATAACTTTACTCCTATGAATAGGAACCTTCACCGGTTTACTATCATGCATATTAAAACTCCGTAGCATTGTCTCAACATACTTCCTCTGGTTTAACCAGAGCTTCCTCTTTGCCTAATCTCATTTAATTTCCATGCCCAAAATATAGTTTGTAGCACTAAGATCTTTCATGTCGAATTTGGAGGACAATTGGGTCTTCAAATCTTGGATAATTTCTTTGTCATTTCCAACCATAAACATATCAAGCACATACAAGACCAGATAAATAACATGGTCACTAATTAATTTAAAATACACACAGTGATCTGCTTTGCTTTTGGTGAAGCCAAGTCCCCGTATAAATGTATCAAATTTCTGATACCACATATTTGGTGACTGTTTTAACCCATACAGAGACTTTTTTAACTTTCATACCAGTTATTTATTACCCTTCACCACAAAGCCTTCAGGTTGCTTCATGTATATCTCTTCTTCCAGATTCCCATGAAGAAATTTTGTCTTTACATCCATCTTTTCTACCTCAAAATCAAAAGCAGCAATAGATAAAAGTAATCTAATAGAATCTACCTTGGAAACAGGAGAAAAAATATTGCCAAAATCAATTCCCGACACCTGAGAATAACCTTTTTCTACCAACTGAGCTTTGTATTCCCCACCTTTCCTTATGCATTCATATTCTTTTTAAAACACCCATTTTCTGCCAATGGGTTTCCTTCCAGCCGGCAACTCCACCAGATCCCAAGCCTCATTTTTGTGCAAATATGTCATTTCATCAACCACGACCTCTTTCCATAGTTTGCCATCCTCTAAATATACTACTTCCCTCACAATTTTGGTGTCATCATCAGTAATAGATAAAGAAACATTTGAACAGAAAGCAGATGGACTATACCTTTTTGGTTGCCTTCTTTCTCGAATTGATCTTCTCACGGCTAGAGTTTGTGGCTCTTCATCTTTTGATTCCTCTTCTGCTATAGAGTCTGATTCTTCCTCCTTTAGCTCAAACTCTATCTTCTCAGGTTCCTTTGGTAGCACCTCATGTTTAATAACATCTTTCACCCCTCTAAACACTAAATCTCATCTATACACAACCTTCCTTGTTTCTGGGTTCCAAATCTTATAACCTTTTAAACCATATTTATACCCAATAAATATGCACCTTTCAGATTTACTGTCCAATTTTTTTATTTCTCCTTTGGAACATGTACATATGCATCACATCAAAATACCCTCAGATGTGAAAGAGAAGGTTTCTTACCAGTCCATTCTTGTTGTGGAGTCTTATCCTCCAACGCTGATGAAGGTGATATGTTGACCAGGTAACATGCAATCCCGCCTCTATGCAGAATTCTTGTCCTAACCCGGCACCACTGAGCATGCTTCTTTCCTTTTCCATCAACCTCTTGTTCATTCTTTCTGAAACTCCATTTTGTTGAGGTGTGTATGGAGTAGTCTTCTTCCGTGCTATACCAAACTTCTTATAGAACTCTTCAAATTCCTTCTTGCAAAACTCTCCACCATTATCTGTCCTCAACACCTTTATCTTCTTCTCAATCTGGTTTTCCACCATTCTTTAAACCTATCAAAGACTTTAGATTTCTTCCCGAGGAAATGTATCCAAGTATTCCTTGAGAAGCCATCTATAAATGATACATAGTACACAGGCTTACCCAATGATGGAACCAACACAGGTCCAAACACATCACTGTGCACAAGCTCTAATATTTGATTTGCCCTCTTAGCACCAAAGGGGAAACTCACCCGATTTTTCTTCCCATATACACAATTTTCACAGAAATCAAAATCCAAAGAAAAATTAGACATACCTTCTACCATACCATTACCATGAAGTATTCAAAGGCCCTTCTCTCCAATATGTCCAAGCCTTTGATGCCATAGCATGATCTTTTCTCTAAAGACCACTATATTTTATGCTCCACTTTCAGGAACCACAAAATAGTTGCACCTATCAATAACACTACAACCCTGAAGCTTGTACAGAGTTCCAATCCGAACTCCCCACATCAATACTAGTGCTCCCCGAGCCATATTGTAGGTATCTTTCTCGAACATTGTTTTGGACCTGCTTCATCCATCTTGCTTACAAAAATCAAATTTCTGGCCAATGCAGGAATATGGAGAACACCCGAAAGTGTTCTAATCCTTCCATATTGCAACTTCAACTTGACTTTTTTGTGACCAATGATTCTAGCCTTCCTGTCATCCCCTAAGAAGACATCACCAACATCATCTTTCTCATACTTGTAGAACCACTCTCTATGGGGAGTGAAGTGAAATGATGCACCTGAGTCAATCAACCATGCCTCATGATCTAAATGTGCACTTGAAGAAGAAGCCAGGTACGTATCCCCACCTTCATTTGAGGTTGTTTTCGTCTCTGCAGAAGGAGCATCATCATATCCATTTCCTTTATCATGAGCTTTAGATTTACAGTCCCTTTTGAAGTGCCCTTCCTTTCCGCATGTCGAGCACACCTTTACAGTTTTTCCTGGAGATTTAGATCTCCCTCTATATTAGATCTCCCACTCAAGGACTTATTTTTGTTTCTATTTTGGGACCGTCCTCGTACAGATAATGCATCACCATTCTGGCACTCCATTTATTTCTGTTTCATATCCTCCGATAGCAAGGATGAGACTATTTCATCAAATTACAAGGCAGTTGCATTGCTACCTGTTGCAACAACCAAACTATCCCACAAATCTAGTAGAGAACACAACAAATAGTTGAACTTATCTTCATTTGAAATTTTAATATCAACAGATAATAACTGGCTTACCACAGTATTAAAGGCATTCAGATGCTCTATCACCGAGTCTTCATCTTTCATCCTCAGGTTATATAGTTTTTTCTGTAGGAACATTTTATTCACCAGAGACTTAAATTGGTACAAAGTCCCTAACTTGTCCCACAAAGCCTTCGCCGAAGCTTCCCATGATACATTCAGCAATACTGAATCTGAGACTCACAATTGTATTTTTCTCTTTGTCTTCCAATCCAACTTCGCCCAGTCTTCAGCTAACATTTTTGTTGTTTTAGTACCCAGATCTACCACAATCCACTTATCTTTATCCACCAACAGATCCTCCATCTTTAGTTTCCACAACTCAAAACTTTGACCATTAAATTTATCGATCTCTATCTTTCCACTGTTCGCCATCTTCTTTCACCACAAGAATCAATCCCATAGATCTCCCATTGAACAGGGTCTACCACAGGCCCGAGAAAAACCCCTCAGTAGAAAAGGTGTCCCCTTGAAACCGAAACATCTTGATACCAAATGTAGGTTTTAACCTCTTACAGAAATTACCTACATATGAATTCTAAAAAATAGAAAATAAACAATGGCGAGAAAAAAAAACATAAAATAGATACACACAAATATTTTCCCTTGGATCCCAAAGTCGAGACTAGCATATTGATTTTTCATTATATTCCTTTCAATGTTACAATACATATATATACATGCCGGAGCATCCATAAACCCCAATCCATTAACTCTAGATTTGAACGTAATTGTAGTTCCCTTTACCGGATCTACAAAATACCATGGACAAGAAACCATCATGCCCAAAAACATGTGTGAAATCCATGCACAAAACCATAGGTAGGTTCGCCCACCTAATATGGGGTCCAAAAAAAATTCTTGAGATGTTACGCCCGACGCAACGTGCAGGGGGGGTTTTCGCCCCCCCTGTGACCCCCCCATGCGTTCGGTAGTCATGGAAAGAATATAAAATACACCCAATAAAATGTTTGCTGAAAAACAGAGATTGGATCCTTTCCACTTAATCCTTGTCTTTGTGGAAGATCCCTTTAGACAGTGGGGGATGGACTTTATTGGAGAAATGCACACACCATCTGGTGGTCAACACAACTAGATTCTCACTGCAACTGAGTATTTCACTAAGTGGGTGGAGGCTATCCCAGCCAGGAATTTAACTTCTGTGGTTGTCTTAAAATTCGTGGAAGAGAAGATTATGGCCAGATTTGGGTGCCTAAGGAAAATAATCACAGATAATTCCAAAGTGTTAAAATATGCCAATTTTTTGAGCTTCTGCCAGAAATACAACATCCTTGTGGGTCACTCTACTTCCTATTACCCACAAGGGAATGGATTGGTTGAATCCTCCAACAAGATTCTTGTGAGAATAATGAAAAATACCATATCAGAGAATTAGAAAAGTTTGGATTCATCGTTGAAGTTTTCCTTATGGGAAAATAGAGTCACGACTAATAGGTTGACTGGTAAGTCTCCATTTGAATTAGTGTATGGGAAGGTTGTTATTTTTCCCATGCAACTAGCAATTCCAGTGGCTAAACTGCTGCAAGATGTTGAGGAGGAGCCCAATTCTCTAACTAGGAGAATCAATTAGCTTGTGGAACTTCAAGAAACCATGGGAGAAGTAACTCAAAACTTGGTCAAATACCAAGAAAATATGAAGGATATTTTTTACAAAAGGGCCAAGGATAGACTACTACATCCTAGATATCTTGTGCTTATGTAGGATGTAAGAAGAGAAGACAAAGGGAAACATGGAAAATTTGATCCCTTATGGTCTGGACCCTTCAAGATTGTTGAGGAAAAGGAAAACAATACTTTCTTGCTGGAAAAATTGGAGGGTGAAAAGTGCTTGAGCTTCCTGTATATGGAAAATTCTTCAAGAATTACTTCCAACACTAAGAGGTCCATTTCTCACCCATTGTACATACTGGTGAGCTAGTATAAAATATCAGTAATACTTTTAGTTCTTTATGTTTTTATTTTTTCTTTTATGTACCTGAATAAAATGACTCCATGCCCAATGGAGAGAAGGCACTAATCTACAAGTTCTCAATGAATTTATTGCAATACATTTTCCCCAATTTGAGTCGATGTTGTCACCTGCTCTACCCCTCTTGCATTCATGCTTGATATGCCATATTTTTCATGAGACATGGCAGCATATTTCATTTTTGAAAAGTGGGGGAGCTAAGAAGAGCTTGAGTACCAAAACACAAGGGAGAAGACTTCAAATCAAAGGAAAATGAGAGATAAAATTCTCTCTTCTCTCTTTTCCCCATGTGACATGTGGTGGTAAGTGAGAGGCTTCGAGGTTTCATATCATACCTTGGAACCTCAGAATATCAGGGAAATAAGAAATTTGTGGGACCCATATCGAGAATTAGGTATTCGAATTTTTCACTAGAAGTCCCTTGAGAAGTTATGAGATTGGGGGCTTCTGATATATTGGCACGTGGTCATAGCCCCCGCTCCCATGAAGTAGAAAAAACATGGGATAATATAAAGGAACCAAAGCATTCACCCGTTGGTTAAAGATCACACAGCTTTTGGGCGGATCACACTCATCTCCACCTTTCCGCCTTCCGAAAGCAGTCTATAGGGGTGACTTCCCTAGACGTTAAGCTTCTCCGGCCCTCTAGAGTTGACTATTCAACATTTGATCCAACGATGGAGATTAATTCCAAGGGGGGAAATGAGAGGTTTTTCCTCCCATTGTTCGACCTCCAGAGCAGGGTGGGGAGCACACTGCCTGGTAGATTTCATCCGTCGATGCTATGATTTATGAAGAAAGGCATAATTTCAAATTTTCAATGGTAACCCATGCGTTTCCTACCCCAATCCTATACACTACTCCACCCACCATCACCTAATCCCATCATGACACGTGTCCATCCTTAGTGATGTCATCATAACGTCACCCAATCGTTGGCCCCACTGTTTATAAAATGGCTTCCCCGACTCAAATTTTTAATATTTCTTCACTACTTCCTAGTGCTCATCCCATCTGTAACCTACAAAGAACATTATTTTCTCACCCTGTCATCCTGACATCTCATCCAAGTGTCATTTTCAACCTCCTTTGTGGTGACCAGGTAACCTGCTCACCTGTACTTCATGATTTTCACTAGTTAGATGCTTAAATCATAAAATGACAGCGTCGAAGCCCTACCCTAAGAGCTCTGAAAACATGTGATCCCAAGCCTTTGTCAAGCTTGGACACCCTCATGGACCTGGAAGCACAAATTGCAGACTCGGTCTTCTCCTACAACCTAACTAACCTCTCCTCTAACTTGTTCATCAACTATGTCAGGGGGAGGACCCTTTCTAAGTGGTGGACTCAGGGCTATACTACCATATTTCACCCTCTGTGCATTACTTCCCTTATTTTGTCTCCTTGATGGCTACAACCTATGTCAACAATAATAACTACTTCGTTTCCTCCCAGGGGGTCAAAATCCTATAAATCACCCAAGAGTTAATTCAAATAGAATTGGTGTACCCTTCTCCCCCTGAAATTTTGTAGTTCATTGACACCACCCTGATGTATTATTATTCTACTGTCCCAACCATTGAGCAGCATCCCTTCTTGCGAATGATCCTGGCTCCTGGGATAGAAGCCTTGCCTATTTCTAACATCTTCCCCATCGCCCTCTATGTAGAGCTCGTCCAGTCTATCTTTTCCATCATTGCTCACCTATTGGGAGAAGAGGATGCCAACATGGCCAACAAATCCACCTTGGGATTCCTTAAGAAAATGTTACAGCTTGGATGTGTGCTTAACATTCCATATTACTTTTCTGAAGCCATCAAATTCCAAATGCACCACTTCTCCAGCACTTCATACTTCAGATACTACTCCTTGTTGTTTTATCTTTTTGTGTACACTCATGTTGAAGAATTTGAATGTCTAGGCCTAAACTTGGTCTCTAGGGACAAGAAGAGAAACACATTCTTTGATTGGGATGTTGTTGTTAGAAAAAGACCAAACTCTGAGACCTATTCACAATTCATCTCCACCTATATGTCCATTGCACATAGGATTATTCACGTTGTGTCTCCTCCTAGAGTTCTCCCCAAGCAGAAAGAACTCATCTAGCTTAGCAAGGACACCAAGGTAAGGGACTAGTATTTGTTTGAAGGCCACACAAAGATTAGAATTTATGGGTGTGAGCTTCCCCCCCTACCACCTACTTGTTTTCATGCTTGTGAGGATATTTTCTTTAGAATTCATTAGGCAGAGTCTATATACAGATAAACTTCATTTTTTCCCTACAAAGAAGGAACATGTGTTCAAATTGGGAATGCTTATGGGGCATTTTGTTGCTAATGATAGGCAAGTCTTCAAGGCAATTGAGGACTTTCTTGAGGAGATGAAATTTGGCCTAGGATAGGTTTGGTACTATGACCCTAATGGTGTCATTGCTCAAAGGAGAGAAAAGATAAAGGCTTACAATTATTTACATGAGTTTAAACCTCAGGTGGAATGGAAATCTCACATTAAATCGTGGCCTCTTGATAGAGAGATGGAGATTGAGACTCTAGCACCTAAATACAAAGCACAAAAGAGGCCCGTGGGCCAAATTGGATATACTGAGATGGTAGATTCACCCTCATCTAAAAAGGCTAAGGCTCATGAAACAAAGGAAGAAGAATTGTAAACTAGGCTAGTGGAGACAAGTCGATACCAACCAGGTTTTCTTTTATCATTGGAATGTTTTCCAAAGTCCACTGCCTCATATTCTTCACAAGTAGTTGTTTTAGGTATAACAACTAGTACATTAGTCACAAGATCAAGCTGGCATGTTGGAGAGGCCATTGAAGAAAGAAATAAGAAAGTGATGGAGGAGATGCAGCTGCAAATGGAATATCATTCAATCCCATATCACACCAGGCTTTTGGTTGCAATAGATTTGGAGAGAAACCAAATTAAATTCTCCTTGCAATGTCCTCTAGCCCAGTCTTCGCCTTCAGGTTCACAATTCAGAACTTTGGATGTTACCTTGAATTTCGCAAGTGTTCCCCTCCCAGACAAAATCAATTTCCATAGGCAGGTTCGGGAAATGTGGTACAATGAGCTAAATGAGAACGCCTTGATAATTAGCAAGGCAGAAACACTACTGGAGAAAGCTGCAAATAGCCTGAAGCAAGAGAAAGCCAACTTCCATGCCCTTCAAATACAAAATGAAAGCTACAAGTAGCTAATGGTACGGCTTGGGGTGAATCCTGACGAGAAGTAAACTTTTAAGGCTCTGGTCAAGTGTTCTCAAATAGAGATTTAGGATCTAAGGCATAAGCTAAAGATTCCAGGAAACAAGCATGTCCAATCCAAGGAGCTAGAGCATATAGAAGCAGAAAAATGGATCCTAGCCAAAGAGATCATTGACAGGAACAATGAGGTTGTAGCTCTCAAGCAGCGGATAGTTGAGTTCCAACTGAAGATTGACTCACATCTATGTACATTCATCATTCCTGAGGATCCCCAAAACTCTACTGAATAGCCTAACAAGACCCTTATTGAACTTCAGCTTTCAGACAGGGAACTAAAAAGCGTACAAAGAGATCTAGAGGCTGCCCAGAAGGAGAAACAAGTAGAGGTTAATAGGACTAATACTAATATCCTCAGCAAGGACCTATAGGAAGCTAAACAATAGATCTCGGAACTAAAGAGTAAGTTGAAAGGGAACATGTCATTGTTGCAGGATAAATAGCTGGTGTGGGATGAAATCATTGAAGAAATGGGGAGGAACTAGGAATTCATAACCATGATGCATGAACAGAAAATAGTGGTTAGAGACTTTGAATGCTTCATCCTATCAGCAATGGAGGATGGAATAAAGAATTCCTAGGTTGCTCAAAAGTTCATCAAGTTTGTAAGTGAGAGGCCACTCAGTGAATTGATGCCTATTGATGTGGTAGATATTGTGGGGACCATCATGGAGATCACTAAGATGATCTGAAAGGAGGAAGCCAAAGTCAAAGCTGAAGAATGCTTGGGAGTAGTGTCAAGGAAGGTAGGTTCTTTCAATGAGGAGATTGAAGCATTTTTAAGGGAAGGATTTCCCAAAGGCAACTTGCATGACACGGAAATGGGTGGACGAGTTGGGCATGTTAGGTGGAACAATCGTGTTGGGCTATGGGTGAACCGGGTAACATCATAGTCAGGTAGACATGTGAAATAAGTGAGGACAAGATGTGTTGAGCATTCGAGTGAATGATGACATATGATTGAAGCAACCAACGGGAAAATCCATAACATGACGTACACGGTAGGGAGAACAACCACACCTTGGGCGTGCCCCCATGAATGTGGGGAACCTAAACTCCCATGGTGGCATCACATGTTGGGCATGCCAAGGTGCCCTTGTGACTAGTCATTGGATCAGCCCGACTTGGCAAGGGATCCCGCATAAAAGAATTAAGGTTGGCCCATGACTACCTATTTCCACTTAAAGTGGTGAAATTTTGAAGTATGAACTGAAGTGTAACCGTGGGGGTGTCGCATGCACAACATGGAGGTAAGCACCCTGGGAATTCCTGCACGAAGGCAAGGCACCCAGGTGCTCACGGGAAAATAGGGCATACACGACAGGTGACACAATGGGTGACACAATGGGAGACATGAAGGAAAAACCGAATAACTGAAGTGAATCAAGGGCGTCATGTACATGACAAGGGTGTGTTCCCTGGGTGCACCCACACGAAGGTGGGGCACCCAGGCAACCAAAGGAAACTTGCACGACACAACGATGAGTAGATAAGTTGAGCACGTCAAATGGACTGGGCAAGTTGGGAAACGAGTGAACCAAGCGACAGAGCGGTCAGGAAGACGTGTAAAATAAGCAAGGAAAATACGTGTGATCGTTTGGGTGAACGATGACATATGAGCGAAGAAACTGACAAGCAAATTCATAATGTGATGTGCACAGTATGGCGAACACCTGAACTCTGTGCCTACCCACACAAATCTCAGGCACTCGGGCGCCCATCAGGTTGTCATGTATTGGGAATGCAAGGGAACCTACCTAGAAGGGGTGCCCGTGCGTTGAGTTGGTGGATTGGTCTGAATTGGCAAGGGGCACTTGCACAAAAGAAGTAAGGTTGACCCATGATTTCCCATGCCCTCTCAAAGTGGAGAAAACGTGAAGTATGAATCAAAGTTCAACCATGGGGGTGTCGCATTCCCAACATGGAGGTGAGTGCTCTAGGCACGCCTCCACAAAGGTAGGGTGCACGTGCGCCCATGGTAAAATAGGGCGTACATGACGAGTGACACGATGGGCGAAATGATAGGAAAATCGAATGAGTGAAATGAATCGAGGGCATCGTGTGCATGAAAAAGGCACTTTCCCTAGGCATGCCCACACGAAGGTGGGTCACCTGGGTACCCAAAGGTGGCTTGCACAACATGGAGATGGGCAGGTGAATTAGGAACGTCAGGTGGATCAAGCGAGTTGGGTGATGGGTGAACTGGGCGACATGGCGGTCAAGAATACTTGCAAAATAAGAAAGGACAAGACATGTGAGTGGTCAGGTGAACAATGACATATTAGTGAAGAAACCAATAGGAAAAGTCATAGTGTAACGTGAATGGCAAGTAAAACACTTGACCCTGGGCACGCTCACACAAATGTGGGTCTCTCATGTTCTCATGGGGGGCGTCGCATGCTAGGCACCCAGGGCACCTGCCCAGTAAGGGCACCCATGCGACGAGTTTGTGGGTCAGCCCAACTTGGCAAGGGACACTCGCACAAAATAAGTAAGGTCATCCCATGACTGCCCATGAATAGAGTTCCCACAAGGGGGTCTCATAAGGATTTTTAGAAAATTAACTAAATTAATGTTTAGGTGTTAAAACAAGGTTTATAATTAATTGATTATGTATCATGGTACTAAAAAATGATAATATTTTTTGTCATTGATGATCTAATGATTTGTGTTGATTGATATACCAGGAATTGTCACCATTATTCTCATCTCTATCATCATCATTTCAAAGTGTTATCAATTGATTGTATACTCTATTATTTTAAAAGTGTTATCAATTGATTGTATACTTTATCATTTTGCACTATCTATTCTTTGCAAGTTTCAATGAATCGATTTCAAGAGGGTTGTATAAGTCTCTTGAGCTAGTCATGATGTGACTTGAGAATGAGGCCAACATTGAAATTTTTTCAATTTGTGCTCGTATGCATTGAAATTTGACATGGTTATGGTAGATGCATGCATTGACAATATGGGAGGGGTAGTAACACTATTATGCCAGTCATTAAGGTTTTATTTTTCATCATGCTCATTCTTCATACCAAGCTTGTTAATGAAATTGGAAACATATACTTTACCACTAGCTTTCCCTTTTATTGCATTGTAAACTTCATTCATTGCATTATGCTCTAAAATAAGCATATCAACATAATTGTTATCACTATATCATCCTCTCCTTGTGGTCTAGTCTGTACTTAAACAAAAAAAAATTCAACTGAAACTTGTGTTTATATGCATACTAATCACAAGATGACATTCTAAGACATATTTATAAAGACATATTGAAATTATAAAGAAATATGTATAAAGACATATTTGTAACTATAAAGAGAAGAACACCTATGCTTGGAATTTTTTATACTACAATTCATAGTAAATATGGTGAATGTAATAGAATTTATGTTGACCATATGGAATAAATTTACTCAAAGACAAGTCGTCTCTTTGATATTTGATATTTTATTGTTGGTCAATCTCAAGGTGCAAAATGACATTTCAAGCACATATATGCCACAAATCCTAAAGTATGCAAAAGATTATTTTATTTGTTTTTCTTTGTGATTGTAGTATATATGTCCTTAATATCCACTATTCAATATATTGATTTGTATTTTTTTGTAGATTATTTTTTGGTCAATTCCATCTGCTACCACTACAATGACTAGGTGCACCACACTTTCCCCTAATAAAAATATGGGTTAATAGCGTGGGGAGAGGGAATGAAAATAAGGACCTCAAAATATTTTACATAACACATTAACATGATTTGCCAAGTGAGCTACCACCAGGGGATTTTGTATAGATTGTTAGGTGATATTCTCCTACCACCATTAAATACTTTACCTCACACATATTGAGAATTATGTATCATTATGAAAGATATAGTGATAGAATATCACATTATTGATGTGTTCCCTAAGGATCATATTATATAATGTGGATAACACACAACAAAGTTTGAATTCCCTAAATATAGAATAAGGTGCCACACAAAGTTATTCATTATATCCCCATAATTCCCTATTTCCAACATATTTCTTTGATGCATCTCTATAGGGAATTATATTCAAAATTAGAATATTTAGAAAAAGGTGTGGTCACTAAATCTTGAGGATTAATATCACTTCAGCACACATTGGAGAGAGTCTCCACATTACACTCCAAGATTATTTTTTTGATCATTTGGGTACTTGGTGAAACACTTCAAAAACAAATAGAAAAAAAACAAACAAACAAATTGAAAATACAAAAAATAACACAAAAAAATAAATAAATAAACAAAAAATTACAAAAATACAAATTACATTATAAAATAACAAATAACAAAACACATATTATCTCTGTGATGAATATGATAACTCTGCGGAGAACCCTAATCTTTGCGATGAACTTGAAATTCTTCAGTGAACCCTAGTCTCTCCAATGAATTTGAAATTTTGTGAATCTTCTCTGCATCTTCCCACCTCTCTATGGTGAATTTGAATAATATCAACCCCTAATATATGTGTGATCCCAAGCCCAAGCTTGCCTCCACCCACCTTCAAGTTGCTGCAAGAAGAAGATCCTTTGCCATCGCGACAAGAACTGGGGAAGAGCCGAGATTGATAGCTTGAGGGCCTAAGGAAGCGAAGAGAAAGAGGAAAAAGACCCATTTGTTGCAGAAATGTCTTTTGTAAGTGAAAATTGTCCAATTTTTTTCTAGGCTTCTGTAAGTGTAAGTCTAAATTTCCCAATTGTTGTAGAAATGTCTTTTTATAAGTGTAAATTATCAACACATGTCTTAGGGTTTTGATTGGATCACTATTGTTAGGCTCAAAATGTATATGAATATGCTTAGAAAAATGAATCAAAACAATGATCCATTGTTTTTAGCTCCCACCCACAGGGATTGACACTCAAAGTCGACATTGAAATATAGATTTTCTCCCCACCTTGTTTATTTGCTTGGGCCACAATCATTCTTCTATCTACAGGGACCGAAGTGAAAGGAAATTAGAAACCCTCACCTTCTCACATGAGCGGTCGGGATTACCCAAGAAAAGAAAATGATCAGGTGCTAGCGCCATATATATATGAACTTTAACTTGAACTTTCACTTGAGGTGGAAATCGATAATGGGCATGAGATAGTTGATGTCTCACCAAATTCACCAAAGCATCCTGGGCAAGTGCTATGATTTATATTCTTAAAATAATTAGTGGGGCTTCTTCTTACTTGTATGGTATTACAAAAAAATATGGTGGGATCAGTTAGACCTATTTACACACCTAGTTGGCATGTAGTAACACCTCCAACCCATGGAACTTCACCACCATTGACTTGACCTCATAAGGATGGATGTTAGGATGTTCAACTCGTAAAGTCTCAATAGGTGGTCTATAAAACCTTCCTTAGAAAGGAATAACCAGATTGAGTACCATCAGGGGCACCTCCCTTTCTCCTAATTGAAATGGGATGGGAAACAAGTGAAACCTTTGCCTTGTAGGCCTTTTAAAATGAATAAAACTATTGATTATTCTAAGCTAGATTCCATAGTCGAACATGCTTTTATTAGTGAAACCTCCCCAAATACTTAGGCAATATTTTCCTTAGATAATGGAACTTCCTCATGTGAAAATTCTTACATAATAATGGACTTTTTTCTCTTCCCAAACTAGTTTGTAGATGTTGTTTGTGATTTCTAACATGGATCCATTAAGAAGTTGCTAAAGTATGTGTTTATATATATATATATATATATATATATATATATATATATATATATATATATATATATATATATATTTGTATTAAAATGCCTATAACTTCCCCCTTGTGCATGAAAGAAGATGATTTTGTTGTGGTTTCTTCCTTGCATAATGGTTTGATGAAAAAATTTAGTATTTTTGTGTTATTCTCTCAACTATTAGAGGATATGATTTTTCCTCCATAAACATTCTTCCTGGATATTATGGACTATAATTTCTTCAACAATCATATTTTCCTCATTTTATATGTCCATTCTTCTAGTGTTCATTATTTTCCATTGAGTTGATGCTACTTATTTTTCCAACTACATTTTTTCTGAGAAGATGTTACCAAATTCTTATTTGTTTGATCCCTTACGGTGAGCCATGATTTTCTTGAGAATTTGTTGGGAATTGTACATTTTTGTGTCCATGATATATTGATGTCTTATTCCCGCCAAATCCACCTGTCTTCCTTGAAGTATGGTTGATTAAACCAAAATTTTGCAAACTATAGGGGGTTGGACTCAGGAATCTAATATTATTCCATCATATAAAAATAGGCCAATATTAAAAAAGAGTTCATAGTATCATTTATATTTCTACTTTGTATCCCATTTCCCAAAATACTTTAAATACCAAGAACTTATCCAAACATACTACCTCCATTTGATGTCTTCTTCTTCTATTGTTTCAAGCATTAAGGCCATATATGGTCTGGATGTTTATGAGCTTTAGTTTCTTATTGAATTGCTTGTAATGGGTTTTGTTTTCCAATAGTTTTTGAACTCCACCTATTTTCTCGAATAAAGAGTTGGCAGTTTTTTTCTCATTTAATTCTAGTGTACCAAATTTAGATTGTTGAAAAACCTTGACAACACAATAACTACAAAGTTTATGTCTAGTCTAGTTGTTATAATATAAATCAAAATTCCTACATGACACATGGTCTCATTTACATATTTAAAATTGTCATCTTTTGAAAGTTTTAATGTTACCTCCATTATTCCCAATCAAAGTCATCTTGAAATTTTCAAGAAATTCTAATTCATACCTGTCCTATAAAATAAAGATCAAGATATTTTTTCTACCAAAATTCCATGTGTAAGCAATATTCCATTGATTCCTAAATATACCATATCACTTACTTCACAATGATTGGATTTTTATTCCTATACTCAAATGGACCTATTCATATCTTTATTGAGTCATTAACATGGCAAATCATGGTATTGATTTCATATTTTTTTATTTAATATAGAAGTATGGATTTGAATTACTCCTTTTCAAATTGTTGGACCTAAGGAATTGATCAAGTTTTTTATACCATGTTTGGGGTCTTAATTTAATACATATAATGTTTTCACTAACTTTCAAACCTACGCTTTTTACCATTGGTAATAAAACATTATGATTGATTCATATAAACTCTATCCATGTCTTCAAAAAAACATTCAATTAGTGGACTTGCGTCCTAAACATTTTTGTTAAAAACTAAAAAAATGGCAATAAATTCAGTTGTGGATGCAAAATTATCTTCATAGTTTATACCTTATTGTTTTTCCTTCTCCATGATGTATCTCATTGTTAGAAATTGGCACTCACAACAAATGGATAGAAGGATACTTGATTATTCATTTTTATTATTTAGGACCATACATATGAATACATTTGCATGAATATGTAAAATCATTTGTATTGCTTTCTCATAAAGGATATATCACCTAATTATGTTTTAATACATCATTATGACATGGATTGATTTATACTAACTTTTTCTTGAATTTCTTAGAAGTCTCCTTAAAATATAAACTCAAAAATTTCACTTCAACCTTGAGATTTTCTAGATCTATTTCTCATCAAATTTCAACCTTAGGGCTGAAGCTAAAATATCACTTATAGTTTAATATATATTTTACTTTTATCCAACTAGATACATAAGGAAACCCAAGAAAATAAAACCAAATGAGTGTACTTCAAGGGAATTTATTTTCTACCACTTAGGGAATTATTCCCAACATATAATATATCTAAACTTACTTATTACACCATATTTATTATATCCATAAATAGTCCGACCTAACTTCGATATATTTTCCAAATTGGTTAACAAAATTTCCTCATTACATGTAAAATTAGGATGTATAACTATCTCTAGAAATTACTCAATCATTATAAGAATATAGTTGAAAATTAGATCTACAAGAAGACAAAGTGATAGCAAGGAAATATTCATATATACATAGGATGAAGTTACAAGTAGATACCAACAAAATAATACAAGCCAATATAACTCATGCTCTTCAAACCCTAGCTAGGTCATCCACCATATACAACAAACCCTAGTCACCAAATTGATCTCTTAGCTAGGAATAACTCCCAACCATAGTTGGTTGCACCACCAGATATTCACAAATAGAAAGAATACACATTGTAAAATCCACTTTGGCACCTACACTTACATCTCACAAGTGCACAAGAGGAAAAAATATAGTCTCCCTCTATCTTCTCCACATCAAGCACTCCATATACCATTTCCCAAAATACTTTAAATACCAAGAACTTATCCAAACATACTACCCCCATTTGATGTCTTCTTATTCTATTGTTCCAAGTATAAAGTCCATATATGTTTTGGATGTTTATGAGCTTAAGTTTATTATCGAATTTCTTGAAATGAGTTTTGTTTACCCATAGTTTGTGAAATCCCCCTATTTTCTCGAATAAAAAGTTGATAATGTTGAAATTCCTTCATTGAATCCATTAAGTTATTTTATTTTCTTACCCATACTTGTGGTATAAAGTGAATGAAGGTTACCTTAAGGTGGGATGTTGACGGGCCATAAAAGTTGGTTATTCTTCCTATTTCTTGGGATCTAATTTCCTAACAAGTTCTTAAATGAGGTGATTCTCATTGTCACATCTAAGAGGATGATATTAGCAATTTTCTAGAGGATGGTCATTCCCTCTACCATTTAATCAAAAAAAATTCTATTATGTCACTACTAGGAAAAAATGTTATGATGATATTATATATGTGCCAAGCATTACACTTTGTTTTTGTAATAGTAGGATGCCTATTTTTTATGTCATGACTTTATTTCTTAAGAGGAACCATTTTCCTTTTTTATTGAGGCATGTTATATTCCATGATATAAGTCACATATTTCATTGTTAAATGTAGCAAGAAGAAACTTCATTTGAATTGTGCCTTAGTCAAACGGAGTAATTTGATTTTCCACATCAGCGGGATGACTTGGATAGCAGTTAGCTGGAGTGACATGGCTTTGTCTCCTAGTTAAATAAGTAAATTCAAGTTATAGGCTAGAAATGGGTTGATTGCTAAAATCTAGAAATCTAATGGATTTATTGTTAGTTAAACTCAGGTAACTGAGCTCTAGCCTTTAGTGGAGTCGGTAGGAGTTCAATTGAGTACTTATAACAGTTGTTAACTCAATGATCTCTCAGTTAACTAATCAATTTACTAAAAATGGTCCCAATCATGCATGCAATTTGAGTTTCATATTTGGAGTGGACGAAAAGGCACATTGTAGTTATCAATTGTATACTAGTTGAGTGTATAGTGTTTTTGCATTGAGAAGGTGGTCAATTCCTTTAGGATTTGCGTAAGGAAATAGGGAATTCTCCTTTTTTTAGGGGATAATTTCCTCTAGGATTGCGCAAGGAAGTAGGAGGAAAGCAGAGGCTTATTTTGGATAAATGTTGGTCAAAGCAGGTCGGTGAGCAGGCGATCATAATTGCAATGAAAGGTGTGCTTCAGGATTGAAGCAAGGCATTGTAATTGATCCATATTCTCATCTGAATTAATGCAAATCAGGGAGAGGTTTTTCCCAAATGGGTTCCTTTATAAAATAATTGTGTTCCTTTTGTTTGCATGGTCGCATGTTATTGCATGTGTTTCTATCGTGTGTTTTCCTTTTCGTATAGCAGTAGAAGAAATTTATGTCTCTTGATTTCAGTTTGATTTCATTAGTAGTAGAAAAATTTTTACAATTTCTACATGGTATTAAAGGTATGGAAGACTACATAGAAACATTGTTCCAGATATTCTATCAAAGATATTTTGATTTGCATAATTTTTGGTGCAAATTTTCTTTAGTGCATGAAAAATGTATTTCAATGGATTGAGGCTTGAGTATGCATTGGAGGTGTTAGTGTCAGTCTTTCCAGCCTTCCTCCAGTGATCAAATATGCTCTTACAAAGTGGTCTCACAGTGTCAAGGTCAAATTTTGTCATTTCAGTAAGTCTTCAAGCAAAATTTGGTCACTAGGCATTAGGACTAGGGTTTGCTCTCACTCTTTTCAAAGTTGCCTAAATGCCAATATATGTCACTATTCAGCTGAGTCTATCATCATTCATAGGGTTTTCATTATCATCTCAGTGTCTAATGAGTCTTTTTACACCTTGTCCATGCTTCAGTTGCGCCTAGGTAAGGTCATTTTCCTCTCCTAGGGTTTTGAAGCCAATTTCTCTTGGACGGTCAAACCATCGGCAAAACTTCTATCCTGATGTTCATACACCTTCCCCTATCCTTAAAGTACCTTACCAAATGCTTCCCATCACTGAGATTCCCCAAATTCCTCATTTTCGCACAAACCCTAGTTTCCAGCTACAACCTGGCAATTTTCTAGGTTGGGCATGTGTTTTGCCCTTTTGGACCCCTTCCCCTCACTCAATCTCTAAGATTCCACTTTCCCCTGCTTCCTAACATCCCTCCCTACTTCCAAAAATTTCCCCAAGAATTTAGAAGCCTCTTATCCCCTTCATTTCGCTTCATTTCGACAAAATCCCTTGTTCCACACATCAGGATAAGTTTCACTCAAAAGCTGTTTCAGAGCAATAAAAGATGAATTTTGGAAAACTGAGAGAGGTTTTTGTCCACAACATGCCAAAGAAGAAAAACCTCCTTCACTTTTTGCACAGGTGTCATGGTTTTAGAGAAATGTCAAAAATACAATCGCCAGATCCAAGGAGGTTGGCCAAGGCACTAAAACGACGGAAAAGGCCCGATCCACTCCAAATTTTGGCCAAAGCCTCTTTGACTGAGCATGGTACTTGATTGGGGACTCCCAGCACAAATTTCAAAAAATTTTGAGCATTTTTGGTCACTTGTGAATTTTTGGGCAAAAAACAGGTTTTATCCACCAACACGTCGCGCGCCGCGCGTGACCCTTTCGATGGGCAAATCCTTTTCAGGAAAACTCAGCATTTTTGGATTTTTCATACAAATATACACTTGCTCAGCAATTTCCAAGAAATTTCACCAAGTTTTGGGCCTCCAGAAAGTCAAAAAACAAGCAAAAAATGACTTTCTGCCACCTTTTTGACACACAGGAAGCAGTCTTGGGAGATTGCAATTTTGGAGGTGCAAATGACCACCGAATTCAGAAATTCCACTTGGATTGGAAAGTAGACATCCAGAAATTTCCAACAAGCCCACTTTTGCCTCATTTGGACACCTGGAAGTGCCTCAAAAGCAGCTCCAAAGGCGCGCGACGCGTTCAGGATCAGGGCGCGACGTGTTGGGCAGTTTTCACAGAAATGCACCTACAGCTCAGCAAAACGCAGTTTTGACTAGGTTTGACTTTTTGGAGTGGATTTTCATCCTCCTTGATGTAAATGATGTAATTTTATGATACTTTGACACTTATTTATCTCTTCTATAAGATTCATTCATGAGATAGGCAAAAATTTAATGAATGAATTGGTTTCCTAGCTTATAGAGGCAAGTTGTTTTCACTGCCTAGTTTTTAGTGCTCAGTTTAGAATTGGTTGAAACAGCTCCTAGGATAGTGAGCTCGACCCCTAGAGGCTAGGGAATGGGTTGGCATGGTCTATATTATGCATTTTCTAAATAATTTTCATGGTTGGAGAGTTTGGACTCTTGAGGGAGAAAGCTCTATTGTATTACTCATTGTATCTCTGCAATTTTGGCAAAGGAAGAAAGACCAGGGTTTTGCAGTCCTTTTTGGGATTCCTGTGGTTACATGTATTGATGGTGTGTTTCTCTTTGTACTTGTAAGTTTTTTATGTGAATCATCTCCTTACTTTTCCTTCTGAAAATTAGGCAAATGAAGTGTTAAAGTAGAATTCATGATTGCCATGCTCTGCTTTTAAGTTTGCTTAATATTTATGTTTTCATCTGTCTAAAGAGAACTCTTGAAGGTTTCTTGCTCTCTTTAGACCCTCACCGGTCATTTCCTATCCATTCACTTAATTCAAAGGCATCAATACAGTCTCCTACCTTGCCCCAAAGAACCCCCTGCAAAAACTGTGTCCAATCCCCGCACCCAAAATTGTCTTTTCCCGATTTTCCACCAAAATCCTAAAAATCTCAAATCAAACCTTTTATCAATTTACTAGCCTAAAATCAGTGTTCTTTATTGGTTATCTCCGCCCTTTGAAGATCTTTGTCGAGATATACCGGAGAGAGCCCTCTCCTGCCCTGTAGGGCTAGCTACGAGGCTAAGTGGTTTGATGTTGCCTTGGAGTTTACCTTTCTCAGCCTGAGGTGAAATTTCAAGCACTAACATATTGGCGACCATACTGGGGAGAACAAATGGTTTGCTTGTTGATGTCATTTGTTTTATAGCTACAGACGGAGCTTGAAGTTATGCCAGGTAGCCTTCGAAACGCTTTTGCTTTGCATTAGCGGAAGTAGATAAACGTTGCTTCAGTCAATCTCCGGTCTAGCTTGTAAACGTGACATCTAACACCCCAGCGCATGTATCAAGTTCAGATCCGATTGTTGATGGTGGACAACGATCAGACACTGGCAAGGCTGAAATCATTCACTTGGCGACTCTAAATCATTTTCAAGATCAGATCTAAAGACTCCACTGGAGGATGATCCTGACCAGCAGAAACATGAAAGGACAATATGGACAGATCAGGTACTCAAGTTGGAATTTCATCCAAGACATTTTGTTCTTTGTCATAAATTATTTCTTCTCTTTTCCCAAGAATGTCAAGACTGCGTTGCAAAGTATACTATGCTTGAGAAAAGATCTCAGGCCTGCATTTGATTCCTTCCCTTTGAAAAGTGTGAAAACCAAAGATTTGCATGCCTTTGAGCTTGATCAGGTTCCTTTTTCCGAATTTTGTGATGACCATATTCAAATTGATGAGCCTCAAGAGACCAAGTCTGATTCTATACCTGCTGTACATACCCATACACCTTGTAAAATTCCAGATCGGTATAAACCTCTTGTTTTACCTTCTATTCTCCATCCTTTCCCCAAAAACTATGATCTATACTTGCCGAGGTTCGATGGTGAAAGTAAGAATGTCAACGCCGAGCAACATGTGCAGAATGTTGAGAATTTTCTAGATCTTTTTGAAGTTGATGATGAAGATGTTAGTATAAGGCTTTTTTCTCTTTCTTTGCAAGCCAAAGTGAAGAGTTGGTTCAAAGCCCTGCCTGATGCAAGCATTTCAGATTTCCAGCAGTTTGTCAAAGTTTTTCTCGACAAGTGGATGATCGGGCAGAACCTTTTCTTGATTGTAGAAGAGTATAACCAGCTGAAAAGATTACCAGGGGAGACAGTACAACAGTTTTCAGCCAGATTTAACCAAGTTTATTATTCGATGCCAGTTGATATAAGGCCTTCTCCTAGATCTGCTCTCTTGCACTATCCGGGTGCCTTTGATCCGGAGATGGAGTTTCAGCTGAGAGAAAGGGATATTGCAACGCTTCATGAGATGCAAAACAGTGCAGTAAATGTAGAGGTGCATCTGCTGATCCGACGGGCAAGGTTGAAGGAAGAAGAGATGAAAAACATAGATCCGGAAAAATTGACATCTCTAGAGGTAAAGCTTGACATTTTGGTAAGTGCAGTGGAAAAGATGATGGACAAGATCAACGCAATAAATGATTATGATGTTCAAGCTCATGGCGTGCTGATTGAAGAAGAACAAGTTGTTGATCCAAAACATTTTGTTTCTTATCCTAGTTGTCATAGATCTGATAATGATTGTTTTGTAGATCACCTTGGCGAAGAAAGAACTGTTGATATGACCTGCATGCTTGATGATGTCTTTTATATTGATGATTTGCCTCAGTTTGATCAGTATGATGATGATTATGTTCTCCAAAAAGAAGCTAATCTTGCAGACGAATCAGCAACTGGTTTGTGGGAGGAGGAAGTTCACTTACAGCAGCTCGAATACAGTGATCAAGCGATGCATAGCAGCTATGACAATGATGAGGAAAGTGCATCAAAGTTTGAAGTAAGTGAAGAATCTTTGCCTTTTTGTTTTGATTTGTTTCAGTTCATCAGAGATAACTACCATGCAATCAGAAATCAAATGTCAACAAGTCTTGATTTGAATCATCTTGAGAGCAATGAAAATTTTGTTCAAGACTTCTCATATTCAGATTTGCAACCCCCGAAAGCCATTGATTATCAAGTTGCAGCTGAAGACTTGGAAGTGGACACACATGATTTAATGATTCAAGGTGACTCCGTACCATTCTGTTTTGAATCATTTCAGTTTTTGAAGGGTAGATTGCATAGTAAATCTTCAAATGAACAGCCTATAACAAATCAACAATTTCTCAGTGTTAATGTTGAGGATGAGACAGATAACAAAATTCTTGAGCAGCCTGTAGCATCAGATTTGCAGCCACCAAATGAAATTGAAGGGCAGATTACATATGAAGCTGTGGAAGATGAAATACATGATTTGATGATGCAGGAAGATTCTATACTCTTTTGTTTCGAATCATTTCAGTTTATAAGGCAGAATCTTCGTAAAATCTCTCAAGAAAAAGATGAACAGCTAGAAGGATGTCATACATTTTCAATGGATACATTGCAGCAGTCTTTTCAAGTTTTTCATGATCCAATAGCTGATGTTTTGGATGAGGTTTGCAGTCAAAGTCTTTCTCCATTAACTACATGTGAGCTTGAAACATGTGCTGATATGAATTTGATCCGGCAGCCGGTTTCTTTGTCATTTTCAGCAGAGGTCTCGTCACAAGGCTCAGATCAAAGTTTGCATTCATGGTATGAGGAAACGAGAAGTAATCCATTGGATGAGCTAAGTTCCAGTGTGCTTGAATTTCAAGATCCTTATGCAGTGTTTTTGGAGGCGGATAGAGAATTCATATCATTCAACGGATCTGTTTCCAAGTTGTCATGGGAGTTTCCTTTGAGTAGGTCTCTCTTGTTTTTCATAAGTGAGCACTTGCGGAGAATTCGAACAGCAAACGGGATACTTACTTGGTTGCATTGGTTGTTTCATTTCACTTGATCAGGTGATGAATGAAACTGTTAGAGTAGGTTTTGATGAATAAGCTCCACTTTGAGCATCATTTCCAGTTTGTCGGTTGTGTTTAAGTATCGAGTCAGTTTTTAGTTGAGTGAGAGTCAATTTTTGTTGTCAAGTCATCAGTTTTCAGTCATGCATTTCAGCTTGAGTTTTTGACTCCATTTCCCAATGGATGAAGGCACTGTCTAGCTCTTCCAGAGATCTGTCGTTCTTGGCACCTCCAAGGAGCTACCATCCCCATTGGAGCCAATGTTAGTGTCAGTCTTTCCAGCCTTCCTCCAGTGATCAAATATGCTCTTACAAAGTGGTCTCATAGTGTCAAGGTCAAATTTTGTCATTTCAGTAAGTCTTCAAGCAAAATTTGGTCACTAGGCATTAGGTCTAGGGTTTGCTCTCACTCTTTTCAAAGTTGCCCAAATGCCAATCTATGTCACTATTCAGCTGAGTCTATCATCATTCATAGGGTTTTCATTATCATCTCAGTGTCTAATGAGTCTTTTTACACCTTGTCCATGCTTCAGTTGCGCCTAGGTAAGGTCATTTTCCTCTCCTAGGGTTTTGAAGCCAATTTCTCTTGGACGGTCAAATCATCGGAAAAACTTGTATCCTAATGTTCATACACCTTCCCCTATCCTTAAAGTACCTTACCAAATGCTTCCCATCACTGAGATTCCCCAAATTCCTCATTTTCGCACAAACCCTAGTTTCTAGCTACAACCTGGCAATTTTCTAGGTTGGGCCTGTGTTTTGCCCTTTTGGACCCCTTCCCCTCACTCAATCTTTGAGATTCCACTTTCCCCTACTTCCTAACATCCCTCCCTACTTCCAAAAATTTCCCCAAGAATTTAGAAGCCTCTTATCCCCTTCATTTCGCTTCATTTCGACAAAATCCCTTGTTCCACACATCGGGATAAGTTTCACTCAAAAACTGTTTCAGAGCAATCAAAGATGAATTTTGGAAAACTGAGAGAGTTTTTTGTCCAAAACATGCCAAAGAAGAAAAACCTCCTTCACTTTTTGCACAGGTGTCATGGTTTTATAGAAATGTCAAAAATACAATCGCCAGATCTAAGGAGGTTGGCCAAGGCACTAAAACGACGGAAAAGGCCCGATCCACTCCAAATTTTGGCCAAAACCTCTTTGACTGAGCATGGTACTTGATTGGGGACTCCCAGCACAAATTTCAAAAAATTTTGAGCATTTTTGGTCACTTGTGAATTTTTGGGGAAAAAACAGGTTTTCTCCACCAACACGTCGCACGCCGCGCGCGACCCTTTCGATGGGCAACTCCTTTTCAGGAAAACTCCGCATTTTTGGATTTTTCATGCAAAGATACACTTGCTCAGAAATTTCCAAGAAATTTCACCAAGTTTTGTGCCTCCAGAAAGTCAAAAAACAAGCAAAAAATGACTTTCTGCCACCTTTTTGACACACAGGAAGCAGTCTTGGGAGATTGCAATTTTGGAGGGGCAAATGGCCACAAAATTCAGAAATTCCACTTGGGTTGGAAAGTAGACATCCAGACCTTTCCAACAAGCCCACTTTTGCCTCATTTGGACACCTGTAAGTGCCTCAAAAGAAGCTCCAAAGGCGCGCGACGCGTTCAGGATCAGGGCGCGACGTGTTGGGCAGTTTTCACATAAATGCACCTACAGCTCAGCAAAACGCAGTTTTGACTAGGTTTGACTTTTTGGAGTGGATTTTCATCCTCCTTGATGTAAATGATGTAATTTTATGATACTTTGACACTTATTTATCTCTTCTAGAAGATTCATTCATGAGATAGGAAAAAATTTAATGAGTGAATTGGTTTCCTAGCTTATAGAGGCAAGTTGTTTTGACTGCCTAGTTTTTAGTGCTCAGTTTAGAATTGGTTGAAACAGCTCCTAGGATAGTGAGCTCGACCCCTAGAGGCTAGGGAATGGGTTGGCATGGTCTATATTATGCATTTTCTAAATCATTTTCATGGTTGGAGAGGTTGGACTCTTGAGGGAGAAAGCTCTATTGTATTACTCATTGTATCTCTGCAATTTTGGCAAAGGAAGAAAGACCAGGGTTTTGCAGTCCTTTTTGGGATTCCTGTGGTTACATGTATTGATGGTGTCTTTCTCTTTGTACTTGTAAGTTTGTTATGTGAATCATCTCCTTACTTTTCCTTCTGCAAATTAGGCAAATGAAGTGTTAAAGTAGAATTCATGATTGCCATGCTCTGCTTTTAAGTTTGCTTAATATTTATGTTTTCATCTGTCTAAAGAGAACTCTTGAAGGTTTCTTGCTCTCTTTAGCCCCTCACCGTTCATTTCCTATCCATTCACTTAATTCAAAGGCATCAATAGAGTCTCCTAACTTGCCCGAAAGAACCCCCTGCAAAAACTGTGTCCAATCCCCGCACCCAAAATTGCCTTTTCCCGATTTTCCACCAAAATCCTAAAAATCTCAAATCAAACCTTTTATCAGTTTACTAGCCTAAAATCAGTGTTCTTTATTGGTTATCTCCGCCCTTTGAAGATCTTTGTCGAGATATACCGGAGAGAGCCCTCTCCTACCCCGTAGGGCTAGCTACGAGGCTAAGTGGTTTGATGTTGCCTTGGAGTTTACCTTTCTCAGCCTGAGGTGAAATTTCAAGCACTAACAGGAGGGCACCTAGATTTTTTGTGCTTGGAAATATAGGATGGAAGTTTTCCTAGATACAATGGAGTATGGGAATACACACAAAATGATATTCCAAGACCAGCAGTATCATATGCACAAGAACTTGCTCAATGGAAGAAAGACACAACAAAAGCCAAGAGGATTATTTTAGAGGGTGTCATAGATAATGTTGTTTCAAACTTGCATGGAAAGGAGACTCCTTTTGCAATGTGGAAAATTATCACAGATATATTCCAGAGTAGTAGTGATGCTAGGAAATTTGCATTGAGAGATAAACTCAGAAGAATTCGAATACAGGAAAATGAAACCATTCCACAATACCTATTCAGATTCACTCCAGTTTGATATGAACTTGGAGTAAGAGAGAATGTGCCATCATCTAAAATTGTGAGCTTATCACTCCTTGGCCTTCTAAAATCCTAGCACAACTATCAGGATTTTCTAATGGAAGAGACAAGCTACCAAATTGGGAGAGACTTTGGTTTGATTTGGTGCAAGAGGAGATCAGAAGAAACACTAGAGATGGTGTCACATCCAGAGTTGAGGAGGAAGAAAAATTTTCCTTGGTAGGAAAGGGAAAGAAAGCCAAGGGAAAGAAGGCCCAAGGAAAGGCAGAATCCAACCAGAACCAGGGCAAGAAGAAGGACCTCAACAAAATTAAATGTTTTCACTGCCATGAATATGGACACTATGCAACCAAGTGTCCACACAAGAAATTCGGGAAGAAGCTTGCAAGAGGAGTAGGAGGTGATGCTCTCACATCACAATTCGAATTGGATTTCACCCTCATTTCATGCATGGAAATTATTATACAAGGAAGTGTATGGAACTTAGATTTTTGTGCCTCTTTCATATGATAGGAAGCAAGGAGTTCTTCGGCAGTCTAGAGGATAAGGACCTACAATTACACATAGAACTTGGAGATGATGGGAGGTATAGTACCAAAGGTATTGGTACTGTCGCCTTTAAGAGGGAGTCAGGCTCCCATATTCACCTGAAAAATGTAATGTATGTCCCTGGGCTAAAGACAAAAATTTTATTTTTGTAGTTGTATTGGAGGACAGAAGATATGATGTGGTGTTCATTATAGGGAAAGATTTTATGAATCATTTTTCTACTTGACAATTGAAACAAATTAGTGTTCAGTTCATAAATATTTATAAGCTATATGTGGATGCATGTGTTGCAATGAGCAGCAAAGCATAACATGTTTAGAGTTGAGATGTTGGATAACTTTGGCATAGGCGCATGGGTCAGCTACACCATGGAGCTTTGAAAATAATGCAACGGATCACCATAGGACTTCCAAAATTCACCCTTGACCAACATGATGTTTGCAAGGGATGCACTCTTCGAAAATATGTCAAATCCTCCTTCTAGGGCTGAGATAGCAGAGTTGGAGCCATCTTGGAGTGATTCCACTCAGATGTGTGTGGACCATTTTCTACGATCTTAGTTGCGAAAAATAGGTATTATGTAATTTTCATAGATAAGTTTTCCCGCTAGCGTAAAATCAATTTTATGAAGAATAAAGATCAAGTGTCTGCAAAATCTTTTGAATTCAAAGACAAAAAATTAAATCCTTAAGAAGTGATAATGCAAGAAAATGTGTCTAATTCTTTCAAATAATTTTTTTCCAAGGAATGTATTAGAAGAGAACTAATTGCACCCCGCAACCCACAGCAAAATGGGGTGGCACAGAGGAAAAACATAATCAATGTAGGAGTTGCAAGAGAAATGTTGCATGATCAGGGATTTCCACTATACCTGTGGACAGAAGCATGCAATACAACAATTTATTTGCAGAACTAGAGACCTCACAAAATACTTGGCATGATCACACCCAAAGAGGTCTTCTCTAGGAGGAAACCAAATGTGTCCTGCTTTCAAATTTTTAGAGCTACAGTCTATTTTCATGTCTCTAAGGATAGAAGGAAAAAGTTGGAGCCTACAACTAAGATGGGGCTCTTTGTAGGATACACAGAGACACCTCATAACTATCAGGTGTATTTTCCCTCACTCAAGATGACAATGATGAGAAGAGATGTCATATTTGATGAGGAGAAGGCTATGAGAAGCTCTCTAGAGTGAGAGTTGAGTATTCCACCAGAGGAGGATCTTCTAGTTCCAAAGGAGGAGCCTCTGTTAGAGCATCTAGATGTTGTGGAGTAGCCACATGTGGAGTAGAGAGCAGGTTGAGTGGCGGCACCTACTCAACCAAAACCTTCAAGAGGGGGGAGGAAGAGAACCATAGAGGCTGAAAGCTTGGTGAAAGATGCACAGGAGCATGTGGGATCTACTACATCCTTGCACAGGTAGAGGAGATCACCACACATATATACTAGTTATATGGCACTCATGACAGAACTCATTGATTATGATCTTTCTTCATTTGAGGAAGTCGTTTCCCAACTAGTGTGGCCAGGTGTCATGGTATAGGAGTATGACTCCATCATGAAGAAAAATGTATGGGAGGTGGTGTTGAGACCAAATAACAAGTCAGTGGTTGGTTCCAGATGGATATACAAAGTGAAACATGCAGCTGATGGCAGTATCAAGAAGTACAAGGCTGAATTTGTGGCCAAAGGCTTCTCACTAGTAGAGGGAGTTTATTATGAGGAGACATTATCCACAGTGGAAAGACACTCCTCCATAATAACCATTGTAGCATTAGCTGTGAAAATGGGGTGGAAGATCCACTAGATGGATGTGAAGACTGCCTTCCTCAATGGAGTGGTTGAGGAAGAGATTTAAGATGTGAAGACTGCCTTCCTCAATGGAGTGGTTGAGGAAGAGATTTACATAGAGCAGCCTGAGGGTTTTGAGACATTTTGCAGGGAGACACATGTGTGTAGACTCAGGAGATCCCTTTATGGTCTCAAGAAGGCACCTCGTGCTTGGTACACTTAGATAGATACATATCTTAGTGGATTTGGCTTCACCAAGAGTGAAGTAGATGCCAATCTATACTACATTGTAGTAGATGGAAAATTTATCATTCTATTCATGTATGTAGATGACTTGATATTAATATGGGATGAGAAGTTTATCCAGTCTTTCAAGGAGGACCTTGCAAGAGAGTTCGAGATAAATGAAATGGTCTTGATGCTTCCTTGGTTTGGAGGTGTGGCAGGGAGATGGAGATTTGTTTGTGGGTTAGGGGAAGTATACCTCTAAAATACTTCAGAGATTCCATATGCAAGACTACAAGCCTATGGACTCTCCTCTAGCTACCAACTAGATGAACGAGGATGCTTCTACAAGAGAGGTAGTAGATTCTACCATCTACAAAAAGTTGGTGGGGTCCTTGATGAATCTGTTGAACACAAGGCCCGACATATGTTATGAAATTAATCAATTGAGTCAATTTATGGTGAAGCCTACCAAGATTCACTAGAAAGCAAAAAAACATGTGCTTTGATACCTAAAAGGCACAACAGATTTTAGTTTATGATACAGAAGGACTGATGGTGAGAAGTTCTAATGCTTCACTGATGAAGATTGGGTAGGGAGTCCATTAGACAAAAAGAGCACTTCAGGAGCTATCTTAAGTGTTGGGTCATCAGTTATTTCTTGGTATAGCAGGAAACAAAGATCTTTAGCACTAAGCTCAATAGAGGTTGAATATATGGCTACTAGTCAAGCAGCATGTGAGGCCATTTGGATGAGGAAAATTCTTGTTGGTCATTTCATTCAAGAGATGGATCCTACTATGATTTACTATGATAGTCAAAGTTGTATCAAACTCTCTAAAAATATAGCATTTCATGACAGGTCCAAGCACATTGATATCAACTACCATCATCTGAGAGATTATATGCAAAGGAGAATTATGATGTTGCAGTACATTCCCACAAAGGAGCAGGATGCAGATATTTTGAAAAAGGCATTCTCAAGAGGAAAATTTGAGGTCCATAGGAGTAGGATAGGGGTGGTGCATAACCATTTTCTTGTTAAGAGGGAGTGTTAAAATGTAGCAAGAAAAAACTTCATTTGACTTGTGCCTTAGTCAAATGGAGAAATTCGATTTTCCACATCAATAGGATGACTTGGATTGCAATTAGTTGGAGTGACATGGCTTTGTCTCCTAATTAAATCTATAAATTTGAGTTATAATCTAGAAGTAGAGTTGTGCATGGGTTGATTGCTAAAATATATAAATCTAGTGGAGTTATTGTTAAACTTAGTTAAATGAGCTCTAGGCTTTACTGGATCCAGTAGGAGTTCAGTTGAGTAGTTATAACAGTTGTTAACTCGCTGATCTCTTAGTTAACTGGTCAATTTACTTAAAATAGTCCAGTCATGCATGGAATTCAATTTGCTTAGTTGGAGTCGATGAAAATTCATATTATAATTATCAATTGTATATTAGTTGAGTCTACAGTGTTTTTGCATTAAGAAGGTGGTCAATTCCTTCAAGATTTTCACAAGGAAATAAGGAATTCTCCTATTTTTTAGGGGCTAATTTCCTCCAGGATTGTGCAAGGAAATAGGAGGAAATCAAAGGCCTATTTTGGATAAGTGTTGGTTAGAGCAGGTTAGTGAGCAAGAGATCAGAATTGCAGTGCAAATGTGCTTTAGGATTGAAGCAAGATATTGTAATTGATCCATATTCTCATCTAAATTAATTCAAAGCAGCGAGGGTTTTTCCCAATTGGGCTCCCTTGCAAATTCATTATTTTCCTTGTGTTTTTATGGTTAGATGTTATTGTATGTGTTTCTATCGTGTGTTTTCCTTTCCGCAGAATAGTAGAAGATTTTTTTGTCTCTTGATTTCAATGTGATTTCATTAGTAGTAGAAAATTTCTTGCAATTTCTACATTCATCGAACAAGGTGTGGATCAAATATTTATCTAAAATTGTTTTGTTTTGTACTGAGAGTGAATACATGAATATGGGTAGAACGTTTTTAGTGAAATATGGTGATGAAAATTTGACTTTTTTCATTTTTTTTAAATTTTGAAGCCCGTAAATCTCATATACACCTTGTGAATTTTGATGTGTAATGAAAGAATAATTTGTGGAGAATTTTATTGTATTCAGGGGTTTTGAAGGGTTTTTTTTATGAAAAAACATTATTATTGCCAGGGAAGAGGTTCTTGATCCAAGCATGGGTCCCTCTTTAGATGATGAGGATGTCTAGCTAATAGGATCATATTTTCTTATAGCTAGTTATCATAATTATGTCGTTGCAAATCTCAAAAAATCACTCTAACAATGATACAGGGTTATATCATGGTGACATGATAGAGACGAGTAAGTATTCTCTGACAATTCCTAACATTTCCACTCATGGATTTGGAAGTCTACATCCACCATCATTTGAGATTAATAATAGGCCTGAGACCTCTCATGTGGCACTTAATGTGAATTTTTTTGTTGATATGGGTGTCCATAACATGATATGTAGCACTATCCCAATGGAAGGTGGGTCAAACTCTACGTTTGGCACTCTTTGTATTTTCCCTCCATCAGAGTGGGATTAGGGATTGAGGAACATAGAGGTTCATTAGTTGTTCAAAAACCAAGCCACAATAGTTATTGGTATAGGACAAGGCCCATCAAATCCCATGGGAATAGTATTTCTCTTGTGGTAGGAAAGGAAATTTCTCTTTATCAAGTTGAGGAATTTCTCAACAAAACATTAGTCAGTAAGTTCTTCAATTGATGTGTTAATATAGGTCATTTGTCTTTGTGGATGCAATAATTTGGGTTTCCTTTTCTCATGTATAGCGCCATTAGTCATTTCATGTTGAGAGGATGGTATGGTTTTATCCTTTGGTATGAGGAGGAAGCATGGAAGATATTGGCCCAAACATGGTTTATGAATCATTTTTTTCTTGGGCTTATACTATGGCACCCTTTTTTTGATGTGTGGATACGTATAAATCATATAATGTTTTGATTTGAGTAAAATTTCCCAATATCCCACTTGAACTTTGGAATAATGTGGGTATTAAATCCATAGGATATGCAATTAGATCCTATATTATAGGTGATGATGGATATGTAGAGAATAACTTGTGGTTAATGGCTCAGATTCTAGTTGATATCAATGTTAGGTAGGGTTCATACGAATAAATCCAAATTGTTAGTGGTGATATTTCCTATACTCATATTCTTAACTATATGGATGTGTCATTTATTGTTCTAGATTCCATATAGTGGTCCACTTAATGGTGGATTTTTCTCAATTTTCCATTACTTGACATCATGGGGTAGGTATGTGTAATGGAGAAGTTCGTACCAAGGACATGAATGAGGATAATTCACCCAGATTAGTTCCAATGGTGGATAGTGGACATCTCATTATTGATCTAGTCAAGGATATGGCTCATGTGACATCCTATGAAAATATTTATTGTGATGCAGCTAGAGGGAGGAGTTCCATAGGGTTAAACATAGAGAACTTTCTTGTAACTCATTTGTACTATTATAATGCTCTTGTCGTTTTCTCAAGATGTTTCTCAACATACCTTATGATACTCGTTAATAGTTTCTCTCGTTTGCTGGAGTTTTTAATGTGTCATAATGAAATTTCGAGGTATCATAATATTTACAAGAAAATATTTGACTAGCTAAACTTCCCCTTATATGTAAAAAAAGGAATTTTTATTGATCTAAAATGTTTCAACAAAATCAAATCTTTGATTGTTTATTGTTGAGATTGGTAGAATGAAATTACAAATTACAATTATTTGATAAACAGGGTGATAAGGGGAAGGCACCAGCCTCAGAGAAGTCCACAAATGCTCCTGAGGAAGTACTTACTGAAAAAGAAATTTTTATGTCTGTCAATCTAATCCAAACAATAAAGAAGCTTCGAATGAAAGCAAACAAGAAACTCGGTTCTTTGATTCTAATTGAACCGTAAACAGAAGAGATAAGAGGCAAAATTGAAACCTTGATGAGGAAAATTCATCAGTATGGGGTGAGAAACTCATTTAATTATCAATTTATTTATTTATGATTTTAATTATGTCATCCTTTATAATAATAAAAAACTCTTTATTTTACAGGAGTTTTTTACGGAGTATGATCCTTATGTTGTGACTATGGGGGTTGGCATTCACAGCAGCGTCGATGCTCCGCCTATGAGTGATGCACCAATCATTGAGACCGGTACACTCGATGAACCATACACACTAGGATTTTCACCCCCTGAACAACATACGTTAGGATGTTGCCCAATTTGAAGTGAGCTTTCTTGGATCTTCTCGTGTTACTAGCACAAGAACACTACCGATTATGTTTTTGGTAGATGATGACCATGTCCCCATGAAAATAGAGAAACTTCCAGGTATTTAAGAAGTGTTTTAAATATTAAGTACAATCTAATTGAAATTAATGTATAGTTTGTGATTATTTTAAACTAATGATAATATCATTTTGTAGGAAATGATGTATTCTATAGGCATTTGTATGACCTAACCTTGGAAATATTTGGGCCCACCATTCACACAAACTGGAAATCCCAAAGTTCCAAGTTGAAAGATGAACTTATGAACAGGATGGTTCACCTATTCGGTGAGGATACCTTCAACAAAACTAGAGTTACCTCGAAGGCAGACTTACATTTAAAATATATGCGGGACCAGTATAGGTCTCATTTGGAAAGGACCAGATCGCATGAGCTCCCTCCATCGATTTCAGAGATAGATGGAAATCCCTCATGGCATATGAAAACGAGAAGTCATTTTGGAAAGTAGGGAAGACACCACCCGGACTAGGAAGGTATGAGGAATTTTTAATAATATAATTATGATGCTTTATCATCATTGCAACATCTAATTAAGTTTTTCAATATTTTAAACATAGGATTCCAGATACATCCAAAGCCACGATGGCTAGAATAGTTAAACATGGGCAGCATCATCTTAGCCCGGGTGGATATTCAAAATTGGCTGCAAAAATTGTAAGTATATATAAAAAAATGCATCCAAAATATAAATTCTTAACTATTTTAATTTAATATCACATAATAAGAAAATTTCATGTTCTCATGCAAAATTGCAACTTTCACAATTCAAAGATGCTCCCATGGAGGAAGATTGAAAGCTTGCTTTCAAGCATGGTTATCAAGTCATGGTTGAATGTATGACAAGTTTGGTGTCTTCAAAGTCTTCCAACACCCAACCTAACACTTAGGAAAATAAAAGCAACGAATAGCATTTATAAATGATTACTTATACAATCTATTGGTTATTACTTTTTGGCTACAAAGTAATTTGCTTGATCGTAAAAATCATGCAAGCAATGTATATACAACACATGAGCCTATTGATAGTGGAGTGCCTCTTGAAACTGATGTTTAGCTCGGTATTGGAGATATTTCATGTGTTATAAAAAAAATTGTAGTATGGATTACAATTAAAATATATATTTAAATGCAAATGGTGTACTAATTATAAGATTTATTGTTTCTACACTAGAGCATGTACAATATGAGGCCATAGAAGAGGAGGAACATATGGCTACATCTGAAAGTATTTTGCTTCCCTCCACTATGGAAGAAGGTAGAGAACACTCTACTACTATTTTTTATTAATAAAATATGTGTAATAATAATAACTGTAAATATGAATTTAACATTTATTTCTTGTTGCAGTTGATGCTCAGCCCCATGTGCACCATCATAGTTGTAGGACTAGGTCAGCAACAAGACATACATTAGATCCCACAACAACTGAAGGGGACCTGGATCAAGATATTCTTGCTAAATACATATTTAAAAAGAGAAATAAACCTGATAAAAAATGATTGCGCTTGTTTATTTAGAACCTAATTTTTTGAGTACCACATTTTTTACTGACACGTTGAATGCATCATGGAATGTGCACATGTAACTTTGGACTATCTTAATAAAAAGTTGTGATTTTTCCATTGGAAAAAAATTAGAACAACCTTGTTTCATATTATGTAAACATATTTTTTGTGATTAAATTTATTGAGATAAAATAGTTTGTGGGTGTAAAAATGAATGAATGAATGATGACACCCTTTAAGGCATCATATATTTTTTATCTTTCTTCACCCAACCCTGGTTTGAGGTTATGATTAAATTATAATGCAATGAATTGTTTATAGAGGCTCAACATAATGTTAAATGATATGCATACTTCATCTAACCCATTGCAATAAAAGATAACCTCAAGGGATGGATAAAGGAAATAATATTCTTCTAAATCTTGATCATGAAGCTATCAAATTTAGTTATTTTAATGCACAGAAACTCGTCGGATATTCGATAGTACATGGAAACCAGCGAATATCTAACTTTTATCTCATGGGACAGTTGTTGTATATTTGATTCTCTATTGATGGAATGAAGCATCAGAGATATAACACTCCCATCGCACAAACGTGTTCTATGGTTGATTATCCAGCGCTAAATTGTCGGATGTGCTTGTCGAACTAGACTAATAAGTCGTTGAATATACAAAAGCAAAGTGTCTTATCTAGGGTGGCGGAGCTATAACACTCCCATTTCACAAAATTATTTTAACATTGCATATATGATGCTTAACTATCGGACTTGATACTCCATACCGATGGAACAAACTGTCGAGTCCCATCGGACTAGAGTAATAAAGCATCAAATATTCAATGTTAAAGTGTCGCCATTTTTCCATTTAAGGCGGAGGATATTCGATGTTTTCTCGTCGCTTATCCGATGCATGTGGGTGTTGCAACCAACTTTTTCCCCATCGCATATCCGATGCATGTGGGCATCGCAAAACTAACCTCAAAGTGTCATATTTTTAATGCCATTTTTGGCCATTTTTCTCGTCAGCTATTCGACATCAGCCTGTTTAATATTCAACGCTAAATAAAGTGTCTATTATTCAACACAATTCCAAAGATAATCTTCTTAGCTCCAATGTGCCTAATAGCCAACGATAATATGTCGAATATCCAACGAATAGTCGTCAGATTTTGGCCCCATTTGTACTAATGAAACAGGCTTGCAAGGGTTATTGTATCATTTGTGTGAATTTGTGTTAAAGTCGATCTCAACAAGGGACTACCTCATAAGATCCTCTTAAACTATAGGGGAATTGTTTATTCACAACCACTAGACTATGAGAACACAACTTTCCATTGTAGGATATGCCAATAGCCTAGTCATCTCCTGAATATTTTCCCTTCTTCTCAAGGAATCTATGTATTGGTAAATCCTTACGGAAGCATAGTGAGGGTTTTATTAATTTAATTTCTCTTTCTTTAACACTTTCATGTGATGTTTCTTATTAATTATTATTTGCAATTATTGTATTCTTATCATCAAGAAAAATTCCAAACAATGACGATCACAAATAAAAAAAGTAATACAACATGGAGGCACTTAGCCAAGGAAAAACCCCTCTCCTACGGGAAAATCCAAAATTTCTTCTTCTCTTCTTTAGAATCAAATCAAACGAGACAACCTACACCTTTTGACCACGACATAAACTTCCTCCATCCACCAAGTCAGCCCTCAATACAAACTCTTCAAATCAAGGCATCTAGAATCTCATCTTCTTCCCTTCAACATCTGAAATTCAACCTGTACCTACGACCCTTGCAACTTGTCTTAGATCCTTTGCACATGTGGCCGAAAAACATATAAATTTCAATATTTTTCCTTAATAAACTTCTCTTCCTTCTCCGCTTGAGTTATCTCTTCTTTTTGTCCTTTTCTTGACTTATTTTGCATTTCTAATTGTAGATCGAGTTCTCTCTTAGATGATTGTCACAATAGGTTGAGTGCCCATCTTATTAATAGCCTCTACAAGGTGGGTGAATCCCTTCATGAGGTCATTTAGACATTTGAAGAAGCTAACTTGGTGGAGGGACAAGACACATTTTACTACATAAATACTTATATTTCCTAACACAACAAGCCCAAAAAGGGTCTAGAATATAATGACAATGACAATGAATCAAGACACAAACCTAGAAGCCTCCAATGGAGGCTTGAACTAGAAACAAAATTCATAAATCATGAAACCCATGCTCATTAAAAATCATTTTTTCTGTTATAATAATTTTATTTCTTTTGATAAATACATTACATCATAACCCAAAGGCAATTATGGAGACCGACACTAGTTACATTTCTCAACACTCCCTCTTAACTATGGAGGTATTCATAATTGTTCAATTGGTACAAGGTTGGTCTCAATTTGAAATGTTCCAATAAGAGTACAACAACATACACAATGCTAGAGATACCCTAACTACCAATGTATCCTGCCAACAGGGATTAAGGTGTCATTTACGCAATTTCCACTATAGGTACAATCAGGATACAGCCCCGGTATCCATCCAATGAGATATAGATATCATCTAGGCATCCATGCCCTGACACCAACCCTTTAGGGATCCAATTATCAACACTAAATTGGAGCTCAACACGATACGCTCCATCCCTGGGATATATACATCAACTGAGATCTCAATATTAACCAAGTCATGATGTCCTCCCAGGTACCATCATACAAGTAGTTTTATGGTACATCTTCTCTCCCCCTCAACCAAATGAGAGATATCCACCACTTTGAGCATGCTCCTAAAATAAACTAAATTCTTGTTGGGAAGAGATTTTGTCATAACATCAACTACTTGTTCATCTATTGGCACATGTTGTACTTTCATGGCCCCAACTAGTATCAAAATTCCAATGTATATGTTCTTGTATGCTAGCACAAAACTTTGGGGTCTTCAACTATTCTGATGTTACTTAGGTCATCACAATGTCTAAACATATTTTCACAGAATCTTTCTTCAAATTCTCTAGAAACACCAAATGGCCTTAGAACTTTTCAAAACATCCAATTCTTGTTCACAACTTCATCAATCACAAATTTATTAATCATGAATACAACTCACAAATTATAACCATATGTAGAGATTTATCCTTTCTCTGATCTCAATTATCCTCTTGGAATTCAAATCATATTATCAATTATGGAGGAGATTCATTTTTCTTCAATCAAACTCCCTCTCAACTAGAGGAAAAATTCATCAACAACTTTATTCTTCCAACCACACAAGCTCTTGTTTCACATCATCATATCATCGAAGAAATTTGATCTTCCAAAAATTCATTTCTTCAAGAACATCATTACTTATCTTCATATAATAACAAGGTCATTTATCAATAATCAATATAAACTTCAATGTCATAGGGATTCTTACAACTCCCTCTTTCAATCATGCTCAACATCATTACCAAGTCACCATCAAGTATGAGGTAGATAAGCATCTTCAATATCTTGAAGACTATGTACCTGCAAATCTTATCAACAAATATAACCAAGCATAAATATACAAGAGCATGAAGTTAAATTTATAAATATATGGTTAGCATGTTATCACAATGGGAGCATCTAGGGTTATCAATACTTTGAATAAGAAATAAAACTTTTAGATATTCAAAACCTTAACCTAATTCAATCAACAAGGTTTACACCTTTCATACCCTAGACTCTTATAACGAGCTATGCTGGAGTTTTGTAACAAACCCTAGATTCCATCAGAAAAACCATACCTTAGATATTAACAACTAAATCCGATAATAATTTTAGTCATGGAAAAAGCATTTTACATCTAGGGTTTTATTATTATACCCTAGAAACTTATATCAATATCTACTAGGGTTTTGTCGTAACCCCTACACACAAACATCAAAACAAAAACTCTACCAAGCTAGGGTTTAAATCTAATGGAATAATATACACCTAAGGTTTCATTCCTAGGATTAACAATTACAATGGTTTTGTCATAAATCCTAATTCATCAAACCATAAAATTATAGGATTTCATCATATAACTTAGACATCAACAGAAAACCCTAAAAGGCTAGTATTTCATCATATAACTTAGACATCAACAACAAACCCTAAAAGGCTAGGATTTCATCATAACATCAACAAACCCTAAATATAAAAAAATTTAGGGTTTTTATAGTGAACCATAAAGTTTAGGGTTTCACAAAATTAAACAAAAGATAGAGAGTATGACAAGGGTTGATTTAATCTAGAGATTAATCACCCTAAATAAGAATGTTTTTCATGTATTTCTCATTTTCTCTGTAGTAGGGTCCTTCAAAAGTATGCAACATGGGTAGTCCTTGGATAAGGAATTAAATTTTGCATCCAAGAAGTGATTTTGCTTGAATTTGATTAAAATCTAAGGAGATAAGTTGAAAATATGAGTTGAAGTAGTTTTTTTTTTTTTTTTTAATCTTTTTACTTTTTTACTCCAAAAAAGGTGACTCGCCCCCCATGGTTGACATCATCATATTGAATCCTGTTGGTTCTTATAAATTTAATTTTAGTTGTACATTTTTGTTTTGAGACCCATTTTAGGCCTCAATATTTCTCTAATGGCTCTCCTTGGAAACTGAAGACATATTGTTAGATGATTGAGACATAAAGAACAAAACAATACTTACTTGACTTTGATAAGATCCTCCAAGCTTCTTCCACAAGCTGGTGCAAGAAAAACAAGTTCTTCAATTTTGTAGACTTCTTCCTTCCTTGAGACAGAGATGCTAAGCTTGCTCTTTCTTCAATGATAGGTTATGTACTGAATTCTTTCTTCATTGTCTTTTTCAAAATAGTCAAGCTAGGATACACTTTAAAGGACAATTCCATTGTTCCTTCTCAACTTCTTATAGGTCCTTAAATAGACTTCTTCTTTTACTTTTTGTTAGGGCTACTCTGATCACTAAAAAATAGGCAAACATTGATATATTTTTATCCTATTTGGTCAATTATTATGATATTGTGCAGGGTTGGCCCTTATATATGTGTGTGTTTGTGTGTGTGTACACGTCTACGTCCTCTTTCACAAGAAATCTTCAACTATTTCGGTGGTTGTAGCTCTATAATAGGTTTTTCAAATAGGCCTCCAAAGCCTCTAAACAACTCATACTATGTCCCTTTCTTTGTTGGCTTCAAGGACTATCTTTAGTCCTCAAATTATATGACTCAGTCACCTTAATCTTGCACATAACTTAGTGACTTTAGATCTCAAGATTGATTTCAGAGACTAACATTCAAGCACAAAACTTCGCTCTATCCCACAATGGATTCAACCTTGTCTAGGCTATTGATCTAGCCTCTCAGATCTCCAAGAAAATGCTTCTTTGCTCCTCTAACTATTTTGTTCCACACAGTCTAGTATGTGGCCTAGTTATAGAGGTATATACTTATGAATGTGCCTAGAAAATATGTTTTTTTTGTAGCTCGTATTTCCTTCTAGGAGCTTGAATTTTAAGACTAAAATAATCAGTCCCTTTACCCTTCAAATTGTGATCTTCTAGCTGCCTTGTTTCACTGAACTTAGCTATGATACCATGTTGAGAAATCCTTAGGGAAACATACTTAGGGTTTTATTAATTTGATTTCTCTTTCTTTGACACTTTCTTGTGATGTTTCTTATTAATTCTTCTTTGCAATTATTGTTTTCTTATCATCAAGACAAATGCCAAACAATGAAGATCACAAACACAACAAGGAACATAATATGTAGATACTCAGCCATGGAAAAACCCCTCCTATGGGAAATCCCAAACGTTATTCTTCTCCTCTTTAGAATCAAATCAAATGTGACAGCTTAGACCTTTTGACCAAGACATAAACTTCCTCCATCCACCAAGTCATACATCAAGACAAACTCTTCAAATTAAGGAATCTAGAATCCCTTCTTCTTCCATGCAACATATGAAATTCAGCATGTACCTTCGTGTTGAGGAATCTAGGGCATCAATAGTTAGGTAATTTCTCTACTTATGATAATTTCATGTGATATAACTTTTTCTTCTTGATTATGATCTTCTCTTTATTGTAATTATTATTGTGTTCTTTTCATCAATGCAATTACCATATCATGAACAAATAAAAATACAAGAGACACAGTATATAGGCTTTTCAGACAGGGCCAAAACCTCTCACTCTTTGAGAGGAAAACCCAAACGAAATTCTTCTTATATGTCTTCAATTGACGAACACCATGACCATGAAAAAGACCCTTGACACTAGTGGTGGGCTCCAGTATTGCAGCAATAATGTTGCAACTCTTGGGACTCCCGTCTTTACTTTTATCAGCCCGGTAGTTCGTAACAAACTTGGAAGCGACGGTGTTGTATGCACAAGTACTAGCTCTTGCTGCAGCTGTCACTTGGTCAGCTGGCACAAGTCTTCTAGGAGCTTAAGACAACTTCTATGACCTCTTAGAAGAAGCTTTTTAATTGATGGATGAAAGCTAACTCGAAGGAAGCTAATCTATTTGCGAAAAGAGATTGAAAAACTGAAGGAAAACGCAAACCCTAGAAAACCCTAATTCTACCAGCTAGTCCTACTGATGCAAAGGAGAGAATTCAAACTACTGAAAGAGCTGCCATTACTTCTATGAAGGTAAAATACATGTGTCTAGACTACCTCTATCTGAAGAAAACATCTTTTTGTATTTTTGATTAAGTCGTCAGTTTCATCATGCATATGCTTTCATTGTTCTTTGACTGTGCAGGGCTGGATCAAGGAGAAGAAATGCTTGGAAGAGGTCGGGAAGGTTCAGAGAGGGTCTAAGGAGTCCCTAACACCCTTCCAGAGAGTTTCACAAAGTTTGGCTATCAAGAAACCTCATTTTTGAGCTTCTACAGGAAGTCTACAGGGGTTCTACAGGATGTTCAGGGATTTCTACAGGATGTTCAGAAATTTCTACAGGATGTTTAAAAATTGGATTTTGGAGGATGGGTGAGTGAGGGAAGATGCATGAATGGATATGGAGGTAGGATAGGGGTCTGAAGTGGCCCAGGGACTGGTGGATGGAGTGGTGAGAAGGTGTAGATGGATAAATTGGCTCAAAGAAGCCTGAAACAATGATTACACAAAAAGGTAGGGTTACGTGGGCAAGAGGATAGATGTGAGACGAGGAACCTAGCTAGGAGATGGAGCAGATGGCTCTGATGAAGCTTAGGTGGATGAAAGAGTGGTAGAGATGCTCTGCACTGTATACATTCAACTGAATCAACAAAGTCTTGCAAGTAATCAAAGTCCTAGCTAATCTAATCTAACTAACAATAAAGTGAATGAACAGCAGCTTTATTTGAAAGAGAACCATGTATATCAACTATGCAATGAAACATTTCAGAGATCTGAACACATAACCAACTTCTGCAAATGAAAACAGTACATTAAGGATTGCATGGTAAAGCAAACTAGTGTTTTTGTTTGGGACAGCACGGTTACTTCAATTCCAGCCCCTGATCCAATAAGGAAGAGGTGAAACCAAAAGTGTTTGTTGACCCTTTTTTGGAGCCTTTTTCCTATTATTATCCTACCAATCTATTCTAAAAATCTGAAGCATTCTATTCATAAACAGTGACCTAGTTAATCCACACAACTTAATCTGCCTAATAGAAATACGTTTGCAAATGCACAAAAGGAAAACAACGATGCTTAAAGGAAAGATAACAGTACATAAAGGAGGCCCTAGGCTCTCAGGTTGGGCCCAACCCTAAGAGCTACGGCTCCTATAGAAAACTCAGAGTTGATATGAAATAGGACTGCTTATCATTATCAAAAAATAGTCATCAGTCAAGAGTTATGCCAAAATGGCTACAAGAAAACGAGCTAAAGCTGACAACACTGTAGTGCAAAAATATGCAATGGTTTCAAAAGTCCCTTACGAAGGCTGAGGCCTTATCATTTATACACCACGAGGGCCCTAGCAGGCCTCCTAAATCTGGGGGACTTGGCTGTCCAACTGTTAGTAGACAGTCCCTTTTCCAAAATCTGCTTGGCTGCCTTCAAGATCCGGTTTTGGTGGCCTGTGAGCTCGGAGTTTGGGGGTGAAGATCCTGAGGAAGGGCTATTTAATGTCATAGACAACCCCCCTATGAATCCTCACCTCAAGCTTGGTTGTCTTCTAGCCCATGATTGCTCGGTTTTGCTCCAACATGTGTCAAAAAACCTGAAATAAGCACGTGTTAGCCACCTAGGAAGAGTGACCACCCTTATTCGTACAAATGACATAAACATACTAAAAAATAATGCATAAGCTATGAAAATGGAGGATTGAACAAGGATAATTAAGCAAAATGAGCCCAATAGGTTACCCAATTTGGGGGCTCATCAACTAGAGTCCTCCCAAGACCAAGTCACTAGCCTCCTTTCCAACGTTGCTCTTCTTCTTCCCCTTCTCAGCTTCCTTGAGAATCTCAGTTTCTTCTTGAAGGTATTCAACCACAAGAAACCCTAGATTATTTTCGCTTCCTTGAATAGTCTCCTTCAGAGAGAGACTTATTGTGCTTCTTCCGGCTCCTTTCAGCGATGTCTTCTACCCAAACAAGATTACCTTAATATAGTTGCAAACCTTCGACCTTCTTTTGGAACCTTCGGATCTTCTTCCTTCGCACGTGGGAGGATATACTACCCAAAACAGTCCACAAATAACTTTGCTCTCCTTCCTTATTACTTCATTGAGATAGAGGCTCCTTTTAGTATGTTTCTCATACTTCCTTTTAGATTTGCTTAATCGAATTACTTGTTCCCAAATGAGGATGAGTGCTAGTATATATAGGCATTTATCCATGGTAGTTAGGCCGACATGATCTCTTGGAGGAGGGTCGACATCATCTTCTAGATTTTTCTCCCTTCGTTGTAGGTCAACTTGAAGAGGGCTAGTGACAAGGTATTGGAGGATGAATTTTCATAGGCAATTGTGACTCTTTATAATGTGTAACATGTCTTCATTACATGACGATTAATATTTATACTTTTATGACTAGATGAAAAAATTCCTAAGGGATCTCAATGGGAGCCTATACTAAAATAAAACCCTTGCTCATGAAACCCATGATGCAAGCATTACAATAATTTTATTTTTCTTCTTTACATCTTTTACATAATAATCACAATTACATTTCATTATGAAGACCGAACCTAGTTAAACTTTTCAACACTTCGGCCCCTACAACTTGTCTCAGATCCTTCGCACCTGTAGTAGAAAAACACAAAAATTTTGGTCCCTTTTGCTTGATAAACTTATCTTCCTTCTTTGCTTGAGTTTTCTCTTGTTTTTATCCTTTTCTTGACTTCTTTTGCACTTCTAATTGTAGATAGATTTCTCTCTTAGATTATGGTCACAATAGGTTGAGTGCTTGTCTTATTAATATCCTCTACAAGGTGGATGAATCCCTTCATGAGGCCGACTAGACAGTTGAAGAAGCTAACTTGGTGGAGGAGGGACAAGACACATTTTATTACATAAATACATTTATTTCATGACACAAGAAGCCCAAGAAGGGTCTATAATATAATGACAATGACAATGACTCAAGACACAAACCTATAAGCCTCCAATGGAGGCTTGACTTAGAAACAAAAATCATAAAGCATGAAATCCATGCTCATAAAAATGATTTTTTCTTTTATAATAATTTTCTTTTCTTTCTTTTGAAAAATGCATCATGTCATGACTCAAAGGAAATTATGAAGATCGATACTAGTTACATTTCTCAACATTATTCCGCGAGTCGTTAAGGCGGGCAGAGGCAAGAAAGGATGGCAAGTTGGCACGATCAGCAGAGGGAAGAAGGCAAGGACAGATGTAGACAACTCGCGGCAAGAGCAGTTGGCGTTAGGAAAAGTTTAATGATCTGCAATTATGGGAAAGTTAGTGGAACCCCATCCCGAGACCCTCATGCGAGAGAAAGGGCGGCGGACAGAGGAAGAGATCACGTGGTGGATCTTTCAGGCAACATGCTGGGTAGGTGGAAGGGAAAACAAAATGGAAAGAAGGTTAGGATGAGAAGCATTCACATGCAAAAAGAAAAGGCAGGACATGCAGCTGAAGGTGGTAAGAGTCGAGGGTTGGAGGACGTCGAGCAGCGTTCAGATATCGATTGTAAAAACTGGTATGTGCTCTCTGCTTTCACTCACGATTGTTTGGAAAACATGAATTGGCTCCTGCAAAGAATTAATTTAGAAAGAGGCACTAAAGTGAATCTGGAAGCAGAACAATGGTTAATTCTAATGGTGTCCCCAGTTGATTTAAATGTTGAGGTCTCCCGGTCTTCTTGGGTAATTGGCCTGTCAATCTGGGGGGAGATAGACTGCCTTGTCATCCAGGGAAGGGGGGTTGGGAATCCTTATCTTAGCCTTGGGGTAGATAGGTTCTGGGGTATAAGAAGAAGGCTGAGTCGAATTGTAGCCAGCAAGGTCATCCTAAGTGGTTTCCACTGCGTCTGTCGGTACAATTTCTATAAGTTGATAAGGATGAGAATGTGGATAGAGAAGGAAGGTGTCATGGATAATTGTGGAAGGCTAGAAGTTCCACCTAGCCTTAGTGCCTCCCTCAACCTGCTAGCAGGGTTGATTTTCCTCAATCCAGAGTCGATCCTGGACCTGGAAAAGGTTCGCAGAAAAAGATGCAGTAATTGGGGCTGAATTTGGGGAAGGGAAACCGTCCAAAGTGGGATTTTTCTTAGCTCCTTCAAGGGGACCTAATGAAAAGGGTAGCTCTCTGGTGGACCAGAATAAGAATTGTAGTCTAGTGGGAAAATGAGAAGCACTGTCTTGCCCTTTGGGGTGGTGAAAACCAGGAAAGAAAGAAACCTAGGAAACCGGGTGGCAGGGTTGAAATTATAGTAGGGTGGAGGTGCAGGGAAGTCTTGCAGGAGCCGGATAGAGGGGTTATTCAAATTCTCATGGGAAGCACCCAGGACGATGGTGTTGTTATTATCCTTCAAATCTCTATGGGGAGAGTGGGGAACATGGGTGTAGATGGGGGTTATCACAGTCTTCAGGGCATGGAGTGGATGAAAATGCTCACGCCTGAGAAGTCTCACCCAGAATGGGGGAAGTTTGTGGGGAATCCTGAAATGAGCGAGGCCAATTCTCAGGCCGAGTATCCAAACAAGAACAGAAGGAATGATGTCAATTACATGACCAACTTACAGAGCACAAAATACTATGAGTCCACTATGGTAAATTTGATGACGATTTATAATGCTTTATTCTTGGTTTCTATTATAGGTAGCTTAAAAACCAGAGTGCAGAGAACTCTAAATACTCAACACTTGAACCGCGCTCCAGCCCCAATATAGGTGAGCCGCTTGGAAAGGAAAGGAAAAAGCAGAAAGAAGAATTGGATGGCGAAGGAAGGCAACCAAACTAGGAAGGAAAGGAAATAGAGGACCAGGAAAGACGGGAAAAAAGATGAAAGGCTTGGAATCGACTTCAAGAAAATGAAAGAGAAAAAGAGGCAAGAAAACAGGGAAGGAGAGTTTGCAGAACCTGATAAACGCATACTACGTAGGAACCCCGGCTGAGGTGAAAGTTGTAATCTCTGAATGGGAAAGAGAACTAAACACAAACATTAAAAATCAAGAGATTGAGGTAGAGGAATGGGAAACAATCGTCAAAGATCCAAGGAATACCAGAGGTCGCCAAACGCTATTTCGCCAAACCATCCAATAGTATTGGGTCATGAAAACATCCTGGCCCGCGCTATGACAACCTATAAGGAAAGAGAAGACCCGGAGGAGGATAGACCAACAGAGCCAAGTATGAAGGACCTGCAGAGGGAGATACAATCTGTCCAAATGAAGTTGTACAACAACAACCTCAGTCTGAACAGGATCGAACAGAGTCTCCAGAATATGATGAGAAGTGAAGTTCCGGGTTCAAGCACGAAAGCCCCAGCCCCAGTTGATTCTTCAGATGAATGAAGCAGACCAGCCAATATATTTTTGTCTGTATGACGGCTAGGATTTACTTTTTTAGCAAGAATTATATAGATGATAAAGTCGCCAATGTAGCATGGATGGTAAGAAAAACTCTTTTTAAATTTTGGACAACGTTTGATGCAGACATATGCCGACAGACCTGTTTTCCTGCGGGCAGGTTGAGGCCACCTGCAGTTTTGTTGAAATCAAACTTATTTTCATGAAATATTAATAGAAAAAGGGATCTACCAAGCTTACACCAAATATATATATATATATATATATATATATATATATATATATATATATAAGGTTTTTTTTATATTTTTTTATTTTTTTATATGATGATGATTATTAGCATTCAGTAAGACCTATTTGCTCTATTGGACCTTTAGAAGGTAAGAGATTAATCAAAATAATTTAACATTTTATTTTTATCCTCAAAGAGAAGTGAGAGAAGCGTTTCCAAATTACCTTGGTTTTGTTGAATCAAAAGGTCAAAAATATTGGTAGCAATTATAGATATTTTGAATATTAGATCAAATGAGAGTATAAGATGGACAATCTAACAAAAATTTATTTTCATATTCAACCTTCGTAGAATAACACAAGTGACAAACTGTTTCATCCAATGGTGTTTTGGGAATCAAACAACGCCCAATTTCACTATGAAGCTTAGGTGAACTAGTTATTATCTTGACAATGTTCATTGTCTTCTTAATACTACTTAAGACAAAGAGATAATTTTGGTTTTGTAGAATGGGATTGATCACCTCTGTATAGTATCATAGTTTCATCTTTCCCTCTTAACTCTTTATTTCCCCACAATTTTTCCTTAAATTTGGAAATAATAATATTTTTTATAATATCCAAAACCTACAAGTTGATCTCCTACTTTATTCCCCAATGGTCCAACCAAGGTCGGGCATCCTTATGCCACTCTTTTTTGAGCCAAATGTGGGGCTAGAGTTAGAAATAATTTTAGAAAACCTCTTAGCATCCACGTTATATAACTTCTCCTTAAACATAAGATACCTAATCATAGTCATGCTTTCAATGGGAGAAAGACTTGCTTCAATTAGGGTGATATGGTAGAGATTATTTCCTTTAGTCTTGAGGTTGGAGGTTAAAAATTGCTTTCGGATTTGTTCTCTTCATGACTCTTTAGATATATTACAACCCAAACCTCACAACCATATAGAATAATAAGAGTGACATGAGTCTGAAAGATGATCTTTTTTAATCCCAAATTAAAAGAGACTTGCAATTGTTTTGAAGCCCATGGTAAACTTTCCAACCTTCATTTATCCTTTTCTCAATGTTATAATTCTAATAGAGTTGATGATGAATGTTGATTCCCAAATATTTATGTGAAGGAACTTCCTCCAAAGAGTTGTCATAAATAAAAGTATCATAGGTAATCTCTTTGGATTTAATTATCATGATTGTTGTTAGTCTTTATAGTCATATCCATATTGGAGCAAAAATATTGGAATATTCTAATTTTCTTACTATGATCATAATGGCTCATTGCAAAAAAACAATATCATCAGCATAGAGGAGAAGAGTTATGACTATATTAGTGAGCATGGGATCAACATAACCCACATCTTCCACACACTTTTATAACTTATCAATATATATGTCAAATAGGATAAAGTATAAGTGACATCCCTACTTGACTCCAATATTACAATTAATTCATTCCAACCAACCCTCAATGATCCCTTAAAAAAGTTATTTTTCCCTAAAATAAATCATTTTTTTGTAAAATAAAAAAGGTGATTTTATATATATATATATATATCACAATTTTTTAATATTGTGTAATGCCACTTTTACATTTATATTTTTTATTTTCCATGTTACCAATGGTCAAGGACATAATGTCAATTAATTGGTAGTTTCAACTCCAAAAAAATACAGTTAAGAGAGAAAATAAAATGGCATGCTTTAAGTGTTAATATTTATGGTTTTTCGTAGTCATAATATTTGGTCTTTAATTCACCAATAAGTGTATATATTTCAACTTTATATGGCTGGGGTTTATTGAATTGAATTTTTGAATGGATGGTCATGATTTATTGTTCATGGAATATGCTTCTCTGAACATGTCATCCACGGTTCAGATTTGAAGAGTGAAGAAGGTTACAAACTCGAAAAATATTTTAATAAAAAGTTGGTTACGTGTTAACTTTAACACTCACCGTCTCATTTCCCTTCCTACAGCTGTGCTGATTATTCCTCCTCCTGCCTCGGGTGGAAAGACATAAAAACAAACTGTATAACTGTGGCCAAAACTGCCACGGTTAACCTGCGAGGTAGGCAACAACGACATTCTTATTATTCTTCAGCAGAGATGGCCTTCTCGTTGGTCTTTGTGATGGTGTTGATGCTCTTTATCGTCTTCCTATTCTTTAATCTCTTCGCAGCTTTCGCTAATGCAGAGGTTTCGGCTCCCTCTCCCGCACCCGCTCCCTTGTCTGAGGGTAAGATCTCGGCCCTCCGTTTCTTTTTTTTCCCTGACAATTAAGGTTATGTTTGGCTCTTTAGGGGATTCCACACAAGATTTGCTTTTATGTGAACACAAATTAGTAAAATATGATTGTTGCAATGCATGTAGAGAGTAGAAGAAGCCAGTAGCCAAGAGATGATAATTTGATGGTTTATATTGCGGGAGGAGACTGTGTGTGTGTGTATTGTGAGGTTCTTCCTTTGCTCTGTCAGGGTAAGTATTTTCATAGAAATTGGTGATACGGACTAAGAGTGTGGAGTCTATGCCCATCCATTTCTCCCTGTTCACAGAGAATAGGAAAACGTTAATTGTGTAGTGCATAGAAATGTCTGCTATATAAAGAAAAATTGTATTTATGCACTTATGAGAATTATGACAATGTGCTTTGAATAAATTTATGTTATTTGGTAGGAAGACAATATTTTATTGTTTAAGGTGATATACCTCAAGAGCTTAAAACTGTATTGAAAACCAAACTCAGAAAATATAACTGACTGCTTTATTTATTGGAAAGGAAGAATGATTACCTATTTATTTTAAGAACAAGGAGTTTTCTTCTCAAATAATTCTAAAGACTTTGGAATCAGGAAACTTCTCTTACTGAGTAGGAAAGGAAGGGTTATTGGTTCTAGATTGACTCAGTACAAGTATGGAAACACATCCGAACTGAAAGGGTAGATGAGAGGTTAATTTAACAAAACCTATCTAAATAAGAATCTATGTTCAACAATATTGTTGAATAAATTAACTTAATTACAAAGAAAAGAGTATAGAGGTATTTAAAATCCCTAATGGAAGCAAGAATTCCAGAGAAGGACCATTATATAGAATTCATAATTTTTGTTACACAATAAACATGGAAATGAGTTAGGTGCGAGACCTAGAATTCATAATTTTTGTTACAATAAACATGGGAAATGAGTTAGGTGCGAGACCCTGTATGTCTACAGGAAACAAGACAACCCAGAAAGAAAAATATGAAAGTATCAGTTAAACCCAGCAGATGAATGACAAAAAATAACACTCTCCCTATTATATTTGCACAATGAAAATTAATACAATTCTTAGCCAGAGCTAAATCATCCTAAACACTTGTAAATGTTTCGCTACACATTCTCGAGGAACGAAATGTGAAGCAATCACCTGTCACATGAAGGACAAAGAGGTCCAGACCCTTGATACCTTCTACATGTGACCGGGGTTACCCCTATGTTCACCCATAGTATGAATGTCTTATGCATATATCTGATCTGTCCCGGGAATTTTAACTCTCTAACGAGTTAAATCTTCAATATTAAGGTTAAGGCCCCATTAATCAATTCCTATGCAGAATGATTTACTAATGCCAACATAGGCTAACCCCTTGTCCACATACACTTATCGGGTCTTAATCACCCCTCAAGCCTTCACGTATGACTTTATTTAACCTTTCATTATAATCCATCCTATCAGGACTCATTCTCCTCATAAACCTTAGTTTATAACCTTAAGCCCGCATATATAACCAAAACCCACTCTTTATAACTATAGTTATACTGGACTTTAAACCACATCAATCCTTCATATCGGCTTTATTTCTATTATAATGCTTTATAATAGAAATACACATAAACTAACATAAATCATACCTTTCTGCTTTGTCCTCGGTCTTTGCACAGTTATCGATGCATGCTCCTTTATCGCAATCGCTAATCGCTCCTCCGCGGTCATACTACACGAGCCTCTATCGCATTCGATATGTGATTAATGCAATATCGGATTTCAAAAAATATACAACTGCGCCTATAATGATATCCGGTCTTCCTTATCATTCGCTTCCTGCGCCACTCCGATCTCCGAATCCCAAAAGCCCGATCGTCGATCGGCGCTTTATCGCTATCGGCGTATCAGCCCCATCGCACATCGCTATTTCTATTGTCGTTGTCCCTTGACCTTGTGATCTCCAATTTGCAATTAGATCGCGACTGTTGATCTAGTTTTGATCCAACGGTCCATGATCAATCGGCAGTCGCTCATCGCTCTTGTCCAAGACTCGATTCCGATCTATCCATAAGGATTTCGCCGATGCGATTTAATCCTGACCATTGATCTTCTAGATCCAATGGTTACTGTGCATCGATACTTCACTTCTCTGCTCTTTCTTTGTACTTAGATTTTACGCCATTCTTCCATTTTTCTGTGGTTTTCAGTTTTTCAAAGGTTTCGACCTTTCGCTCTTCCACTGCTCAATTCTCTCTCCAGAGCTTAAACTCTGCACTCTCCATTGATCACTGTCGTCTTGGACTTTACTTGATCCTTCAAATTGATTCAAAGATCCATTACGAACCTCTGTCTCGTTCTTTAACCTCTGCGTATTCTATAGAACTCTACCTGCACACATATATTATACAGAATTCTGATTCACTCATAAAACATCATCATCAATACTCGAAACGCACACATTATACAGTTTCAGAATAAACCTCTATATTATATTACTATAAACAACGATCACAGAATGAGATTCTTTGTCTCCCTCTGGCCTGATTTTTCTTATTTGTGTCTTCTTTTCACACTCTGCCCGTAGGCTTACAACCACACTTTAGCTATCTATCTAGCCTATCTAAGACATCTAACTTTGTAACCTTTATCTTTGCCTTTTAGGCTTATATTTATACAAAGGATTCTAAAACCAATTCCTTGTTTAGATCCATAGATTCCTCAACAAAATCCTAAAATATCTTCCTCATCTCTAAGGATCCTCTCTAATCCATAAAATAATGAACTAACTCCTAATCTGAGTTTTACAATTAATTCTCAAATTATCCTAAATCCCTCATGTTCTCCTACGTTCGAGAACATTTACAAATATGCCTCACTATATTCAATTAAATCCTATTCTCATTAAAATCACTCAAAATCCTAAATAATTACATTAATTCACACTCAGGAAACCAACTCCCTTGAAAACACAATACCCCCTATGTCTACTAAAATACAATGACATTATTAGGTTGAATGCTCCTGCATCAACATGCAACCCAGTCATTGGGGCTAAGCTTAGCTTCTACGGCAGAGACCTTGGCGACCTGTGGAGCAACCGTGGGAAAAATTACTTCAAAACCCATTAACCAGAAAATGAAAATATTCATACAAACTTGATGGTTACTGTGTACCAGGTTTGTGCTCCATTCCAGTGCAAAAATATTCCTTTAAGGTAGTCGGGTTCAGCATGAAAACCATCTGAGTAGTGGAATGGGGAAACCTGGGAGGAACCCTGCACGTTTACAATAAAACCAATTCAGAATAGGAAACATTATGGATCCAGAGTTCGATTTAACCGCCTCAAAACTCACTATAGGAAATACCTGATGTGAAAATAAGAAAAACTGGAGGCCCATGACCCTATCAACTCTGGATGTGAAGAACGGAGAAACAATAAACCTGTTACCACTGGGTGTGAAGGATATCAAGCAGTTGAGCCTTCCAGCAAGAGGTGGAAGCCAAACTCCAAAGAGGTTTGTGTTACCAATTGTTAACCCGGTGAGAGAAATTAAAACATATGCAACAGAAAACGTAACCGTGTCCATAGAGATTGAGAGTCATGCTTACCTGCAGTAGAGGCTTATCCATGATCGAAGCCACCAGAGAGTGAAAAGTGTCGAGGTCGCAGAGCCTAGCACCATTAAAGCCTGGAGAAAATGAGTTATTACAAGTGTGGAAGGGGTAGGGTTTCATTACCCTAACGAACCCTCGACCATGTGATTCCTGGCCTCATGATCCAACGGCGAATGTTGGCCCTTGATCGAACTACCGACACCAGGCAAGTGGAAATCCCAATTCGATAAGGTTTTGTGAACACAACGTGCGGTTTACTGTTTGTGGTAAGTTAAGGTATCAAGAGGTGTCATTCGGGTTTAAACACTAGCGAATGTCAAGCCCAAAACAATATATATATGCCAACTGCACTATGGTCTAGTTAAATAACAAGCCATTATTATCGATTCAATAATGTGGTATGGTCTTGTTTAATAGCAAGCCATGTATTCACATATATATAATCTTGATTTGGTTCTTAAAAGAATAAACTGATGTGCTATTATATGGAATGGGATTTACAACAGTTAAAATAAAAAAAATAATATGTCAGTAAGATGGGTGAGATGTGTTACATTTTGTTTTGGAGCCATTGCCTTGTTTGTCACCAGAATTTATTTTTTAAGAACTCATAATACATTTATAATCCTTTTACGGTTTTGATTGGCCTTTTAGATGGCCTTACTATGTTGAGGAACTCCCTCTATGCTTACGTATAACCGATTTGTTTAAGAAAATGAATACTACAAAATACTAAAAACCCAAGGGAATAATATTAAACCCAAGGAATTAATAATTATAAATCCAAGGTATAAAACCTTAAGATAATATTATAAACCCTGAAATAAACATAGTTGATCGTGGTTTACCATGGTTGATTTTCATATTGACACAATTTTTGAAACAATGCGATGTCAGACCATTGTTGACCATGGTTGTCACATTGTGTGTGACAAATATTGTCTCAATATGAAAATGAACCATGGACGTCCATTGTCAACCATCGTCAACGATGGACAATTATGGTTAGCCATGGTCCAACATCGCATTGTGACAAAGATTGTCTTAATATGAAAACCAACCATGGTTGGCCATTGTCAATTATGGTCAACCATGGTTGGCCATTGTCAATTATGGTCAACCATGGTCCAACATTGCATTGTGAAAAGATTGAGTCAATATGAAATTCATTCATGGTCGACCATGGTCACATTGTGATCAAGTTTGTTTTGATGTTCCAACGTTGCATTGTCACAAAGTTTGTGGCAATATCAAAATCAACCATCTTAAATCATGATCGACCATGTTTATCTAAGGGTTTATAATATTTATCTTAGGGTTTATATACCTTGGCTTTATAATATTAATCCCTCAAGTTTAATATTATTCTCGTGGGTTATAATCCGTTGGGTTTTTAGTATTAATCCCATGGGTTTTATTATTCTCTTAGGTTTATAAATATCGATCCCTTGGGTTTAATATAGGTTTCTTGGTTTTATAATTACTGTCAACCATGGTTAACCATCGTCCACTGTCACATTGTGACAAAGATTGTCTTGATATGAAAATTAACCATGGTCAATCATGGTCAACCATGGTCCAATGTCACATTATGACAAATATTGTCTTAATATGGAAATCAACCATGATCAACCATTGTCAACAATCATCAACCATGGTCAATCATGTCAACCATTGTCAACCATCATCACCATGGTTAATCATGGTCAACCATGGTCCAATGTCACATTGTAACAAAGATTGTCTCAATATGGAAATCAACCATGCTAAACTATGGTTCAATGTCACATTTTAACAAATATTATCCAATATGAAAATCAATCACAGTCAACCTGGTCCAACGTCACATTGTGACAACCATGGTTACCCATGGTCAAAAATGATACAACATCACGTTGCTACAAAGATTGTGTCAATACTAAAATCAACCATGGTAAACCACAGTCAACCATGTTCTTTTAGAGTTTATATACCATGGGTTTATGACATTAATTCATTGGGTTTAATATTATTTCCTTGGGTTTATAATCATTCAATGAAAAAATATTTTTTTAATTTTAAAATTAATAACTATGTTAATTATTACTATATTATTTTAGTTACTTTTAACTATTTAATTAAAATATATTTAATTAGAAATTTGTAATTAGAAATATATTTATTTATTTTTTAATATGTAATTGTGATTATATAAAATGAAACATAATATATTTATTAAAAAACCCAGATAGAATTATTCTACTTCTCGTCAAATAACTCATTATCAAGTAGTAGGGGTTTTTGATGGCGCGCTTTCATCCACTCTGCAGTGACTCCGAATTTGGTTAGGGCTCTCAACACCTGCAATTGTTGTTAGGGGCACTGACCTCATGCATCCTCCACGCACCGTGAGAGACTCGGGACTCCACAATTTCCACTTTTTTGGTACCTTCTATCATCTAGCATCAGGGTTGATAACGTTCCACTTGCCCATCATTGTATTTCGGCGGGTCAGTGATATGGAGGATGATCTTGTAGACTATATGGACGACTCGAATCTATTTGTTCCCATCTAGAAAACTACACCCTCTCCCCTACCGAACGTGTCGTTGTCTGCTCTTTCGGTTACCCATGTTCGTTGCCCTGGGCCCATCTCGCTGGTATACCTTTCTTGCCCTAGTTCCTCGCAACCATCCTTTTACTCACCTATGGAATTGATTCCCTAGTCGAGTTCTGATTACCCTCCCCATTCTCTGGCATTCTTACACTTCCTGGCTACTTATTTGGACTCCACCTCTCCCTCTTACCCATCGGGAAATGCATCGACCCTCCCATATGTTGATTTCCCTCATTATCCACTTTCGGATTCGAGTCACCCTACCTCGGTATCCCCCTTTGGTCCTCCACTTCTCAGTCGGTCCCCCATCCACATTTTACCTCTATCCCCCCTCTCATCTAGTTGTTTCGACGGGCCTCCTATTGACTTGGCTTATTGTGGTATTGAACCTAAGGTTGATGATATACAGGATCCTCCCCACGAATCCTCCTCCGCTCCTCAGGCTGATAAGCCCTCCAAGTCCATGAAGAAATTCAAGTGTGTTAAAGCCAAAAAAAAGGCATCTCCGTTAGCTTTGGAGAAGGCTTCAAATGGGGAATTTATTGATACAACGAATCGGGTTTTGGTCGGGAGGGTTCGCAATCGCACATACTCCACAACGAGACTACGATAATGGATTATTGAAAATTGGGACAACTCCTTTCTGAATTTTCCATCAATCACAACTCTCTCGCATGCGCGTTTTGCCCTCCGGTTTCTAGCGAGCATATTATACTTTGTGGGTACTCTCGAAATACTGGCATATCGAACTTGCACTTGTTCTTCTCAAGAGATGGAGCCCCATGTTCAACTCTGAGCGGGTGAAATTGGGTACTGGTCCCATCTGGGTACGTCTACCTGGATTGTTGTTACACTTCTGGTCTGAAGACATTTTCACCAACATTGGAAACGCTCTTGGAACCTATCTGGATTACGACGAATCCTATATTGTCTCGGGCAATATGTCACTAGCCCGCATCTTGGTTCATCTGGACACTCAGGAGGGTCTGGGGAAAAATTACATTACTCTAGAAGCACTTCACCAGTATTCAGATTCTTGACTACGAAGGGGTGCCCCTCAAATGCAGACGCTACCATAAGATCTGTCATTTATATAAGGAAATCCCATTGGTTCTATTTGTCCCCTCTTTGGATAATGCACCTGAAAATATTTGATTGGTAGACAAGTCAGATTCACAGGATCAGCGGACGCCCAAAGCACCTAGCAATCAGACCAAGACAAAGGCTCGGAGAAGAGGCATGTGAATGTTTCGTTCACCCTCCCTCACCTCCTCTTAACAGGTTTGCAGCCGCTGCAGCGCTCACATCGAGTAACCCTTTGTCTTGTTCTTTTGTTTCATCTCTTTCTCTTTTTGAAACAACTCGGTCATCCTCTATGTCAGAGTGCATCTTGTCATATGAAACTGCATCGCCTCCTCTAACTTGTCGCTCGGTACTTCCTCCTCCTATTTTTTTCCAATACGCCTCCATCCTTCTATGATCCTCCCTGTTTTTTCCTTTTGGTTGAGGCATCGGATGTTTCACGCCCTTCCCACTCCTACAACCTTCGCTCCTTGGACAAATATTCTTCCTTGGATGTTTGTGGTATTAGTATCATCCCTCCTCCCAAGCCCTCCAAGACTACTCGTGGAAGACATTCCACTATCTCCAAGGCCATCCATCAAGTTGGTACTGATGTGGCTAAGGCAGACAGCGTTCCATCGACTGGGTTCTTAGAGCACAAAGCACCCTATCATCCCCCCCCTCCTGCCCCTGAAGTGGTTATCCCTTAATTTTCGTGGATGGCTAGCCCTGCCAAAAATATAGCCTTTAAGAGACTCCTTGAAATTGAATGGATGGATATCTTATTTTTGCAAGAAACTCTTGGCCTTATTGACTTGGTTATCCCTGTGCTGGAATCCTTTGTACCTGGGTGGAAATTTCATGCCCTAGATGTTCGAGGGTGATTCGGGGGCATTGCCTTTGGATTTCATCTCAGAGCTGTAAGGATTTTAAATATATGGGGAGGGGTCAGCTTTATCGTGTTGATATCTTCTCAGCTGAATTGGGAAAGGAGCTAAGTTATTAACATGTATGGCCCCTGTCACACAAGGCTGCATTTTGGGACCAATTTCTCAGTGCATCCCTCTTACAAGCTGACAACATCATATTGGGTGGAGATCTCAATTTTTCTATGGGACATGTAGAATTCTGGGACATAATGCTCGGATTGACCCTTTATCAGACACCTTGGAATCTCTATTAGATAACCATCGGTTAATTGACATTCCCATGGCTTGACCTCAGCTTACTTGGAGGAACAGAAGGACTGGAGAGGCCATGCTGACTCAAAGGTTGGATCGGTTTCTCATCAAAGAACCACTCATTGGGCTTTCTCTATCTACAAGACAATGGGTTTGGATCAGGGGATTTATCTGACCACTCTCCCATTTATCTTGAGATTGATGGACATGTTCGCAACCAAAATCTCCCTTTAAATTTAATGCCACTTGGTTAAAAGACTTGGACTACATCTGATTGGTCTCGGAATTTTGGAGGCCCACCCCCTAATTCTAGATGATCTATCTCTGAAGGATTTTCCAACAACCTTCTTAGACTTAAGCGATTAACCATTGATGGGCTAAGAAAAGAGAAGAAGGATGACCTTAATCTTCTCAATATTGAGCTTGAGCTC